>CM016614.1:111053663-111419050 GCA_005393395.2 Gossypium australe | reverse complement strand
TAATGAAGTGGATTATGTGAGCTTAGCACTTAAGTTAATTTAAGTAGCAATAAGTGACATAAGTTGAGTGCATGGCAAGATGGTAAGGGCGCATGGAGTTTAGCTTGAGGGGAGAGGTTCGAATCCCTTAAATAGCATTGGGACAACTTTTATTTTTGCTTTGGTATGGTAAGTGTCGGCCAAGGATAATTAAGGTAAGGGTTGACCTTGTTATTTTTGGTTAGTAGACTATAGGTTTAAGGCAAGTATTAACTTATGGAAGGGAATCAAGTAATTAAGGAAAATATGGAGACATGGGGCTAGTATCAAGGAAAACGTTTTGGAAAGAAATCCTATGCCTTTATGCCATGAACTTGGACGGCATTGTGGCTAAGGAGGGGAGTTTTGGCCGATTATGCTAGTGGTGGTAAGGCTTAGGAAGATTTTTGGTCATTTCTTTCATTTGGTGCAAAAGTTGCAAAACATTTCTCTCAAACTCTTTTCTTGTTAGCCGAATTTCACCTTTTGATAAGCCTAATACTTTTTGACCATTTGGTCATTTTTGGCTCATTTTCTATTTCTCCTTTTCATTCTCTCAAAACCGAAACTTGAGTATTTTCTTCAACCATTGCCGAAACACTTATCTCTTTTGTCCATTTTCTTCTTTCTTTCTTAGCCAAATCTCCTATACCATAATATTCTATCTATTTCTTTCTTTTCTCTTCTCAAAGGCACTTAGCCGAAACTATTAGTTCACTTTCTTACTTCATCTTTTTCCATACAAGTTGAACCTTGGTTGATTGTGTTGAACAAATCATAGCCGAATCCACTCTCTTGGGTATATCGAATTTTCTTCTCCTATCTTGATCAACTTTGGCCGAATATTGAAGGTAAGATAGTTTTCTTTGGGACTCCTCTAGCAATCGGTTTTTGGTAAGGTGGTAAGGGTTTATTTTAAAGGATCATTCTTTTAAGTTTTCGTTTAATCCAAAGGCTAATAAACCTTAATGATGATGGTTGATTGTAGGGAAGTGAGGCCGATTCTTTTAGGAGTGTGTTGGCTAGTGTTCGAAGGCTTTTGGGGGCAAGAATACTTGTGTGGCCGATTTGTCTATTCGGGATTTAGAACTCTTTTTGGTGCCAGGTGTGTATACATACACATCTTATAACTTTTAATATGCTAAGTGTTATTTTATGTCTAATCGATTTATGTAGACATGGATGTAATACCATCATGGTATTAACAAGGATTCGGGTAAGTCTTTGTGACTATAAGATTATTATTTGATGCTTTTGGGAAGCATGACACATTTGGTATGTGTATTATTGATTTATGGCATTGATAAAATATACAAATGATGTTAAATGAAATTTTAGCATGATTTCTGTAAAAGCATGTATTTGATTGATATGGGTTGATGAGAGGAGGGGGCAGTGATATTCGTGTCGACGGACACCAGTGTTTTTGTAATATCCCGGGTTAGGGGCTATTTCGGTGTTGCATGTTATTGCGTGTTGGTAGTGTGCTATGTTGCTATTTCGATGTTCTTGGGGCTCAATTTTAGCCTAGGTGTAGGCCTGAGTTAATGGAAGAATTTTAGTTTTTGGGTGTTAAGTGAAGGGAGCTAGGGAAGCTGGGGTTTAAGAATTTTCTTTGTGGTTTTATTGCACAAGTAAGTAGCTGGCAAAGTGGCAAGGCATGGGACATTTGGGAGCTAGGTGTGGCGTCATCTTCAGGTGAGGGAGGTCCAGTGTTCGAGCTTCAGAGTCCTCCCTTTGACTTCTTTTTGGGACGGCATGAAGGAGTGGTAGAAGGCTAGTGAAACTCTAGCTTGGACCAAGTCTTCATAATCAAAAGGATGGTGGAGAGTAAATAGTGGAGTGTGACTTGGTCCACACATTTGAAAGGTGTGGAGTGGAGTGAATTTGGGGAGTCATGGCCGAATTTTGGGGAGAGTTTGGGGGGTGGAAGTGACGGCTTGGGATGGGGGTTGTGTGAGCCGAAATTCATTTTTGAATTTTGGTACACTTTTGGTCACATGTTGTTAGCCGAAATCCTCCTAGGCATTTGTGCATTTTCGGTCAAGAGAGGAGTGTCTAGCAACTTTTCATTTTGACATTGTAGCCGAATTTCAAAAGAGAGTTCTCTTATTTTCTTCTTTTCTTCTCCTGTCAGAGTTAGCCGAAACCCATCCTTCAAGACTCACTCTTCATTTCTTTCTTTGGCAAACCGAAAGCTCTCAACCATATCTCTCCCTCTTTCATTTGTGTATGCCGAATGCCCTTCCCATTGTGGTCTTTTTGTTCTTTGATGTTGAGCCGAAACTAGTCTCTTTTTCTTCTCAACTTTCTTGTTTTCTTAAAATCTACATTAGCCGAAACTTTAACCTCCAAGATATTCTCTCTACTCCTTCTCTTGCAAACCGAATACACTTTCTTTTCTTCTTTTTCCATCTTTTTGGGTGTTAGCCGAATACCACCCTTATTTCTCCCCATCTATATTCTCTTTTCATTGTATTCAAAGCCGAAAGAAGGGTGTGGAACACCTAGGCCGAATCCTCTTCCTTGGTGTTGGGTTGGCCGAATTTTGGTGTTGGGTGTTGGTAAGTTCTTGACCGAATGGTCATTTCTTTGATCTCAATATGTTAATTTTTGTTATGGAAGGATGTTAACCTTTGGTAATCATCTCGTATAGGATCGTTGGAGCAAGGAATCAGTGTTCTTTGTTAACCGATTGGTGAGGGCCGATTGTCTTAGAAGAACCACTATTGGTTCGGGTTTGTTTGGGTAACCAAATTATTCGCAAGTGAAGGTAAGGGAGTGATATAAACTCTTTTGGTTTAAAATGATGGTTGGCCGAATGTCTTTGGTGCCTAACCCCTATTATTGGCCGATTGTAGGAGTTAGCAAACGAGGGATTTAGATCGTTTCGTGGGATTTTAGACTCGGTTTATCAGGTGTNCCAAAATGCCCCTAGTGGCAAAATTACGAAATACCCTTGGTTTCTAAAATTTCCATATTACCCCAATTTTGGTCAAATTTTTATTTTACAAAAGTACTCAAAATGTTGTATTCCAAAATAATACCTTGACTTTGAAATTTAACAAATTACCCCTGATTGACAAAATACCAAATACCCCTGGTTTCCAAAATTTTGCTATATCTTCAAATTAAGAATTTCTTGAAAAATACTCCTCAATTTTAGAAATTTCAAAATATCTCGATTTATTAGAGTTTTAAATTTTCTTCGGTTTATTACAAAAATACCCTGTAGGAAAATGACGAAAATACCCCTGGGTTAGAAACGGACAGAAATGCCCGAAGAGTGCATAGGTATGAAAGGTATAGGGAATGGATATACTTTTCTGTTAAACTAGGATAGAAGACCTAAAACCTTGTTTGATCGAAAGAATCTCTATTAAACTCTTTTCATAAAATTTCTTCGCGGATAATCAAGTGAAACATGTACTAATTCATAAAAATTTCCTAATCAGATTAAAGCGCGATAGTTAGAATGAGCTTTAGAGGACGTGCTCGTCGTGGACGCGGAAGGGGTAGGATGGCCGTATCGGAACCTGTCGGTCGGGTCAGGGATCTGAGAACGAGATACTGCCACCCCCACCCCCCCCCAACCTTTGGAGCTGAAGAGCAGGATCAGACGGGTGACGACGCTGTGTCACAAGCGATGCTACGGGTTCTGGAAAGGGTCGCTGGAATTGGAGGAGATGGAGGAGCTCGAAAGTCGGTTCCCGAGAGACTTAGAGCTAACGGAGCTGAATTTTTCCGAGGTGTGTCCGGTGTAGCGCCCAATACGGCGAGTATTGGCTAGAATCGACCGAAGAATCATGGATGAGATAGATTTGACAAACGAGGAGAAGTTGAAAGGAGCGTGTCGCTTCTCAAAGATGAGTCATATCGTTGGTGGCTCACGGTTCGAGATGGTGCTACGGCAGATGATCTCACTTGGGAGTATTTCAAGAATTCGTATCAGAAAAAGTATGTTGGCTCAAGCTATATTGATGCTCAAAGGAAAGCTTTTCTGGGGTTAGTACAAGGAAGTAAGTCTGTCTCGGAGTATGAAGCAGAATTCCTAAGGCTGAGTCGTTATGCTCAGGGAATAGTGGCATCGGAGCATGATCGTTGTGTTCGTTTTGAAGACGGACTTAGAGACGAGTTAAGGTTGCTGATTGCTCCGCAGCAGGAGCGTGAATTTGCTGTCTTGGTGAGAAGGCCAAGGTAGCCGAAGGAGTCAAGGAGTCCGCGAAGCAAAGTTATGATAGGAGCAAGCTGAAGAGAGGCTTTGGATCGTCTGGGTCAGGTGGTAATGTTCAGAAAAGGTTTAGGCAGAGTGGGTCAAATCAGGCAGGAAGGTCCACAGCTGCTAATTAGAGACCGGCCCAGTGTAACCGTTGTGGGAAAGTTTTCATTGGGGTGAATGTTGGACCGGAGGGAAAGGATGTTTCGAGTGTGGTTCGTTAGAACATCGTGTGAGGGACTGTCCGCGTAAGCAAGCTAGAAATCAGTCTGAAGGTCAAGGTCGTGCTCAGTTCAGAAAGGAGGGACCAGCACCGCCGAGAGGTCGTGGTAATGGTAGAGGTGGTTTTGGCTCTAGTGGAGGTCGCGGAGCAGCTGGCAGAGGTATGGGTAACACGGAGGCTAGGCAGCCTGGTTTGGTGTATGCTGCGAGGCGTCGTGAGGAAGGGGACGCATCGGACGTCATAACCGGTACGTTTTTAATATTTGGTGTTCCATATACTGCCTTGATAGATGTGGGTTCGATACATTCTTACGTTGCTAGTAGCATAGTTGAGACCATGAGTTTAGTTTCTGAGACTGCTTCTAGGAGGATGACTGTACTTAGTCCTCTAGGTCACTCTGTAGTAGTAGATAAACTATAGGGATGTACCCCTAGAACTCCAAGGGGTAGTGTTTGTAGCCGATCTGATGGAACTGCCGTTTAAGGAGTTCGATCTGATTCTTGGGATGGATTGGTTGGTCAAGTACCAAGCAAGTTTGGATTGTGCTGCTAAGCGCATGATTTTGAAGACGGTTGAAGGTGAAGAAGTGGTCATGATAGGTAATAGGAGAGATTATCTATCTAACGTGGTATCTGCGTTGAAAGCAGTAAAGATGGTCAAGAAGGGTTGTGAGGCGTTCGTAGTTCATGTGTGTGCTTTGGAAGCTAAGGAGTCTTCTGTGGGGAATGTTCAAACTGTAAAGGAATTTGCTGACGTATTTCCTGAAGAACTTTCGGGATTGCCTCCGGATCGTGAGGTCGAATTCGGTATAGATCTGTTACCCGGAACGGCGCCAGTGTCTATAGCTCCGTATAGGATGGCACCGAAGGAATTGTTGGAATTGAAGGCTCAGATTCAAGAGTTATTGGATCGAGGTTTTATTCGACCAAGTGTTTCACCTTGGGGAGCGCCGGTACTTTTTGTCAAGAAGAATGGTGCGATGCGGATGTGTATAGACTACCGCCAGTTGAATAAGCTGACGATCAAAAACAAGTATCCTTTACCGAGGTAGATGACTTGTTTAATCAGCTTAAAGGGGCTGCGGTTTTCTCTAAGATTGATCTAAGGTCTGGATATCATCAGTGAAGGTGAAAGAGGCTGATATCCATAAGACGGCATTTCGTACTCGGTATGGACACTACGAGTTCCTGGTGATGCCGTTTGGTTTGACTAGTGCACCAGCAGCTTTCATGGACATGATGAATAGGGTATTTCAGCAATTTTTGGATCAGTTTGTTGTGGTCTTTATAGATGATATTTTGGTATACTCGAAGTCAGAAGAAGAGCATGATGCGCATTTGCGAGTGGTGTTGCAGATTCTGAGGGAAAAGCAGCTGTATGCGAAATTTAGTAAGTGCGAATTCTGGCTTAGGGAGGTGACTTTCTTGGGTCACGTAGTTTCAGCCGAGGGGATTAGAGTGGATCCTCGAAAGATTGAGGCAGTGTTGGATTGGAAGCCGCCTAAGTCTGTGGCTGAAATTCGGAGTTTTCTAGGTCTGGCGGGGTATTATCGAAGATTTGTGGAAGGATTTTCTTTGATCGCCGCACCGATGACCAAATTGTTGAGGAAAGGAGTTCCATTTGTGTGGACCGAGGAGCAGCAAAAAAGTTTCGACAAATTGAAGAGGATTCTGACTGAAGCTCCGGTTTTGATTCAACCTGAGGCAGGCAAGGAATTCACGGTTTATTGCGATGCATCACATATTGGTTTGGGATGTGTGCTGATGCAAGATGGGAAGGTAGTGGCTTATGCATCTCGGCAGTTGAGACCACATGAGGCTAATTATCCGACTCATGACTTGGAGTTAGCTGCTGTAGTCTTCGCTTTGAAGATATGGAGGCACTACTTGTACGGAGAGAAGTCGATAGTCTACACGGATCATAAGAGTCTTAAGTATCTTTTGACTCAGAAGGATTTGAATTTGAGGCAGCGTAGATGGATTGAGCTGTTGAAGGACTACGACTGTTCGATCGAGTATCATCCTGGTAAAGCTAACGTGGTGGCAGACGCGTTGAGTCGTAAGGTTGTATCAGATTTAAGATCGATGTTTGCTCGACTTAGTCTGTTCGATGATGGGAGTCTTTTGGCAGAATTGCAAGTCAAGCCGACTTGGTTAGATCAGATTAAGGAGAAGCAATTAGAGGATGATGGTTTGAATGATCGGAGGTTGCAAGTTTTGAATGGTGGATTAGAGGATTTTAGTCTATCCAGTGATGGAGTTTTGTGCTTTAAAGGGAGAGCTTGTATGCCTAAGGATGTGGAGTTGAGACAAAGGATTCTTCGGGACGCTCATAGCAGCCCATATGCTATGCATCCCGGAGGTAGCAAGATGTATCGGGATCTGAGAGAGCAATTTTGGTGGCCAGGTCTGAAGCGGGAAGTAACTGAGTTCGTGGGTAAGTGTCTGACGTGTCAACAAGTTAAGGCTGAACATCAGTTACCATCTGGGTTACTTCAGCCGGTGAAGATTCCTCAGTGGAAGTGGGAGAGGATCACCATGGACTTTGTCAGTGGTTTACCTCTTACGCCTAGTAAGAAGGATTCTGTTTGGGTGATTGTGGATCGTCTGACTAAGTCAGCGCATTTCATACCTGTAAGAGTAGATTATACGCTTCAGAGGCTAGCTAAGTTATATGTAGCCGAGATAGTGAGATTGCATGGTGTGCCAGTATCGATTATCTCGGATAGGGATCCGAGGTTTACATCAAGGTTTTGGAGAGCTTTGCATCAAGCCTTGGGAACGAGATTGGATTTCAGCACAGCTTTTCATCCGCAATCCGACGGACAATCGGAGAGAGTGATTCAGATCTTAGAAGATATGCTCAGAGGTTGCGTTCTGGATTTCAGTGGCAGTTGGGAGGAGTATCTATCGTTGGCGGAATTCGCTTATAACAATAGTTATCAAGCGAGTATCCAGATGGCTCCATATGAAGCACTGTATGGACGAAAATGCCGTACTCCTACGTGTTGGACGGAACTAGGTGAACGACATGTTTTGGGTCCAGAGTTGGTGACTGAAACTGAGGACAAAGTTAAGGTAATTCGGGCTCGTCTCAAGGAAGCGTCGGATAGACAGAAGTCTTACGCCGATCTCAAGCGCAAGGAGATGGAATACGAGGTAGGAGATAAAGTCTTTCTGAAGGTGTCGCCTTGGAAGAAGGTGTTGCGTTTTGGGCGAAAAGGGAAGCTAAGCCCAAGGTTCATCGGCCCGTATACTGTGTTGAAGCGAATAGGACCGGTAGCTTATCAGCTCGAGCTGCCGGCAGAGTTGAATCAGATTCACGATGTCTTCCATGTGTCGATGCTTAGACGTTATAGGTCGGATCCATCGCACGTCGTGCCAGTAGCAGAGATTGAGGTTAACTCCGACTTATCATTCGAGGAGGAACCAGTTCAGATCCTAGATCGTGATGTCAAGGTTCTGCGTAGGAAGTCAGTACCTTTAGTGAAAGTACTATGGCGAAACCATGGTACGGAGGAAGCGACGTGGGAACCCGAGGATGTGATGAGGCAGCAATATCCCCATCTTTTCTGATCAGGTAATTTCGAGGTCGAAATTATTTTAAGGGGGTAGAACTGTAACATCCCAAAATAGGGGTTATTTGTGATTGAATTATTTTTCTTGTGTTTGAATTTCTGTGATATTATTTGTGATGTTATAAGGCTTAATTAGGGGTCTTCAGTAAGTTCGGTTTAGTAGAATAATTTTTAGTTTGGCTTATTTAATGAAGTGGATTATGTGAGCTTAGCACTTAAGTTAATTTAAGTAGCAATAAGTGACATAAGTTGAGTGCATGGCAAGTTGGTAGTGACGCATGGAGTTTAGCTTGAGGGGAGTGGTTTGAATCCCTTAGTAAGCATTTAGAGAACTTTTATTTTTATATTTTTATGGTAAGTGTCGGCCAAGGATAATTAAGGTAAGTGTTGACTATATTATTTTTGGTTAGTAGACTATAGGTTTAAGGCAAGTATTAACTTATGGAAGGGAATCAAGTAATTAAGGAAAATATGGAGACATGGGGCTAGTATCAAGGATTATGTTTTGGAAACAAATTCATGGCCTTTATGCCATGAACTTGGACGGCAATGTGGCTAGGAAGGGAGTTTTGGCCGAATATGCTAGTGTTGGTAAGGCTTAGGAATTCTTTTTGGTCATTTCTTTCATTTGGTGCAAAAGTTGCAAAACAATTCTCTCTCAACTCTTTTCTTTCTAGCCGAATTTTACCATTTGCTAAGCCTAATACTTTTTGACCATTTGGTCATTTTATGCTCAATTTTTATTTTCTTCATCTCAATCTCTCAAAACCGAAACCTTCATCAACCTTTTTGTTCTCCCATTTGTTTTGATTAAACATCAAAAACCTCCTATACTTACTTCTTGCCGAAACTCTATTCTTTTCCTATTCTTTTCTTTTTGTCATAAAACCGAATATACCTCTTGTTGTGCCGAAAATATTCTTCTCCTATCTTGATCAACTTTGGCCGAATATTGAAGGTAAGATAGTTATCATCGGAACTTCTCTAGAAATCGGTTTTGGTAAGGTGGTAAGGTTTATTTCGAAGGATTATTATTTTAAGTTTCGTTTAAGCCGAAGGCTAATAAACCTTATTGATGATGGTTGATTGTAGGGAAGTGAGGCCGATTCTTTTAGGAGTGTGTTGGATAAGTGTTCGAAGGCTTTGGGTAAGATTTTAGGTTCACAAGGAGCCCTTCTCAATTATTTTGGTTTGGCCGAATAGGCCATGGTTCTAATATTCATTTTTGGCCGAATATAGGGGCAAGAATACTTGTGTGGCCGATTTGTCTATTCGGGATTTAGAACTCTTTTTGGTGCCAGGTGTGTGTACATACACATTTTATGACTTTTTAATATGCTAAGTGTTATTTTATGTCTAATCAATTTGTGTAGACATGGATGTAATACCTTCATGGTAACAAGGATTCGGGTAAGTCTTTGTGACTATGAGATTATTATTTGATGCTTTTGGGAAGCATGACACATTTGGTATGTGTATTATTGATTTATGGCATTGATAAAATATACAAATGATGTTAAATGAAATTTTAGCATGATTTCTATAAAAGCATGTATTTGATTGATATGGGTTGATGAGAGGAGGGGGCAGTGATATTCGTGTCGACGGACACCAGTGTTTTGGTAACACATCGTGACTACGGTCACCAGAGGTTTGGTACCTCCAGAGGTTTGGCACCTCATAGCGACTTGTCCCTGTGGTTAATTCCACCGTGGGTTGGCCCCACTTTGAGATATGGGATTGTCTGCCAGTGATTTGGTATCACACGATGGGTTGGCCCCATCATCTATTTTGTGACTTCGGTCACCAGTGTTTTGGTAACACAATAGTGTCTTCGGACACCAGTGATTTGGTATCACAAATGTGACTATATGTCACCAGTGTTTTGGTAACACAATTGTGTCTTTGGACACCAGTGGTTTGGCACCACCAGTGGTTTGGTACCACACGGGGTAGAGAAAGGCGTTTGGATGGTTAGGTTGGGTGCATTTAAACTTATGCATGTTAATTGGTTATAATTTGTGTATGTTATTGCACTAAACCGGGGAAGGGTTACACATTGAGTCTTGGTGACTCACCTTCTCCTTTAATTTTTCAGGTGATTCGTAGATCGCGGGTGAGGAGCCGGATGGACTCGAGGTGGCCATGCAGTGGAGACTTTTTAATAAATGAATTTTGGATTTTAACTATTTTTCTTTTGGGTTTATGTTTGTAATAAGGCCTCCTAGAATTATTTTATTATTGCTGCGTGTTTTGAATATTTGGTTTAAACTACTTGATGATGTTAAAACGGATGCACATGTTTTTCTCAAATTAAACGCAAAATGTTTTAAAGTACCATCGGGTACCTCTGAAATTTTTAAACAACCTGACTCAACAAATATTTTTTAAGTTTGGTTTTTAACAAAGAAAATTTTAATAGCTATGAAAGGCAATTTGACTAAGTTTTAAATGGTTTTCAAAAAAAAATGTTTTCTCTGTAGCAAACCAAATTCGGTCTTATGGTTTGGGCCGGGTTTGGGGTGTTACAGGGCCTATATCATTTTAGATTTTTATGTCCCCTAGGATTTCGCCTCAAGAAAGTTACTAAGTCAATTCTAAAGATATAAACCTTCATGCATGTCTAATTCTCAAAAGAAACTAATTTTCATGGCAAACATTACTAAGGCTAAGATCATACAAGCATTCCATTCTTTATGATAACATACTTTCACTTAGATAAAACCATCATTCATACATGCATACAAACTATCTCAGTCACAAAAAATATCTCTAAACATTCATTTATTAAAACATACTTATGAAAGAAATGATTGAAACTTACTTGAAGAATTTTAAAAGTTTGAGGAATTTATTTGCCTTACCCCCATTAAAAAGAAGCAATGTCCTCATTGCAAGAACAAAGTAATGAATGAAAACTGAACACCAAGTAGGGTTGTAAAGAAAGAGAGGTGAGTCATTAAGACTGCTTAAATACCAAGCCTTCCCTAATAACCCAGTCCTAGACATGTTCATTCCTATTGTCACATCGCTTAGTCTTATTCTTTCTAAAGAAGTGTTAAGTTTGTTCATGCTTGCTATGTTTTATTCTGTAGAAATTAAATCCTAATTACGAAAGAAATAAATTCCTAAGGACCTAAAATATTTAAATAAATAACAAGACAAGAATCCCCCCTTTTATTTTTCTATGTCATTCCCCTTATATTCTTTAGTTCCATCTCTGCTTGCATCGTCAGTATCTTTCGTCTATGTCTCAAAGATAACATCTGGGAACTCAGGAACAAAAGTATTAGAGATATTCTTAAAAGTATTTCAAATTGTGTCATCTCTAATTTTTGCATATTTACAGTAAGCTTGTTGTTGATTGTGCATGAACTTGCACATATCCATCAAAACTGACAACCCCGATTTCCTTGAAGTACTTGCAGAAGTCGACATGGGAGTTGTATATTTAGGTTCAACACTTAGCTTGACTGGTTCTTCTTCTGGCTCAACCTTTGGTTCAGGAATGTTCGGTTCCTTATCATATTCTTCCTCTTCAGTGTCTGTAACTGAATTAGCTTCAGTTTCAATTCCATCTGTTGACTCCTCGGTACCCGACTCAGTTGTCTCTTCTTGCTTGCCTTGATTCAGCTCATGCACCCTCTCTACTTATCTTTCAAGATCATAATTTGTAATGCATCCTTGAACATATCGCCCCTTCAGATTTGCTTGAGTTTTATCACAGGCCTTTAAGCAAAGTGAGGTGATTAATGGTGGGAAATAAGCACTTCTTGCCTTCTATTTAGCACAATCGTGAATCTCCTTGAGGATAATTTTCTCAACATTAATGGACTTTTCTGTCAAAATTGCATATAACAAAAACATCCGTTCCATCGAGATGGTGGAACTATGTGAGATAGGCATAAAACTGTAGCGAACGAAATAAAACCATACCTTTGCTACTGGTTTTAAGTATTCTCTTCGACAAGAATTGTAACATCCCTAACCCGCAAACATCGCCGGAATAGGGTTAAGAGGCAATATCGGACAAATCAAAACTATTACGAACATTTCACATTACAATATATATCATTATCATATCATAGCAAATTCAATACATAGAGTCCCTTAAATAGGTCTACGAGACCTTAATCAAGTATTGGGAAGGGGTCGGGACTAAATCAAATTTATACAAATATTTTCCAAAAACTTAACATTTTTCAAAGTTACAGAGGTCACACGCCCGTGTAGGCAAGCCGTGGCAAAACAGGGCATACATACTGACTTGTCCACACGGCCTAAGACACGCCCGTGTGCTTTACCCATGGTCAACACTGACTTGCATCACACGGCCTATCACACGCCCGTGTGTCTGGCCCGTAGTTGACACTGACTTGCATCATACAGCCAGTCACGCGCCCATGTTTCCTGCCCGTGTGTGAGCCTGACTTGAATCGAATTACAATTTAAGGGACATGGTCGAGCCACACACCCGTGTGCTCAACCGTGTGGGAAAATATAGGTCATTTGTAAGGCCAATTTGCCACCTATTTTAGGGTTAATCCTACAAGCACAAATAAGCACATTTCATATGCTCAAAAGCAACCAATAATGACCATCTTTTCTAACCATTCATGAGCATAACAAATATATCAACTTGGGCACAATTTATCTCATAACATTCATGTAACACCCCTAACCCGAAACCATCACCGGATTAGGGTTAAGAGGCATTACCAGACAATAGGATTATATCACAACTCATTTACGACACAAAGTCAATCATTATCATAAGACATCAAATATAAACAATTAGTCCCTTATTAAGGCGTATAAGACCTTAAACACATGCTAGGGAGGGGTCGAGATTAAACCGAAACACATACAGAAACTTCATGGAAATTTGAAACTTTTCTAAGTTTCAGGGAATACACGCCCGTATGGGTAGGCTGTGTGCCTCCCATAGCTGCTAGAGACACCCATGTGTCCTCCCCGTGGTCGAAACTGACCTTTGCTCCATGGCCACCAAGCACGCCCGTGTACCTTGGCCGTGGTCGATCCTGTCAAAAGCCACATGGCTACTAGGCACGTCCGTGTGCCATGGCCATGTGCTCTTAGGCCATATATTGACTTACACCCACGGTCACTAGGCACGCCTGTGTGCTACAACCGTGTGGCAAAAATAGGCCATTTGCAAGGCTAAAATGCCACCCACATGGGTCAATCCTACAAGCATATTTGAACATCTTTATACACAATTTGACAACCAATTTCATGTCCAATAATCATCATATCATCACCTATAATCTCATTTCTAAGCATACCATTTTATACAACTAAATTACATATAAATCTAAGTATAAATCATCCATAACTTCACTATATTACTAAGGCATTAATTCATCATTGAACTCACCATTTATAAGCCAAGTCCTTACTATCATGCTATATCAAAATATGCACCAAATACCATATCCACTCATGCACATTACCAACATTTAGCTAGCCATATCACATAGCTATTTACACATCTAAAATATGATTCAAACAACTAGCCTATACATGCCATATTTCAACTATGTACGTCTTTCCAAAAGTACCAAAATAGAATGCCGATAGTGTGATTGAGATGCTGACGATTCACAGATCCGAGCTATCTTTACTGACACTGCAAAGCAGAGAAACAAATCACACAGTAAGCTTTATAAAGCTTAGTAAGTTCGTAACATAAAACAGTAAATTAAACCAACCATCACATAGATCAATTCTCTCTTATCCATACCATATCAACCATAGCTAAAATTATTCATTCATCCATTCATAGCTTTATCTATAAACTCATCAACCACAAAGGTTCAATACATACCTTAGCTATCACATAGTTATACAAGTCGATCATCCTCTGATATTCTTTCAATTTAATAGCACACTTAGTGCCATACACATGGTCGATACATATTAGTCATCGCACACTTAGTGCCTAATCTTTCAACCGACTTATCTCGATATCGCACACACAGTGCCACATCACATAGCCGAACTGTCATAACATCGCGCACACAGTGCTATTCATCTCGGTTACATCTCTGAATACGCACACTTAGTGCCACGTAACGTCAAGCTCTCACATAGCATTCATAATTCATTTATACCATTCCATTCATTTCAAACATTAAGCATGACTAAATATAATACATGTATTATGTTCGAACTTACCTCGAACATCGAACTATCGAAACGGTCGATTAATCGAGCACCTTATCTTTACCTCGATCTTGATCCGAACCTCTCCTCTCTTGGTCTATACACATTCAAATTCAATCCATTCAATCACTAATTTATTCAATTTAGTCCACACACACTCATTTAGGGCATTTTACAAAATAGCCCTCACATTTTTACATTTCGACACTTTAGTCCCTATTTCACAAAATCATCAAATACACAAAATTTCAATACACATGTGCTTAGCCAAATTCTTCCCATGCTAATACAAGCCCACACATTTCATTTATTTCACAAATTAACCCTTCAATTTCGCATTTTCTCAATTAAGCCCTAATTAGCTAAATTCATCAAAAATTCAAGAACAAAACATATTCATTAAGCACATATATTTCATTTAACACCAACACTCATCACAAAGCTCCTCATTTTATCAATGGTACATTTCATAAACAT
Organism: Gossypium australe; assembly: GCA_005393395.2. NCBI lineage: Eukaryota > Viridiplantae > Streptophyta > Magnoliopsida > Malvales > Malvaceae > Gossypium > Gossypium australe. The sequence goes on along the minus strand of CM016614.1, from coordinate 111,404,353 downwards.
CATCAATTTACAAAATTACAACATGGGTTAGCTAGAGCATGAAACAACGATCACAAAAACGTAGAAATTATCAAAAACTGAAACCAAAACATACCTCAATTGAGCTTAGCAAGTGCCAAAATTCAAAAGCTTCAATGGCTATTCTCTTTTCTATTTTTCAGTGGAAGAAAGATGAAAGAATGTCCATCAAATTGGTTTTGTTTTAATTAATATTAACGTATTAAACAAATACCAACTTTGCCCTTTTATAAGTCATATAAAATAAATATATTTTAAGGCTAATAAGTCATTTAGCCACCCACTATCTTTAATAATGGCTTAATAACAACATAAGGCCTCCACCTTAAAAAGCTAACAACAATTAAGTACTCGTAAATCAGCACACAACATGTAACATCCTAAAAATTTGAGTATCATCTTGTTACTTGTGTTAGCTCGAGTATGATTTTTATTGCGTGCTTAGTATAGTTTTGTGAAGGCTTGGAATTTTTAGCGAAGCTAGAATAATTCTTGGTATTGAAAATTCAGTGAAGTGGATTAGGTGATCCTGACACTTAAGTGAATTTAAGTGTTAAATTCTAGCACATGAGGAGTTAGTGGCATGATGGTTATGGTGCATGAAGGGTTGCTTGAGGGAAGTGGTTCGAGTAGCATGGAATACATTTTGAAGACTTTATTTTTATGCACCTTACATTAAGTGTCGGTCAAACTATACATATGGTAAGTTGGACTTTAAATTTTATGGCAAGTTGAATAGTAGATTAGGAAAGCTTGTATTTTGGGATAAGAATCTTATGGATTAAGGAAGGATAGGGGGACAAAAGGCTTGAATGTTGGAGAGTTGTTTTGGAAACTATTCTATGGCCATTAGTCCATGTATGTGGACGGCATTTTGGTCTAAGGGAGGGGTTGACCGATTTTTGTTGGAGGTTTTGGTAGGTTGGTAGCTAGTTGGCCATTTTTCCTAAGCATTTGAGCATCAATTTCTTTTCTCTCCACAAACACTCTCTATAGCCGAATATGTTCTTGGCAATAAGGTGAATTTTTGTCTTAGTTTTGGCCTTCACTATTTGTTTTGTGTCATAACCGAAAACCCTTTGAGTTTTGCAAATTTCTCCCTAGTGCACCAAAGTGAAACAAAAACCGAAACCATCATAGTGCTTGGCCGAACCTCTCTTGTTCATAACTTTCTTTTCCATTCTTTTCATACTTGTTCAAAACCCACATTTCTTTTTACTTTCTCTTGGCTGAATCTTCCTCCTCCCCAATTCTCTTTTCTTTCTTTCACTTTTGCTCAAAGTTAAAAACATCCATCCCCCATTCTATTTTCTTCTTCCATTTTCTTCTTTCTTCTATTTCCGAATTCTCCTTCTCCTATTTTCACTTTTATTTTCCTTTCTTTTTCTCCACTATAGCCGAATCTTTTTCTCTCTTCTGGTGTTATCTTGGCCGAATATCATCAATGGTAGATTTTCTTTGGGTTCACCTATAGTCGGTTTTGAGGATAGGTAAGTGTCTTGGCCGTATTTCCTTATTCCTTCTATCTTCTCTATGTTGTTTTTCTTGAGGGCAAAGGCCGAATTTTTGGGCATTTGTTGCAAGGTTCTAACTTTTCATAGGAACCGAATTTCTTCTAGGCTATTCGGGATTTTGGAAGCAATCGATCTAAGCCCTATTCTTTAGCAATCGAAGTTGGTAAGTCAAGTGGTAAGGATTCATGTTGTTTCTTTATTCTTTAAGTGGATGTAAAGCCGAAAGCTTTTGAGACTAAGGTTTGTTGTTGGCCGAATGGTCTATGATATTGATCTAAGTGTTGGCCGAATGTAGGACAAGGAGATCTAGTGCGGTAGGTCGGGTCTTCGGGATTTAGTGATTTCGCTAGTGACAGGTGTGTACCTTACACACTTCATAACTCGGTAATATAAATATATAAATATTCTAATCATGTTGTTAAAGCCGAAATCTATGAGATTCTCAATATGATACCGTAAGAGTATGAGCAAGGAATCGGGTAAGTCCGTTTCGATATGACTTTTGCAATATGATGCATGATGATACGATTTATGATATATTTGCTAAGTGATTCCTAATATAGTATAATGGCATGATTTGTTTAAATGTTGCATTGGTATGGGTGATATGAGAGGAGGGGGAAGGATTTGATATCTGTGTCTTTGGGACACCAGAGGTTTGGCACCTCGTAGCGACTCGTCCCAGTGGCTTAGCACCACAGTGGGTTGGCCCCACATTTGATATAACGGGATCGTCGCCAGTGATTTGGTATCACACGTAGGTTGGCCCCACAACTTGATTATTCGTGACTTTGGGTCACCAGTGGTTTGGCACCACATTATTGGACATCGTGACTTTGGGTCACCAGTGGTTTGGCACCACCAGTGGTTTGGTACCACACGGGGTAGAAAAGGAGTTATGGATGGCTAGGTTGGGTGCATTATATATATATTGCTTAGTTATGAATTGTGTAAGAATGTTGCATTAACCGGAGGAAGGATTTATGCCCTGAGTCTTGGTGACTCACCTTCTCCCTTATCTTTTCAGTTGATTCATAGATCGCGGATGAGGAGCCGGATGAACTCGAGGAGGCCATGCAATAAAATTCGGTTTTACATGAACTTCGATCTGGGTACTTTATTTTATTTTAATTTGGTTTTCGTATTTATTTGAATTTGTAATAAGGCCTCTTTAATTATGTTTTTGGATTATTTATATGCTTTGGACTTGTTTTAAACATGGATAAATAAATATCACGGTTGATTTATTAATTGAGCCCAAAGTTTTCTAAACTATAAAAACGCAACAGTTGTAACACCCTGAAAATTTGAGTAATTTATTTTCTATGTGTGCTTTGAGTAATTATTCTAGAAAGTAAAATTTTCTGATTTATTTTCGTGGTTAGTATAGTCCTGAAGAAGGATTAGAAATTTTATTAAGATGGAATAATATGAATTTTGAGAAATTATTTATGGAAGTGGATTAAGTGGCAATGACACATAAATTAATTTAAGTGTCAAAGTGAAGTATAAGATGAGTTATTGGACAAGTGGTGATGGCGCATGAGCTTGTGCATGAGGTTGAAGGTTCGAATCCCCTAAGTAGCATCTAGGTGAATTTTATTTTTGATTTTTCTGCACATGGATAGCAAGTGTCGGCCAAGAGCATATATGGAAGGTGTTGACTTGTTATTTTTGGTTAGTATATCAATGGAATAAGGAAATTTTGAACTTAAGGAAGGGTATCAAAAGAATAAGGAAAATGTGAAGATATGAGGCATAAATCAAGGAAGTAATTATGGAAACAATATCTTGGCCTAATGACCAAGCATATGGACGGCATTATGGCAAGGGGGGAGCCGAATTTTGGTGATAGTTTTGGCTAGGAATTTTAGTTTTGTTTTGGTCATTTTTGTTAGTTTGTGCAAGTTTTGAAAACTCTCTCAACCTTTTCTCCCTTTGGCCGAATTTGAGCATTGGTAAGTCCTAAAGTTTTTGACCATTTGGTCATTTTTGCACATCAATTGGTATTCTTTTTGTGCCTTATTCTCTTTAGTGCCGAAATCACCTACATCAAATGACCATTCCTTTCTTTTCTCTCTTTTCTCCATTGCCGAATGTGTCTTGATCCTAACCTCATCTCTTTCTTTCTCTTATAGTTTCTTTCAAAACCGAATTCATCATCATCTCCATTCTCTTATTTGTTATTTCTTTTCGATCAATATTTTCTCCAATAATTCTCTCATGGCCGAATGTTAATGTGCTTTTAAGCCAATTTGTTTTCTCTTCTCCTTAATCTTACATAGCCGAATCTTTCATCAATCAAACACCATTCTCAAATCCTTTCTTTTCGACGTGGAATATAGGTAAGAATTCTTTTCGTTTCGATTAGTTATTTGTGGATATGGCCGAATATTGATGTTGGCTTGAAGGATCATTTGGATCGAAATAAACGTTCGTTTTAGTAACGTCTTCCTTGTTACTCTTTAGTGCAACAACGGAAGTTTGGAGATTTAGAAGTCGTGGGTGACACAAATCGTTGGAATCAATTTTGTGGTAAGGAAATCATATCTTTAAAACCTTAGGATTTTCGATATCTTTGGATTAACCTTCCTTTGTCTTTGAAGACATTCAAAATAGGGAAGAAAAGGGCGGTGTTTAGCCTTCGGAAGAAGGGAGGTTCTGTTATTCCCCCTAAGTACAAGCAAAGGACTATTTCAGGAATCCGGGATTTTCCACCGGGTTGCGGACGTTCAACCGAGGAAAATCAACTGTTCGAAGTCGTTCGTACTCCCGAACCATTATTTGTTCGTGGATTCGATTCGGTTAGCGAACCATCAATCGGAGAGAAATCGCAAGTAGAAGTCTTACGAAAATCCGAGGGTAAATTTCTAGATCGCTATATTTAGATCGGTTTTATTATAGATTATAGTGTTTTAATTAACACAATACGTATAGGTGTTGAAGAGCGGGAAAGTTTAGTTCTCTCCATAACCAGGTGTGTAAATTCACACTCATTTTCGGGTTAGATTTCTAATCATAAGTATTGCGATAAAATCGTAAAAATGGTAAATCCGGAAATTATATAGTAATTGATACTTTTGTGAAAATGCATGCAAACGGTTAAAACCGAGAAATATGCGAAAACTGTTAAATCGATAAATGGGCCGAATATACTCTAGTTCGATAAAATGGGCCGAATATACTCTAGTTCGATAAAATGGGCCGAATATACTCTAGTTCGATAAAATGGGTTGATAATACTCTAGTTCAATAAAATGGGCCGATAATACTCTAGTTCGATAAAATGGGCCGATAATACTCTAGTTCGATAAATGGGCCGAAAATGCTCTAGTTCGATTAAATGGGCCGAAAATAATCTGTTTCGATAAATTGGGCTAAAATGGGCCAAAGTCACTAAACTACTAAATTGGGCTAGTTGTTAAATTGTTTATATGGGCCTAATGAAATATCTATTGATAAACCCACCGATGTCATGGAATAATTAAAATCTGTTATGTGATTATATTTTGTTATATACGCATGATTGCATGGGGTGGGTTATATGAAGAGAAGAATGGCCAGTTGCCACAAATTTGGCTCATTGCCTCTAGTTCGGTGGCTCTGCCACAATATGGCTCAATGCCTCTAGTTCGGTGGCTTTGCCACAAATTCGGCTAAATGCCTCTAGTTCGGTGACAATGTCACAATCTAGTTCGGTAGTGCACTACAAAATTATTTAAGGGCTTTAAGCCCATGATTGGTGTGTTTGGCGGGGTGGGTTGACTTGATCCCCACAGGTGTGTTGGTTGGTACGGGGTTGATAGCGGATGGATACTAGGTTGGTTTGGGAAATTCATTTTACATACATTTTTTTTTATGTTATTTTATGATGTATGGTTGAATTCTGTTAATGGGCTCAAGCCCAGCATGATATCTTGACGATCTGGCCCAAAAAAATGGTGGTAAGTGAGTTGCACACTGAGTTCTTTGTAACTCACCCAAATTTTTATTAACCATTTCAGGTAATGGAAATTGACGTGGACTTGGGCCGGAGATGACTTGGTGGAGGCCATACTACGAATTTGGGTTTTTATAAACTATGACTTTATTTAAGTTTTTATTTTAATTACTATTATTGGTTTGATGTAATAAGGCCTCTAAGTATGTTTTATGGATTTTATCGTGTGGATGGTTTTATAATTTTTATTTTGAGACTTTAATTATGGGTTTATGTTAAATCATTTGGTTTTTCCTAAAAATATCGTTTATTTAATATTTTGACAATTAGACGATTTTCTTTAAAATTTTCCTCCAAATTCTTTTAAGAAGTTTTAAAGTTTCAATAAACATTTTATTTAAGATAAGTTTTAAACAAGTTTAATTCTTAAATTATCTTTCAAATCCTCGTACTATATTTTATTAAACTCGATTTTCAAAAGTTTTTGTAGCATTATTTTATCGTAAATCTTGAAAAGAAACGGAAGTATGACTTGTGTGACAAACCAAATCTCGTCTAAACGCATAGACCGGGTTTGGGGTGTTACATTTAGTGGTATCAGAGCCCAGTTTCAAAACTCGGCTGTGGTTTGGGTTCAATAAAGAAATTTGTTTGAAAATAATTTCTAGACTTTTGATTTTAAAGGTAGTATGGCACCATGAGCATCCCGCGCCAAGTCAAGTAAGTATCTGTATACTGTATGTTTATTATCATTGTGAAATGATTATAAGAAACACTCTAGAACTTCTAGTTTTAGGTGTTAAAACCGTAAAGATTGAGACAATAGGATATTGTTGCGAAAACACTCTATCTCTTTCATATCATAAGACATCGTTAATAAGCAAACTGAAATATTATTCTGATTCATAAAACTCTTAATCAGATTAAATCAAATTAGTAGCCATGAGCACTAGAGGACGTGGTCGTGGACGCGGTAGGCGTGGCCGTGGTAGAGGACGAGGTGTTAGGGGCGCAACTGATGTGCCGGGTCATATACCGGAAATGGATGCACCTGCGTCACTCGAGAGTGAGACGGGATCGCACGACCATATGGAAGAGGATAATGCTGTGACACGAGCAATGCTGCGAGTACTTGAGAGGGTCGCTGGATCCAGAACTGGACCAACAGCTCGTGGGTCGATATCGGAGCGACTGAAATCCAGTGGAGCTGAGGTTTTCAGAGGTGTCTCTGGAGTAGCTCCCAATGTTGCTGAATATTGGCTTGAGGCAGTATAGCGAATTATGGATGATCTTGAGTGCACTGTGGAACAAAAGTTAAGAGGAGCGGTATCTTTGTTGAGAGACGAAGCTTACCAATGGTGGCTTACTATCCGAGAAGGCACTGATGCTGCTTTGGTTAACTGGGAATTTTTCAAGTCTTCCTTTCAAGGGAAATATGTGGGAACAAGCTATGTGGATGCCCGAAGGAAGGAATTCTTGAACCTGGTGCAAGGAAATAAGACGGTGGCAGCATATGAGGCTGAGTTCTTACGTTTGAGTCGCTATGCTCGAACGATAGTGGCAACGGACCATGAGCGTTGTGTACGCTTCGAGGACGGTTTGAAAGACGAGTTGCGGGTTCTGATAGCCCCACAACAAGTTAGAACTTTTGCCGCTCTTGTGGAGAAGGCCAAGATAGCCGAAGAGGCTAAGAACTCGGAACGTCAAAATCGGGAGCAAATTCGAGGCAAGAAAGATCTGAAGCATTCGGGTTCTTCGAGAAGATTTCTGAAGAGGCCCCGGAATGAGGAACCAGCTCAAGGAAGAGCACCAGTAGCTGTTAATCAGAGTCGGGATTGTGCTGAATGTGGGAAAAGACATTCCGGAGAATGTTGGAGGAAAACGGGTGCTTGCTATAAATGTGGATCGATGGAGCATCAATATAGGAGTTGCCCTCGACGTATGGACATAACTCAAGAAGTTCGTGCTACTGATGCACCACCGGCAAGAGGAGTTCAGCAACCACCGAGAGGTCGGGGACCAGGTCGTGGTGGTAATGGGGCTGGACGTGGTCAAGGTGCAGCGGGTCGAGGCAATGGTCCTAGAGGCAACGCGGATGCAAGACAGCCAGGACTGGTATATGCGGTTAGACGTCGTGAGGATGGCAATGCACCTGATGTGATAACTGGTACGTTCTTCATTTCTGATGTACCCGTTATTGCCTTGATAGATATTGGTTCTACTCATTCGTACATTGCTAGCACCATAACTGGAAACTTGAAATTAGACTCTGAAATTTCCGATAAAGAGATGAGGGTGATTAGTCCCTTAGGACAGTCGGTGTTGGTTAATAAATTGTTTAGAGACGTGCCCTTAGTAATTCAAGGAGAAACATTCCTGGCAAATTTGATGGAACTGCCTTTCGGCGAATTCGATATTATTCTGGGCATGGATTGGTTGGTTAAGCACCGGGCGCAAATGGACTGTGCTGAAAAGCGTATGTCGATAAGAACTGTGGAGGATAAGGAGATAGTTATGATAGGCGAGCGAAGAAATTACTTGGCAAACGTGATTTCTGCGTTAAAGGCGGAGAAGTTAGTGCGAAAAGGATACGGAGCATTTTTAGCATTTATTTGTGCTTTAGATACCAAAGAGCTGTTGGTGGAAGATGTGAGAACGGTGAAGGAGTTTCCTGATGTTTTTCCCGAAGAACTTCCTGGTGTACCTCCAGATCGGGAAGTGGAATTTGGTATTGAGCTTTTGCCTGGAACTGCCCCAGTGTCCATTGCTCCTTATAGAATGGCACCGAAGGAGTTGTCGGAGCTTAAAGCCCAAATTCAAGAACTGCTAGATCGGGGTTTTATTCGACCGAGTGTGTCTCCGTGGGGAGCACCGGTTTTGTTTGTTAAGAAGAAGGATGGGTCAATGCGTATGTGTATTGACTATAGGCAATTGAATAAGCTGACGATCAAGAATCGGTACCCTCTGCCGAGGATTGATGACCTATTTGATCAATTGAAGGGAGCTTCTGTTTTCTCCAAAATTGATTTAAGGTCGGGTTACCACCAGCTTAAGGTGAAAGAAGCGGATATTCACAAGACAGCGTTCCGAACCCGTTACGGACACTATGAGTTTTTGGTGATGCCGTTTGGGTTGACCAATGCACCAGCTGCATTTATGGATATGATGAACCGGGTCTTTCAACCATTCTTAGACCGGTTTGTGGTGGTATTCATAGACGACATTCTGGTTTATTCAAGGAGTGAAGAGGAGCATGACTCGCATTTGCGGATTGTATTGCAAGTGCTTCGAGATAATCAGTTGTATGCCAAATTCAGTAAATGCGAATTTTGGTTAAGAGAAGTGACTTTCTTGGGTCATGTAGTATCAGCCGAAGGAATAAGGGTGGATCCTCGGAAGATTGAGGCGGTATTGGATTGGAAACCACCGAAATCGGTAGCGAAAATTCGGAGTTTCTTGGGTTTGGCTGGATATTATAGACGCTTTGTTGAGGGGTTCTCGTTGATTGCTGCACCCCTAACTAAGCTTTTGCGGAAGGGAGTGTTGTTTATATGGACTGATAAGCAGCAAGAAAGTTTCGAGCGACTGAAGAAGGTTTTAACGGAAGCGCCGGTATTAATTCAACCTGAGGCTGGGAAGGAGTTTACAGTTTATTGTGATGCGTCACATACGGGTTTAGGTTGCGTATTGATGCAAAGTGGGAAAGTTGTAGCTTATGCTTCTCGTCAGTTGAGACCACACGAAGTGAACTACCCTACTCATGATTTGGAGTTAGCAGCAGTGGTGTTTGCCTTAAAGATTTGGAGGCATTACCTTTATGGTGAAAAGTCTATCATCTATACGGATCACAAGAGTCTTAAGTATCTTTTTACTCAGAAGGAGTTAAACTTGAGACAACGGAGATGGGTGGAGCTGTTAAAGGACTATGATTTCTCTATTGAGTATCATCCTGGAAAGGCTAATGTAGTGGCGGACGCATTAAGTCGTAAGGTGGTATCTGATTTGAGAGCTATGTTTGCCCATTTGAGTTTGTATGAGGATGGTAGTTTGATAGCGGAATTTCAAGTGAAGCCTATGTGGTTGGAACAAATTAAGGAAAAACAGATTTTAGATGAGAAGTTGAGACTTTTAATTCAGCAAGTGGAAAATGGTGAAATTGAGGATTTTGGAATAAATTCAGAAGGTGTATTGTGTTTTCGTGGAAGGGTCTGTATGCCTAAGGATTCAGATCTGAGGCAAATGATTTTGAGGGAGGCGCATAGTAGCCCTTATGCTATGCACCCCGGAGGAAATAAGATGTATCGGGATCTTCGTGAGCGGTTTTGGTGGCCTGGATTGAAGCGGGAGATTTTAGAATTTGTGGGAAAATGCTTAACTTGTCAGCAAGTGAAAGCGGAGCATCAATTGCCGTCAGGTCTTTTGCAACCAGTTAAGATTCCTCTTTGGAAATGGGAGCGGATAACGATGGATTTTGTTAGTGGGTTACCTTTAACACCTACTAAGAAAAATTCTGTTTGGGTAATTGTTGATCTTTTGACGAAGACTGCTCATTTTCTACCAGTGCGTACGGACTACTCGTTGCAGAAGTTGGCGAAGCTGTATGTATCCGAAATCGTGAGGTTGCATGGGGTACCTGTATCGATTATATCGGATAGGGATCCTAGGTTTACATCTCGATTTTGGAAAGCTTTGCATGAAGCTTTGGGTACAAAGCTTAACTTCAGTACGGCTTTTCATCCTCAGTCGGATGGTCAGTCGGAGAGAGTGATTCAGATTCTGGAAGACATGTTAAGGGGATGTGTAATCGACTTCAAAGGTAGTTGGGAGGATTTTCTACCGTTAGCGGAATTTGCGTACAACAACAGCTACCAGTCTAGCATTCAGATGGCACCCTACGAGGCATTGTATGGTCGTAGGTGTCGTTCTCCTATTTGTTGGACTGAGTTGGGCGATCGGCAGTTGTTAGGACCTGAGATGATTTCTGAAACGGAAGAAAAAGTGAAAGTTATTCGAGCACGGTTAAAGGAAGCTTCGGATAGACAGAAGTCGTATGCGGATCTGAAGCGTAAAGAGATCGAGTATGCCGTAGGAGATCAAGTCTTCTTGAAGGTCTCACCTTGGAAGAAGATATTCAGATTTGGGAAGAAGGGCAAGTTGAGTCCTAGATACATTGGACCATATCGTGTGGTGAAACGAGTTGGTCCAGTGGCCTATCAGATCGAATTACCTCCAGAATTGAGCCAAATTCATAATGTTTTCCATGTGTCCATGTTGAGGCGCTATAGATCGGATCCTTCGCACATAGTACCGGTAGAAGAAGTGGAGTTGAATTCAGATTTGTCTTTTAAGGAGGAACCAGTGGAAATCTTAGACCGAGACGTTAAGGTGCTAAGAAAGAAGACTGTGCCGTTGGTCAAAGTGTTGTGGCGTAACCACGGAGTACAGGAAGCTACGTGGGAGCCTGAGGATGCAATTCGGCAGCAATACCCTCACCTTTTTTAGCCAGGTAAATTTCGAGGACGAAATTTTCTTTTAGGGGGGTAGAGTTGTAACACCCTGAAAATTTGAGTAATTTATTTTCTATGTGTGCTTTGAGTAATTATTCTAGAAAGTAAAATTTTCTGATTTATTTTCGTGGTTAGTATAGTCCTGAAGAAGGATTAGAAATTTTATTAGATGGAATAATATGAATTTTGAGAAATTATTTATGGAAGTGGATTAAGTGGCAATGACACATAAATTAATTTAAGTGTCAAAGTGAAGCATAAGATGAGTTATTGGACAAGTGGTGATGGCGCATGAGCTTGTGCATGAGGTTGAAGGTTCGAATCCCCTAAGTAGCATCTAGATGAATTTTATTTTGATTTTTCTGCACATGGATAGCAAGTGTCGGCCAAGAGCATATATGGAAGGTGTTGACTTGTTATTTTTGGTTAGTATATCAATGGAATAAGGAAATTTTGAACTTAAGGAAGGGTATCAAAAGAATAAGGAAAATGTGAAGATATGAGGCATGAATCAAGGAAGTAATTATGGAAACAATATCTTGGCCTAATGACCAAGCATATGGACGGCATTATGGCAAGGGGGGAGCCGAATTTTGGTGATAGTTTTGGCTAGGAATTTTAGTTTTGTTTTGGTCATTTTTGTTAGTTTGTGCAAGTTTTGAAAACTCTCTCAACCTTTTCTCCCTTTGGCCGAATTTGAGCATTGGTAAGTCCTAAAGTTTTTGACCATTTGGTCATTTTTGCACATCAATTGGTATTCTTTTTGTGCCTTATTCTCTTTAGTGCCGAAATCACCTACATCAAATGACCATTCCTTTCTTTTCTCTCTTTTCTCCATTGACGAATGTGTCTTGATCCTAACCTCATCTCTTTCTTTCTCTTATAGTTTCTTTGAAAACCGAATTCATCATCATCTCCATTCTCTTATTTGTTATTTCTTTTCGATCAATATTTTCTCCAATAATTCTCTCATGGCCGAATGTTAATGTGCTTTTAAGCCAATTTGTTTTCTCTTCTCCTTAATCTTACATAGCCGAATCTTTCATCAATCAAACACCATTCTCAAATCCTTTCTTTTCGACGTGGAATATAGGTAAGAATTCTTTTCGTTTCGATTAGTTATTTGTGGATATGGCCGAATATTGATGTTGGCTTGAAGGATCATTTGGATCGAAATAAACGTTCGTTTTAGTAACGTCTTCCTTGTTACTCTTTAGTGCAACAACGGAAGTTTGGAGATTTAGAAGTCGTGGGTGACACAAATCGTTGGAATCAATTTTGTGGTAAGGAAATCATATCTTTAAAACCTTAGGATTTTCGATATCTTTGGATTAACCTTCCTTTGTCTTTGAAGACATTCAAAATAGGGAAGAAAAGGGCGGTGTTTAGCCTTCGGAAGAAAGGAGGTTCTGTTATTCCCCCTAAGTACAAGCAAAGGACTATTTCAGGAATCCGGGATTTTCCACCGGGTTGCGGACGTTCAACCGAGGAAAATCAACTGTTCGAAGTCGTTCGTACTCCCGAACCATTATTTGTTCGTGGATTCGATTCGGTTAGCGAACCATCAATCGGAGAGAAATCGCAAGTAGAAGTCTTACGAAAATCCGAGGGTAAATTTCTAGATCGCTATATTTAGATCGGTTTTATTATAGATTATAGTGTTTTAATTAACACAATACGTATAGGTGTTGAAGAGCGGGAAAGTTTAGTTCTCTCCATAACCAGGTGTGTAAATTCACACTCATTTTCGGGTTAGATTTCTAATCATAAGTATTGCGATAAAATCGTAAAAATGGTAAATCCGGAAATTATATAGTAATTGATACTTTTGTGAAAATGCATGCAAAAGGTTAAAACCGAGAAATATGCGAAAAACTGTTAAATCGATAAATGGGCCGAATATACTCTAGTTCGATAAAATGGGCCGAATATACTCTAGTTCGATAAAATGGGCCGAATATACTCTAGTTCGATAAAATGGGTTGATAATACTCTAGTTCAATAAAATGGGCCGATAATACTCTAGTTCGATAAAATGGGCCGATAGTACTCTAGTTCGATAAATGGGCCGAAAATGCTCTAGTTCGATTAAATGGGCCGAAAATAATCTGTTTCGATAAATTGGGCTAAAATGGGCCAAAGTCACTAAACTACTAAATTGGGCTAGTTGTTAAATTGTTTATATGGGCCTAATGAAATATCTATTGATAAACCCACCGATGTCATGGAATAATTAAAATCTGTTATGTGATTATATTTTGTTATATACGCATGATTGCATGGGGTGGGTTATATGAAGAGAAGAATGGCCAGTTGCCACAAATTTGGCTCATTGCCTCTAGTTCGGTGGCTCTGCCACAATATGGCTCAATGCCTCTAGTTCGGTGGCTTTGCCACAAATTCGGCTAAATGCCTCTAGTTCGGTGACAATGTCACAATCTAGTTCGGTAGTGCACTACAAAATTATTTAAGGGCTTTAAGCCCATGATTGGTGTGTTTGGCGGGGTGGGTTGACTTGATCCCCACAGGTGTGTTGGTTGGTACGGGGGTGATAGCGGATGGATACTAGGTTGGTTTGGGAAATTCATTTTACATACATTTTTTTTATGTTATTTTATGATGTATGGTTGAATTCTGTTAATGGGCTCAAGCCCAGCATGATATCTTGACGATCTGGCCCAAAAAAATGGTGGTAAGTGAGTTGCACACTGAGTTCTTTGTAACTCACCCAAATTTTTATTAACCATTTCAGGTAATGGAAATTGACGTGGACTTGGGCCGGAGATGACTTGGTGGAGGCCATACTACGAATTTGGGTTTTTATAAACTATGACTTTATTTAAGTTTTTATTTTAATTACTATTATTGGTTTGATGTAATAAGGCCTCTAAGTATGTTTTATGGATTTTATCGTGTGGATGGTTTTATAATTTTTATTTTGAGACTTTAATTATGGGTTTATGTTAAATCATTTGGTTTTTCCTAAAAATATCGTTTATTTAATATTTTGACAATTAGACGATTTTCTTTAAAATTTTCCTCCAAATTCTTTTAAGAAGTTTTAAAGTTTCGATAAACATTTTATTTAAGATAAGTTTTAAACAAGTTTAATTCTTAAATTATCTTTCAAATCCTCGTACTATATTTTATTAAACTCGATTTTCAAAAGTTTTTGTAGCATTATTTTATCGTAAATCTTGAAAAGAAACGGAAGTATGACTTGTGTGACAAACCAAATCTCGTCTAAACGCATAGACCGGGTTTGGGGTGTTACAACAGTTTTCAAAATCTTACCATCGGGTAATATAAATCATTTGATAGTAAAATTTACAACTTAAGTGTTTTCGACAACTTAAATGATTTCCAAATTGAAGTTTCTACACTAAAATGCAAACGGTTTTCAAAGTAAATTATCAGTTTTTAACTTATTATACACCTGAATTCTTCAAACATAAAGCAACAAAGAGTTTTTCACTATAATTTAATCGGAAACACAATTCTCTTCAAAACGTTTTCCTCTGTGGCATGCCAGATTCGGTCGTGGCGTATTGACCGGGTTTGGGGTGTTACAAATTGGTATCAGAGCCAAGTTCAAAAGCTCAGCTGTGGGCCCAAGGCCCAAAATGATTTAAAGTATGGTCTTAAAATGTTTTTGTTGAAAATTATATGATTTGAAAGGCATGGCACCGAGTCTCCGGCACCAATCCGCCCAGGTAAGTACCTCAAACTGTTGATTTCGATGGTACGATTATGATGATGATGGCATAACTGTATAGTAGTACTATAGGTTGGATGTACTCGACGAAACAACTTCTTATTAAAATTATTCATAAAACTGTGTTTTAAAGATAGTGGAATGATGTCTAAGCATAAAACTTTTAAATCAGATAAGTCGAGACTTTAGACATGAGCACTCGTGGTCGGGGTCGTATTATGCGTGGACGCGGTCGGGGTAGGATGGCTGTGTTTGAGCCAGTGAGGTCTGGTCAAGGATCTGAAAATGAGGTACCACCACCCCCACCACCAGCGGTTGGAGTTGAGCATCAGGATCAAACGGGGGATGATGCAGTGTCTCAAGCGATGCCGCGAGTTCTTGAGAGGGTAGCTGGAGTAGGTGGAGGCGCGGGAGCTTGGAAATCTATACCTGAGCGACTCCGAGCCAATAGAGCTGAGGTATTTTGAGGTGTTTCTGGTGTGGCTCCCAGTACGGCTGAGTATTGGTTAGAGGCGACGGAGCGAATCATGGATGACTTGGATCTGAATGCTGAGGAAAAGCTGAAAGGGATAGTGTCGCTTCTTCGGGATGAGTCATATCAGTGGTGGTTCACGGTGCGGAATAGTGCTGCGGCGAAGGATCTCACTTGGGACTATTTTAAGGCAGCGTATCAGAAGAAATATATTGGGTCTAGTTACATTGATGCGCAGCGTAAGGCATTTCTGAGTTTGGTCTAGGAGAGTAAGTCCGTATCAGAATATGAGGCAGAATTTTTAAGATTGAGCCGGTATGCTGGAGGTATCGTGGCTTCGGAGCATGAGTGATGTTTTCGGTTCGAGGATGGATTGAGGGACGAGCTGAGATTGCTGATTGCTCCACATCAGGAGCAAGAGTTTGTTGCGTTGGTTGAAAAGACTAAGATAGCTGAAGGGATAAAGGAATCTGTAAGGCAGAGTCACGATAGGAATAAGCATAAGAGAGGTTTTGGATCATCCGGGTCAGCCGGTAATTCTCAAATGAGGGTTAGGTAGAGTTGGCCGAATCAATCTGGAAGGCCTGTTACTGCTAATCAGGGACCAGCATAGTGTAACCGATGTGGAAAATTTCATTGGGGCGAATGTTGGACCGGAGGGAAAGGATGTTTTGAGTGTGGCTCGCTGGATCATCGTGTGAGGGACTGTCCACGTAAGCTAGCCAGGAATCAGACTGAGGGTCAAGGTCGTGCTCAGTTCAGAAAGGAGGGACCGTCACCGCAGAGAGGTCGTGGTAATGATAGAGGAGGTAATGGTTCTGGTCGAGGCCGCGAAGCATCGGGCAGAGGTGCAAGTAACACTGAGGCAAGACAGCCTGGTTTGGTATATGCAGCGAGACGTCGAGAGGAGGGCGATGCACCGGACATCATAACCGGTACGTTTTTAATCTTTGGTGTACCATATACTGCTTTGATAGATGTGGGTTCGACGCATTCGTATGTTGCTAGTAGTATAGTAGAGACCATGAACCTAGACTCTGAGACTACTTCTAGGAGGATGACAGTACTTAGCCCTCTAGGTCACTCTGTAGAAGTAAATAAGCTGTATAGGGATGTACCCCTAGAACTCCAAGGGGTAGTGTTTGTAGCTGATCTGATGGAACTGCCGTTTGGGGAGTTTGATCTGATTCTTGGGATGGACTGGTTGGTCAAGTACCAGGCAAGTTTGGATTGCGCTGCTAAGCGCATGGTTTTGAAGACAGCTGAGGGTAAAGAGGTGGTCATGATAGGTAATAGAAGAGATTATCTATCCAACATGGTATCTGCGTTGAAAGCTGTGAAGATAGTCAGGAAGGGCTGTGAGGCATATGTAGTCCATGTGTGTGCGTTGGAGGCTAAGGAGTCTACTGTGGGGAATGTCCGAATGGTAAAGGAATATGCTGACGTATTTCCAGAAGAACTTCCGGGACTGCTTCCGGATCGTGAAGTTGAATTTGGTATAGATCTGTTACCCGGAACTGCGCCAGTGTCTATCGCTCCGTATAGGATGGCACCGAAGGAATTGGTGGAATTAAAGGCTCAAATTCAAGAGTTGTTGGATCGAGGTTTTATTCGACCAAGTGTTTCGCCTTAGGGAGCGCCGGTACTTTTTGTCAAGAAGAAGGATGGTACGATGCGGATGTGTATTGACTACCGCCAGTTGAATAAGCTGACGATCAAAAACAAGTATCCTTTGCCGAGGATAGATGACTTGTTTGATCAGCTAAAGGTGAAAGAGGCTGATATCCATAAGACGGCATTTCGCACTCGGTATGGGCACTACGAGTTTTTGGTAATGCCGTTTGGGTTGACTAACGCGCCGGCAGCATTCATAGACATGATGAATCGGGTATTCCAGCAGTTTTTGGATCAGTTTGTCGTGGTATTTATAGACGACATTTTGGTATACTCCAAGTCAGAGGAGGAGCATGATGCGCATTTGCGAGTAGTGTTGCAGATTCTGAGGGAAAAGCAGCTTGATGCTAAATTTAGTAAGTGCGAGTTCTGGCTTAGGGAGGTGACTTTCTTGGGTCACGTAGTATCAGCTGAGGGGATTAGAGTGGATCCTCGAAAGATTGAAGCAGTGTTGGATTGGAAGCCGCCTAAGTCAGTGGCTGAGATTCGGAGTTTTCTAGGTCTGGCAGGGTATTACCAAAGATTTGTAGAGGGATTTTCTTTGATCGCAGCACCTATGACCAAGTTGTTGAGGAAAGGAGTTCCATTTGTGTGGACTGAGAAGCAACAAGGAAGTTTCGACAAGTTGAAGAAGATTCTGACTGAAGCTCCGGTTTTGATTCAACCTGAGGCAGGCAAGGAATTCACGGTTTATTGTGATGCATCACATACTGGCTTGGGATGTGTGCTGATGCAAGAGGGAAAGGTAGTGGCTTATGCATCTCGACAGTTGAGACCACATGAAGTTAACTATCCGACGCATGATTTGGAATTAGCCGCAGTGGTTTTCACTTTGAAGATTTGGAGACACTATTTGTACGGAGAGAAGTCGATAGTCTACACGGATCACAAGAGTCTTAAGTATCTTTTGACTCAAAAGGATTTAAACTTGAGACAGCGTAGATAGATTGAGTTGTTGAAGGACTATGACTGTTCGATTGAGTATCATCCGGGCAAGGCTAACGTGGTGGCAGACGCGTTGAGCCGTAAGGTTGTATCAGACTTAAGATCAATGTTTGCTCGTCTTAGTTTGTATGACGATGGGAGTCTTTTGGCTGAACTGCAAGTCAAGCCGACTTGGTTAGAGCAGATCAAGGAAAAACAGTTAGAGGATAATGGTTTGAATGATCGGAGGTTGCAGGTTCAGAATGGTGGTTTAGAGGATTATAGTTTGTCCAGTGATGGAGTATTGTATTTTCAAGGGAGAGCTTGTATGCCGAAGGATGTTGAGTTGAGGAAAAGGATTCTTCAGGACGCACATAGCAGCCCATATGCTATACATCCTGGAGGTAGCAAGATGTATCGGGATTTAAGAGAGCAGTTTTGGTGGCCAGGTCTGAAGCGGGAGGTAACTGAGTTTGTGGGTAAATGTCTGACGTGTCAGCAGGTCAAGGCTGAACATCAGTTGCCGTCTGGGTTACTTCAGCAGGTGAGGATTCCACAGTGGAAGTGGGAAAGGATCACTATGGATTTTGTCAGTGGATTACCTCTTACACCTAGTAAAAAGGATTCAGTTTGGGTGATTGTGGATCGTCTGACTAAGTCAGCTCATTTCATTCCGGTTAGGGTGGATTACTCGCTTCAGAAGTTAGCTAAGTTGTATGTGGCAGAGATAGTGAGGTTGCATGGTGTGCCAGTGTCGATCATCTCAGACAGAGATCCCAGATTTATGTCGAGGTTTTGGAGAGCGTTACATCAGGCTTTGGGTACGCGGTTGGATTTCAGTACGGCATTTCATCCACAGTCTGACGGGCAGTCGGAAAGGGTCATACAGATTTTAGAGGATATGTTGAGAGGTTGTGTTTTGGATTTTAGAGGTAGCTGGGAAGAGTTTTTACCATTAGCTGAGTTCGCATACAACAATAGTTATTAGGCAAGCATTAAGATGGCACCATATGAGGCGTTGTATGGTAGGAGGTGTCGCACACCTACATGTTGGACAGATTTGGGTGAGCGTCAGATGTTAGGACCAGAGTTGGTTGCAGAAACTGAGGATAAGGTGAAGTTGATTCAAGCTCGGTTGAAGGAAGCTTCAGATAGGCAGAAGTCTTATGTCGATCTCAAGCGGAGGGATATAGAGTTTGCCATGGGTGACAAGGTCTTTCTGAAGGTCTCGCCATGGAAGAAAGTGTTAAGATTTGGGAAAAAAGGCAAGTTAAGTCCAAGGTTTATTGGGCCGTATAAGGTGTTGAGATTAGTGGGACCAGTAGCTTATCAGCTCGAGTTGCCAGTAGAACTGAGTCAGATACATGATGTGTTCCATGTCTCCATGCTTAGACGCTATCGTTCTGATCCAT
Organism: Gossypium australe; assembly: GCA_005393395.2. Taxonomy (NCBI): domain Eukaryota; kingdom Viridiplantae; phylum Streptophyta; class Magnoliopsida; order Malvales; family Malvaceae; genus Gossypium; species Gossypium australe. The sequence continues at coordinate 111,385,177 of CM016614.1, read as the reverse complement.
CGCATGTCGTGGCAGTAGAGGAATTAGAGGTGAGTCCAGATTTGACGATAGAAGAAGAACCAGTGCAGATTCTAGATCGATATGTGAAAGTGTTGCGCAGGAAGTCAGTTCCATTAGTGAAGGTATTATGGCGGAACCATGGCGTAGAAGAAGCTACATGGGAACCGGAGGATGTGATGAGACAGCAGTATCCTCAACTCTTTTGATCAGGTAATTTCGAGGACGAAATTATTTTAAGGGGGTAGAATTGTAACATCCTAAAAATTTGAGTATCATCTTGTTACTTGTGTTAGCTCGAGTATGATTTTTATTGCGTGCTTAGTATAGTTTTATGAAGGCTTGGAATTTTTAGCGAAGCTAGAATAATTCTTGGTATTGAAAATTCAGTGAAGTGGATTAGGTGATCCTGACACTTAACTGAATTTAAGTGTTAAATTCTAGCACATGAGGAGTTAGTGGCATGATGGTTATGGTGCATGAAGGGTTGCTTGAGGGAAGTGGTTCGAGTAGCATGGAATACATTTTGAAGACTTTATTTTTATGCACCTTACATTAAGTGTCGGTCAAACTATACATATGGTAAGTTGGACTTTAAATTTTATGGCAAGTTGAATAGTAGATTAGGAAAGCTTGTATTTTGGGATAAGAATCTTATGGATTAAGGAAGGATAGGGGGACAAAAGGCTTGAATGTTGGAGAGTTGTTTTGGAATCTCTTCTATGGCCATTAGTCCATGTATGTGGACGGCATTTTGGTCTAAGGGAGGGGTTGACCGATTTTTGTTGGAGGCTTTGGTAGGTTGGTAGCTAGTTGGCCATTTTTCCTAAGCATTTGAGCATCAATTTATTTTCTCTCCACAAACACTCTCTATAGCAGAATATGTTCTTGGAAATAAGGTGAATTTTTGTCTTAGTTTTGGCCTTCACTATTTGTTTTGTGTCATAACCGAAAACCCTTTGAGTTTTGCAAATTTCTCCCTAGTGCACCAAAGTGAAACAAAAACCGAAACCATCATAGTGCTTGGCCGAACCTCTCTGTTCATAATTTCTTTTCCATTCTTTTCATACTTGTTCAAAACCCACATTTCTTTTTACTTTCTCTTGGCCGAATCTTCCTCCTCCCCGATTCTCTTTTCTTTCTTTCACTTTTGCTCAAAGTTAAAAACATCCATCCCCCATTCTATTTTCTTCTTCCATTTTCTTCTTTCTTCTATTTCCGAATTCTCCTTCTCCTATTTTCACTTTTATTTTCCTTTCTTTTTCTCCACTATAGCCGAACCTTTTTCTCTCTTCTGGTGTTATCTTGGCCGAATATCATCAAGGGTAGATTTTCTTTGGGTTCACCTATAATCGGTTTTGAGGATAGGTAATTGTCTTGGCCGTATTTCCTTATTCTTTCTCTCTTTTCTATGTTGTTTTTCTTGAGGGCAAAGGCCAAATTTTTGGGCATTTGTTGCAAGGTTCTAACTTTTCATAGGAACCGAATTTCTTCTAGGCTATTCGGGATTTTGGAAGCAATCGATCTAAGCCCTATTCTTTAGCAATCGAAGTTGGTAAGTCAAGTGGTAAGGATTCATGTTGTTTCATTAGTCTTTAAGTGGATGTAAAGCCGAAAGCTTTTGAGGCTAAGGTTTGTTGTTGGCCGAATGGTCTATGATATTGATCTAAGTGTTGGCCGAATGTAGGACAAGGAGATCTAGTGCGGTAGATCGGGTCTTCGGGATTTAGTGATTTCGCTAGTGACAGGTGTGTACCATACACACTTCATAACTCGGTAATATAAATATATAAATATTCTAATCATGTTGTTAAAGCCGAAAACTATGAGATTCTCAATATGATACCGTAAGGGTATGAGCAAGGAATCGGGTAAGTCCGTTTCGATATGACTTTTGCAATATGATGCATGATGATACGATTTATGATATATTTGCTAAGTGATTCCTAATATAGTATAATGGCATGATTTGTTTAAATGTTGCATTGGTATGGGTGATATGAGAGGAGGGGGAAGGATTTGATATCCATGTCTTTGGGACACCAGAGGTTTGGCACCTCCAGTGGTTTGGTACCACAAGATTATTTCGTGTCTTTGGGACACCCGAGGTTTGGCAACTCATAGCGACTCGTCCCAGTGGCTTAGCACCACAGTGGGTTGGATCCACATTTGATATAACGGGATCGTCGCCAGTGATTTGGTATCACACATGAGTTGGCCCCACAACTTGATTATTCGTGACTTTGGGTCACCAGTGGTTTGGCACCACATTATTGGATATCGTGACTTTGGGTCACCAGTGGTTTGGCACCACCAGTGGTTTGGTACCACACGGGGTAGAAAAGGAGTTATGGATGGCTAGGTTGGGTGCATTATATATATATTGCTTGGTTATGAATTGTGTAAGAATGTTGCATTAACCGGGGGAAGGATTTATGCACTGAGTCTTGGTGACTCACCTTCTCCCTTATCTTTTCAGGTGATTCATAGATCGCGGATGAGGAGCCAGATGAACTCGAGGACGCCATGCAATAAAATTCAGTTTTACATGAACTTCGATTTGGGTACTTTATTTTATTTTAATTTGGTTTTCGTATTTATTTGAATTTGTAATAAGGCCTCTTTAATTACGTTTTTGGATTATTTATATGCTTTGGGCTTGTTTTAAACATGGCTAAATAAATATCATGGTTGATTTATTAATTGAGCCCAAAGTTTTCTAAACTATAAAAACGCAACAGTTTTCAAAATCTTACCATCGGGTAATATAAATCATTTGATAGTAAAATTTACAACTTAAGTGTTTTCGACAACTTAAATGATTTCCAAATTGAAGTTTCTACACTAAAATGCAAACGGTTTTCAAAGTAAATTATCAGTTTTTAACTTATTATACACCTGAATTCTTCAAACATAAAGCAACAAAGAGTTTTTCACTATAATTTAATCGGTAACACAATTCTCTTCAAAATGTTTTCCTCTGTGGCATGCCAGATTCGGTCGTGGCGTATTGACCGGGTTTGGGGTGTTACACAACATTTTACACTTTATGCAATTAAATCCTTTCTCTTAATTCGACACACAACGATCAAATTATCCCACAAAATTTTCACACAGACTATGTCACATACTATTCACATAGAAAATAACATTAAATTAACATTCCGACCTCGGATTTGTGGTCTCGAAACCACTGTTCTGACTAGGGTCTAAACTGGACTATTACAATTCACAAGCATTTCTTAGCAAAATCCATCCAAAAACTTATGAATTCATTATATCAACCTTTCATCAAAATATACTAACTTTGCATCACAAAGCATAGACTAATATTTACCATACTCACATCTCATTTACAAGCCATATCACATGGCGTTATATATCTTAAACACAATCCAAAACAACTAGCCTATACATGCCATATTTAACTATGTACACATTCAAAAGGTACCAAAAGAGTTTGATAGTGTGGTGATGATCCTCGACGATTCCCGAGCCTTCCATAGATATAATGATCTATAAAACAATGCAAACACACACAAAAAGTAAGCTTTCAAAAGCTTAGTAAGCCATATACAAATAATGTAACACCCCAAACCCGGTCAATATGCCATGACCGAATCTGGCATGCCACAGAGGAAAACGTTTTGAAGAAAATCGAGTTAACAATTAAATTTTAGTGAAAAACTCTTTGTTGTTCCATGTTTGTAGAAATCAGGGGTATAATAAGTTAAAAACTGATAATTCACTTTGAAATATCGTAAATAAATCTTTAAAACATAATTGCAGATCCATAGATTAGAAAACCTTTAAAAATTTTAAAAGAAACCCAAGCGATTAGTTTGAAAACTGTTTCTAATTGAAATTTGGAAACTTGAGTTTTGGAAAATAATATGATTTATCGAAAACACTTAAGTTGTTAAATATTATCAAATGATTTATATTACCCGATGGTAACGTTTTGAAAACCATTGCATTTTGTAGTTTAGAAAACTTTGTACTCAATTTATTTTATCAACCATGTAATTTATAATCCATATTTTAAAAAAAAAAACAAGTCCAAAGCATATAAATAATAAAAAAAAACATATTTAAAGAGGCCTTATTACAATTCCAAATAAAGTTGAAAAACCAAATTTAAATAAAATATAGTACCCAAACCAAAGTCCGTGTAAATCGAATTTTATTGCATGGCCTCCTTGAGATCATTCCGGCTCCTCATCCGATCTACGAATCACCTGAAAAGATAAGGGAGAAGGTGAGTCAGCATGACTCAATGCAAAAATCCTTCCCCCGGTTGATGCAACATACTTACACAATTTATAACCAAGCAATATATATATAATGCACCCAAACCTAGCCATCCATAACTCCTTTTCTACCCCGTGTGGTACCAAACCACTGGTGGTGCCAAACCACTGGTGACCCAAAGTCACAATATCCAATAATGTGGTGCCAAACCACTGGTGACCCAAAGTCACGAATAATCCATTTGTGGGGCCAACCCATGTGTGATACCAAATTACTGGCGACGATCCCATAATATCAAATGTGGGGCCAACCCATTGTGGTACTAAGCCACTAGGACGAGTCGCTATGAGGTGCCAAACCTCTGGTGTCCCAAAGACACGAAATAAACTGTGGTACCAAACCACTGGAGGTGCCAAACCTCTGGTGTCCCAAAGACACGGATATCAAATCCTTCCCCCTCCACTCATATTACCCAAACCAATGAATTACGAGTATAAATCATGCCATCATACTTTGATATGAACATATAACATATATATATATCGTAGATCATGATATCAATCAACATATAACAACATCATATCGAAACGGACTTACCCGAATCCTTGCTCATACCAAGGTATCATATCAAGATCTCACAGTTTTTGGCTTTAATAACATGATTAGTTTATTAATATATATATATCGAGTTATAAAGTGTGTAAGGTACACACCTGTCACTAGCGAAATCACTAAATCCCGAAGACCCGATCTACCGCACTAGATCTCCTTACCCTACATTCGGCCAACACTTAGATCAATACCATAGACCATTCGGCCAACAACAAACCTTAGTATCAAAAGCTTTTGGCTTTACATCCTCTTAAAGAATAATGAACCAACATAAATCCTTACCACTTGACTTACCAACTTCGATTGCTAGAGAAATAGGGTTAAATCGATTGCTTCCAAAGTCCCGAAGAGCCTAAAAGAAATAAGTTCCTATGGTTAAAACCTTACTAACAAATGCCCAAAATTTGGCTTTTGCCCTCATGAGAAACGATAGAGAGAAAAGAAAAGGAAATTCGGCCAAGACACTTACCTATCTTCCAAAACTGATTATAGATGAACCCAAAGAAAATCTACCCTTGTTGATATTCGGCCAAGACAAAACAAAAAGAAATAAAGAAGATTCGGCTATGGTAGAAGACAATCAAATGAATTTGGCTAGAGTGGAGAAAGAGAAAGGAAAAGAAAAGAAGAGAGAGAGAGGAAGATTCGGCCAACCACTAAAGAAGAAAAAGATGAAGGGGAGAGGGTTGGTTTTCGGCTACCAAGAAAAAAATATGAGAGGCTCAAATGGAGATTCGGCCAAATGCCTAAGAGAAAATTCGGCAAACAACTATGGACATTCGGCTTTTGGTTCACTTTGGTGCACTAGGGAGAAATTTGCAAAACTCAAAGGGTTTTCGGTTATGACACAAAACAAAGAATGAAGGCCAAAACTAAAACAAAAACTCACCTTATCGCCAATAACACATTCGGCTAGGGAGAGTGTTTTTGGAGAGAAAAGAAAATAATGCCCAAATGCTAAGGGAATTTTTACTAACAAAACTACCAACCTACCAAGCCTGCAACAAATTCGGTCAACCCCCCAGACCAATATGCCGTCCACATACATGGACTAATGGCCATAGAAGAGTTTCCAAAACAACTCTCCAAAATTCAAGCCTTTTGTCCCCCTATCCTTCCTTAATCCATAAGATTCTTATCCCAAAATACAAGCTTTCCTAATCTATTATTCAACTTGCCATAAAATTTAAAGTCCAACTTACCATATATATAGCTTGACCGACACTTAATGTAAGGATGCATAAAAATAAAGTCTTTCAAATGCATTCCATGCTACTCGAACCACTTCCCTCAAGCAACCCTTCATGCGCCATAACCATCATGCCACTAACTCCTCATGTGCTAGAATTTAACACTTAAATTAACTTAAGTGTCAGGATCACCTAATCCACATCACTGAATTTTCAATACCAAGAATTATTCTAGCTTCGCTAAAAATTCCAAGCCTTCACAAAACTATACTAAGCACGCAATAAAATCATACCCGAGCTAACACAAGTAACAAGATGATACTCAAATTTTTAGGATGTTACAATTCTACCCCCTTAAAATAATTTGGTCCTCGAAATTACCTGATCAAAAGAGTTGAGGGAACTGCTGTCTCATTACATCCTCCGTTCCCACGTAGCTTATTCTACGCCATGGTTCCGCCATAATACCTTCACTAATGGAACTGTCTTCCTGCGCAACACTTTCACATCTCGATCTAGAATCTGCACTGGTTCTTCTTCTATCGTCAAATCTGGACTCACCTCTAATTTCTCTACTACCACGACATGCGATGGATCAGAATGATAGCGTCTAAGCATGGAGACATGGAACACATCATGTATCTGACTCAATTCTACTGGAAACTCGAGCTGATAAGCTACTGGTCCCACTCGTCTCAACACCTTATACGGCCCAATAAACCTTGGACTTAACTTGCCTTTTCTCCCAAATCTTAACATTTTCTTCCATGGCGAGACCTTTAGAAAGACCTTGTCACCCACGACAAACTCTATATCCCTCCGCTTGAGATTGGCATATGACTTCTGCCTATCCGAAGCTTCCTTCAGACGAGCCTGAATCAACTTAACCTTATCCTCAGTCTCTGCAACCAACTCTGGTCCTAACATCTAATGCTCACCCAACTCTGTCCAGCATGTAGGTGTGCGACACCTCCTACCATACAACGCCTCATATGGTGCCATCTTAATGCTTGCTTGATAACTATTGTTGTATGCGAACTCAGCTAATGGTAAAAACTCTTCCCAGCTGCCTCTGAAATCCAAAACACAACCTCTTAACATATCCTCTAAAATCTGTATAACCCTTTCCGACTGCCTGTCAGACTGTGGATGAAATGCCGTACTGAAATCCAACCGCGTACCCAAAGCCTGATGTAACACTCTCCAAAACCTCGACGTAAATCTGGGATCTCTGTCCGAGATGATCGACACTGGTACACCGTGCAACCTCACTATCTCCGCCACATACAACTTAGCTAACTTCTGAAGCGAGTAATCTACCCTTACCGGAATGAAATGAGCTGACTTTGTCAAACGATCCACAATCACCCAAACTGAATCTTTCTTACTAGGTGTAAGGGGTAATCCACTAACAAAGTCCATAGTGATACTTTCCCACTTCCACTGTGGAATCCTCACCGGCTGAAGTAACCCAGACGGCAACTGATGTTCAGCAATGACCTGCTGACAAGTCAGACATTTACCCACAAACTCAGTTATCTCCCGCTTCAGACCTGGCCACCAAAACTGCTCTCTTAAATTCCGATACATCTTGCTACCTCCAGGATGCATAGTGTATGGGCTGCTATGTGCGTCCCGAAGAATTCTCTGCCTCAACTCCACATCCTTTGGCATACAAGCTCTCCCTTGAAAACACAATACTCCATCACTGGACAAACTATAATCCTCTAAACCATCATTCTGAACCTGCAATCTCCGATCATTCAAACCCTCATCCTCTAACTGTTTCTCCTTGATCTGCTCTAACCAAGTCGGCTTGACTTGCAGTTCTGCCAACAGACTCCCATCGTCATACAGGCTTAGATGGGCAAACATCGCTCTTAAATCTGATACAACCTTACGGCTCAACGCGTCTGCGACCACGTTAGCCTTGCCCGGATGATACTCAATCGAACAGTCGTAGTCCTTCAACAACTCAATCCATCTGCGCTGCCTCAAGTTCAAATCCTTCTGAGTCAAAAGATACTTCAGACTCTTGTGATCCGTGTAGACTATCGATTTCTCTTCGTACAAATAGTGTCTCCAAATCTTCAAAGCGAAAACCACTGCTGCTAATTCCAAGTCATGCGTCGGATAGTTAACCTCATGTGGTCTCAACTGTCGAGATGCATAAGCCACTACCTTTCCTTCCTGCATCAGCACACATCCCAAACCAGTATGTGATGCATCACAGTAAACCGTGAATTCCTTGCCTGCCTCAAGTTGAATCAAAACCGGAGCTTCAGTCAAAATCTTCTTCAACTTGTCGAAACTTTCTTGCTGCTTCTCAGTCTACACAAATGGTACTCCTTTCCTCAATAACTTAGTCATTGGAGCTGCGATCAAAGAAAATCCCTCTACAAATCTTCGGTAATACCCCGCCAGACCTAGAAAACTCCGAATTTCTGCCACTGAATTAGGCGGCTTCCAATCCAACACTACCTCAATCTTGCGAGGATCCACTCTAATCCCTTCAGCTGATACTACATGACCCAAAAAAGTCACCTCCCTAAGCCAAAACTCGCACTTACTAAATTTGGCATAAAGCTGCTTTTCCCTCAGAATCTGCAACACTACTCGCAAATGCGCATCATGCTCCTCCTCTGACTTGGAATATACCAAAATGTCGTCTATAAACACCACTACAAACTGATCCAAAAACTGCTGAAATACCCGATTCATCATGTCCATGAATGCTGCTGGCGCGTTAGTCAACCCAAACGGCATTACCAGAAACTCGTAGTGCCCATACCGAGTGCGAAACGCCGTCTTATGGATATCAGCCTCTTTCACCTTTAGCTGATGATATCCAGACCTTAAATCAATCTTGGAGAAAACCGCTGCCCCTTTAAGCTGATCAAACAAGTCATCTATCCTCGGCAAAGGATACTTGTTTTTGATCGTCAGCTTATTCAACTGGCGGTAGTCTATACACATCCGCATCGTACCATCCTTCTTCTTGACAAAAAGTATCGGTGCTCCCAAAGGCGAAACACTTGGTTGGATAAAACCTCGATCCAACAACTCCTGAATCTGAGCCTTCAATTCCACTAATTCCTTCGGTGCCATCCTATATGGAGCGATAGACACTGGCGCAGTTCCGGGTAACAGATCTATACCAAATTCAACTTCACGATCCAGAGGCAGTCCCGGAAGTTCTTCTGGAAATACGTCAGCATATTCCTTTACCGTTCGGACATTCTCTACAGTAGACTCCTTAGCCTCCAACGCACACACATGAAACACAAATGCCTCACAACCTTTTCTGACCAACTTCACAGCTTTCAACGTAGATACTACATTGGATAGATAATCCCTTCTATTGCCTATCATGACCACCTCTTCACCCTCAGCTGTCTTCAAAACCATGCACTTAGCAGCGCAATCCAGATTTGCCCAGTACTTGACCAACCAGTCCATCCCAAGAATCAGATCGAACTCCCCAAACGGTAGTTCCATCAGATCAGCTACAAACACTACCCCTTGGAGTTCTAAGGGTACATCCCTATACAGCTTATTTACTTCTACAGAGTGACCTAGAGGGCTAATTACTGTCATCTGCCTAGAAGTAGTCTCAAAGTCTAAATTCATGGTCTTTACTATGCTACTAGCAACATACGAATGCGTCGAACCCACATCTATCAAAGCAGTATATGGTACACCAAAGATTAAGAACGTACCGGTTATGACGTCCAGTGCATCGCCATCCCCTCGACGCCTCGTTGCATACACCAACCCAGGCTGTCTTGCCTCAGTGTTGCCTGCACCTCTGCCCGATGCTCCGCGGCCTTGACCAGAACCATTACTTCCTCTACCATTACCACGACCCCTCTGCGGTGACGGTCCCTCCTTTCTGAACTGAGCACGACCTTGACCCTCAGACTGATTCCTGGCTAGCTTACGTGGACAGTCCCTCACACGATGATCCAGCGAGCCACACTCAAAACATCCTTTCCCTGCGGTCCAACATTCGCCCCAATGAGATTTCCCACATCGGTTACACTGTGCTGGTCCCTGATTAGCAGTAACAGACCTTCTGGACTGATTTGGCCCACCCTGCCTAGCCCTCTTCTGAGAATTACCGGCCGACCCAGATGATCCAAAACCTCTCTTATGTCTATTCCTGTCGTGACTCTGCCTTATAGATTCCTTTATCCCTTCAGCTATCTTAGTCTTTTCAACTAGCGCAGCAAACTCTCGCTCCTGATGTGGAGCAATCAGCAATCTCAGCTCGTCCCTCAATCCATCCTCAAACCGGACACATCGCTCGTGCTCCGAAGCCACGATACCTCCAGCATACCGGCTCAATCTTAAAAATTCTGCCTCATATTCTGATACGGACTTACTCCCATGAACCAAACTCAGAAATGCCTTCCGCTGCGCATCAATGTAACTAGACCCAACATATTTCTTCTGATACGCTGCCTTAAAATAATCCCAAGTGAGATCCTCCGCTACAGCACTATTCCGCACCGTGAGCCACCACTGATATGACTCATCCCGAAGAAGTGACACTATCCCTTTCAGCTTTTCCTCAGCATTCAGATCCAAGTCATCTATGATTCGCTCTGTCGCCTCTAACCAATATTCAGCCGTACTGGGAGCTACACCAGATACACCTCTAAATACCTCAGCTCCATTGGCTCGGAGTCACTCAGGTACAGATTTCCGAGCTCCCGCGCCTCCACCTACTCCAGCTACCCTCTCAAAAACTCGCAGCATCGCCTGAGACACCGCGTCATCCCCCATTTGATCCTGATGCTCAACTCCAACCGCTGGTGGTGGGGGGTGGTGGTACCTCATTTTCTGACCCTTGACCAGACCTCACTGGCTCAGACACAGCCATCCTACCTCGACCGCGTCCACGCATAATACGACCCCGACCACGAGTGCTCATGTCTAAAGTCTCGACTTATCTGATTTAAAAGTTTTATGCATTAATCATTATTCCACTATCTTTAAAACACAGTTTTTTGAATAATTTTTAATAAGAGGTTGTTTCGCAAGTACATCCAACCTATAGTTTTGGGTCTCTAGAGTAGTTCCTACTACTATACAGTCATACCATCATCATCATATCATCAAAATCAACAGTTTGAAGTACTTACCTGGGCGGATCGGTGCCGGAGACTTGGTGCCATGCTTTTCAAATAATTTCAAATAAAAACATTTTAAGACCATACTTTAAAACATTTTGGGCCTCGAGCCCACAGCCGAGCCTTTGAACTTGGCTCTGATACCAATTTGTAACACCCCAAACCCGGTCAATACGCCATGACCGAATCTGGCATGCCACAGAGGAAAACGTTTTGAAGAAAATCGAGTTAACAATTAAATTTTAGTGAAAAATCTTTGTTGTTCCATGTTTGTAGAAATCAGGTGTATAATAAGTTAAAAACTGATAATTCACTTTGAAATTTCATAAATAAATCTTTAAAACATAATTGCAGATCCATAGATTAGAAAACCTTTTATAATTTTAAAAGAAACCCAAGCGATTAGTTTGAAAATCGTTTCTAATTGAAATTTGGAAACTTGAGTTTTGGAAAATAATATGAGTTATCGAAAACACTTAAGTTGTTAAATATTATCAAATGATTTATATTACCCGATGGTAACGTTTTGAAAACCATTGCATTTTGTAGTTTAGAAAACTTTGTACTCAATTTATTATATCAACCATGTAATTTATAATCCATATTTAAAAAAAAAACAAGTCCAAAGCATATAATAATAAAAAAAAAATATTTAAAGAGGCCTTATTACAATTCCAAATAAAGATGAAAAACCAAATTTAAATAAAATATAGTACCCAAACCAAAGTCCGTGTAAATCGAATTTTTATTGCATGGCCTCCTTGAGATCATCCGGCTCCTCATTCGCGATCTACGAATCACCTGAAAAGATAAGGGAGAAGGTGAGTCACCATGACTCAGTGCATAAATCCTTCCCCCAGTTGATGCAACATACTTACACAATTTATAACCAAGCAATATATATAATGCACCCAAACCTAGCCATCCATAACTCCTTTTCTACCCCGTGTGGTACCAAACCACTGGTGGTGCCAAACCACTGGTGAACCAAAGTCACGATATCCAATAATGTGGTGCCAAACCACAGGTGACCCAAAGTCACGAATAATCCATTTGTGGGGCCAACCCACGTGTGATACCAAATCACTGGCGACGATCCCATAATATCAAATGTGGGGCCAACCCGCTGTGGTACTAAGCCACTAGGACGAGTCTCTATGAGGTGCCAAACCTCTGGTGTCCTAAAGACATGAAATAAACTGTGGTACCAAACCACTGGAGGTGCCAAACCTCTGGTGTCCCAAAGACACGGATATCAAATCCTTCCCCCTCCACTCATATTACCCAAACCAATGTATTACGAGTATAAATCATGCCATCATACTTTGATATGAACATATAACATATATATCATAGATCATGATATCAATCAACATATAACAACATCATATTGAAACGGACTTACCCGAATCCTTGCTCATACCCATCAAGGTATCATATCAAGATCTCACAGTTTTCAGCTTTAATAACATGATTAGTTTATTAATATATATATATATCGAGTTATAAAGTGTGTAAGGTACACATCTGTCACTAGCGAAATCACTAAATCCCGAAGACCAGATCTACCGCACTAGATCTCCTTGCCCTACATTCGGCCAACACTTAGATCAATACCATAGACCATTCGGCCAACAACAAACCTTAGTCTCAAAAGCTTTCGGCTTTACATCCTTTTAAAGAATAATGAACCAACATAAATCCTTACCACTTGACTTACCAACTTCGATTGCTAGAGAAATAGGGTTAAATCGATTGCTTCCAAAGTCCCGAAGAGCCTAAAAGAATTAAGTTCCTATGGTTAAAACATTACTAACAAATGCCCAAAATTTGGCTTTTGCCCTCATGAGAAACGATAGAGAGAAAAGAAAAGGAAATTCGACCAAGACACTTACCTATCTTCCAAAACCGATTATAGATGAACCCAAAGAAAATCTACCCTTGTTGATATTCGGCCAAGACAAAACAAAAAGAAATAAAGAAGATTCGGCTATGGTGGATAGAAGACAATCAAATGAATTTGGCTAGAGTGGAGAAAGAGAAAGGAAAAGAAAAGAGAATTAGAGAGAAGGAAGATTCGGCCAACCACTAAAGAAGAAAAAGATGAAGGGGAGAGGGTTGGTTTTCGGCTACCAAGAAAATAAAATATGAGAGAGGCTCAAATGGAGATTCGGCCAAATGCCTAAGAGAAAATTCGGCAAACAACTATGGACATTCGGCTTTTGGTTCACTTTGGTGCACTAGGGAGAAATTTGCAAAACTCAAAGGGTTTTCGGTTATGACACAAAACAAAGAATGAAGGCCAAAACTAAAACAAAAACTCACCTTATTGCCAAGAACACATTCGGCTAGGGAGAGTGTTTTTGGAGAGAAAAGAAAATAATGCCCAAATGCTAAGGGAATTTTTACTAACAAAACTACCAACCTACCAAGCCTTCAACAAATTCGGTCAACCCCCCTAGACCAATATGACGTCCACATACATGGACTAATGGCCATAGAAGAGTTTCCAAAACAACTCTCCAAAATTCAAGCCTTTTGTCCCCCTATCCTTCCTTAATCCATAAGATTCTTATCCCAAAATACAAGCTTTCCTAATCTATTATTCAACTTGCCATAAAATTTAAAGTCCAACTTACCATATGTATAGCTTGACCGACACTTAATGTAAGGATGCATAAAAATAAAGTCTTCCAATGCATTCCATGCTACTCGAACCACTTCCCTCAAGCAACCCTTCATGCGCCATAACCATCATGCCACTAACTCCTCATGTGCTAGAATTTAACACTTAAATTAACTTAAGTGTCAGGATCACCTAATCCACATCACTGAATTTTCAATACCAAGAATTATTCTAGCTTCGCTAAAAATTCCAAGCCTTCACAAAACTATACTAAGCACGCAATAAAATCATACCCGAGCTAACACAAGTAACAAGATGATACTCAAATTTTTAGGATGTTACAAATAAACTTAACATATAAACATTTATAACCAAATCAAATACAAGATCACTAGCATATGTCAATTGCAAATCCATATTTCTTCTTTAGCTTAACTATTCCAGTCACTTTCTTATCAACCAATCACATATACATGTAATTCATTTAAACATAACACATTCGGTTTATACCACATCTTATCTTATTTACTCATACATAATCACAAATCCTCAAACTCACATATACTTACTTTTCATACTCAAACTTTGCATACATTTCAAATGTACCTGTATCCGATACACATTTCACATAGTCATTCATTTCTCGGAATGCCCATTGAACCCTTCAGAATCAAATAGGATACTCAGATAACTCGGAACACTCGTACAATGCCAACGTCCCAAACGTGGTCTTACATGTAATCAAATATCGACGCCACTGTCCCAGACAAGGTCTTACACAAAATTATATACGATGTCGATGTCCCAGAAATGGTCTTACACGTAATTCTCAAATCGATGCCAACGTCCCAGACGCTGTCTTACACTATATCACATATCAGAACCCTATGTCATGACATACATATCCTAACTATTCCTAATGTTTGTACGGGACTTATCGGACATTGACACATTGTCGATACTTTCTCGGATTTCACATGTATATCCTCCATAGTCATCCATCAAAATTTAATTTCATATAAATATGAATAAATCAACTTAAATACATTTATTTGTATATTGACTTACCTCGTACAGATATGAACGGATGGAAACCACTACTCTACACTTTTGACTTCCCTCGATATAAATTCGTTTTCTTTGGTTTTTGATCTTAATCAAGCTTAAACCTAGCCGAATGAAGCTTGTTCTTTTTCTTTTCCTTTCTTTTGTATTTTTGGCAATATAGATGATGAATAAATGATTTCATTCTTTTGTTTTTATTTGTAATGTCTTTAATAATCAAATACCAATTTTAACCTTGTAATAAAACATATAATACATGTATATTTAATGCCCTTTACTGTCCATGCCATAATACATTGGCCTAATTTTATTTTAAGGCATTCATATTAATAGAACATAACATTAAAGCACTTAAACAAATAAAAAGTCACTTTTACCTTTTATGCGATTTAGTGATTTTCTCTAATTAAGCAAACAAACAATAAAATTAATTCGCGAAACTTTCACATATGCTTAATCACATATTGTATGCACAAAAAATAATATTAAAATATTTTTCTAACTCAGGTCTGTGGTCCTGAAACCACTATTTCGACTAGGGTCTAAACCGGGCTATTATAATTCTCCCCCCTTAGGGATTTTTGTCCCCGAAAATCTTACCGTTAAACAGATTCGGATATTGCTCTCTCATAGCATCTTCAGGTTCCCACGTAGCTTCTTCAATCCTGTTTTGATGCCATAATACTTTTACTAACGAAATTTTCTTATTTCTCAATTCTTTAACTTCGTGAGCTAAGAGACGAATCGGTTCTTCTTCGTAAGTCATATCAGATTGAATCTCTTTTTAAGACGGAGAAATTACATGCAAAGAATCAGATTTGTATCATCGAAGCATTGATACGTGAAACACATTGTGAATCTTTTCTAGCTCAGGTGGTAGCAACAATCTGTATGCAACAGGCCCATTACGTTCAATGATCTTATACGGCACGATGAATCTCGGACTCAATTTTCCTTTACGACCAAATCAGAGTATTTTCTTCCATGGTGAGACTTTCAAAAACACTTTATCTCCAATTTCAAACTCAATATCTTTTCGTTTTAAATCTGCATAAGATTTATGACGATCAGACACTATTTCCAGACTATCACGAATCACTTTCACTTTCTGTTCAGTTTCTTTGATCAAATCGACCCTGTCAAAACCATTTTTAAAATGCTTTTGAAAAAATGAGGATCGACTTTAAAAACGAGAATGGAGTCGCCACCAATCCCTTTTTACTTAGGTGTGATTGGATCACCTTATAAAACATTTTATTTCAAAAATAATGATTTTGGTCCACGAAATACAAGAAAATGGGTTTGAGAGTCGGTTACGTATGAGGAAGGGTTAGAACCCTCACAACGCCCAAAATTTGGTACCAAATTGATAATCTTATGTCCTAATGTCGAAATTTTGAAAAAGTTAAAAATACGATCCTTTTATTTGAAAGAAAACCAACACTTACCTATTTCGAAGAAATAAAATGTTATACCCAGTAAGTTAGGATATAACATCTCATGACTTCGAAGTTAGGCTCGCCTTTATTTGTAAAAAATTTGTAACAACCCAAATTTGGGCTTAGTAGAATTTGGCCCATTGGGCCTTAGGCGTGGGAGCGTTTAAAATTTTGAGAACATGAGAACGACATTTATGCAAGTTGGACCTGTTAGGTGAGTGACTTTCGAAGGCTAGGGGGCTTCTATGAAGTCTCGGGATCAAACTTGGGCTTTAGGAAAATTTTGGTTTTAGGTGAATAAAACCCTGGGAGTTAGTAGGTAGTCTTTAAGAATAAAATGTGGAGAAAAATGACCGAAAGGAGTTGTGGTCTAGTGGAAAATGGCGCCACATGGGAGACAGGCTGATGGGAGAGCTTGGGATCAAATCTCATGACAAGCAAGGGAGTATTTATTTTGCGGATTGGACGGCCAGAGTTTGTGTTGGATTTAAACTCTACTGAAGGAGGGATCTCACATCGGAAAGCTAGCAAGAGGGAATGTGAGAAGCTGGCTATATATAGAGTTGTCTATGAGGAGAAGAAGCATACCTTGGTGGGCGTTTGGGCATAGGAGCATTCGGAGCGCAGATTAGCTTCAGACTCCTATCAAGTGTGTATTTTGCACTACTCTAGCTGTAGAGCGGCAAATGCCGAAAAGCCGATCACACGGCGATGGTAACCACACGAGTGTGCGAGCGCATGTGTGGGAGGTTCGACGCGATAGTCGAGGCCACCATGAGTATTCTTGTGGGTTGATGCTGTTTGGGCCACGATGGGCCAAACGGGGCCAAGTGGGCTCGTGGGCCCATATTAATAAGTTGTATGATTGTGTAGTATATGATCGATTAGATTATTTGAATCTCATATCTGTGGCTAGATTTGGGCTAAATGGGCCACACGAGAGTGTGGGCTCATTTGGGCCGAGAATGGGCCTTAGGCCCATTCGTATCATTATCTCTGTTTAGAATGCTTAAGTCGCTCGAGGCGACTGTAGACCTTCTGAGGGGTTGACAAAATTACTGAAATACCCTTGGTTTATGAAATTACTAAAATACCCTTGGTTTACAAAATTACTAAATACCCCTGGTTTACGAAATTACCGAAATACCCTTGGTTTGCAAAATTACCGAAATACCACTGGTTTGTGAAATTATCGAAATATCCCTAGTTTGAAAAATTACGAAATACCTCCTATTTGCAAAATTATCGAAATACCTCCAATTTACGAAATTACTAAAATACCCCTGATTTGTGAAATTACCGAAATGCCTTCGGATTGTAAAATTACCGAAATACCCTCGATGGGTAAAATCACCGAATTACCCCTGTATGGTAGAATTATCGAAATACCCTGAGGGGTAGGATTACCGAAATACCCTTATAGCGTAAATGACTGTTTTGCCTTTGTAGGTAAATGACTAATTTAGACTGTGAGTTTGACTGAGTTGACTATGATTGTATGACTGCGTTTTAACTGACTTGACTGTGGGCGTGTGTTTGATTTTCTATTAATATGTGTTGAAATGACTGTTACTAAGCATGGCCATTTTGCATACACGTGTAATGATTCAGCATAACATACACGGCATATTGCATTGGGTTGGGTTTGATGATCGGAGGAAGTGTATTCTGGTGGCCCTACCACATTCTGTTTTAGTGGCTATGCCACATATATTATTTTGGTCGCTCAGCCACATATATCGTTATTAGCAACTTGGCTGCATTATTGGAGAGCTTGGCTCTGTGCCATCTTAAATACGGCTTTGTGCCAATCGTATTTACCCCTGGCTTTGTGCCTAATAGATATCGATGACTCTACGCCGATCTTATTTACCCAAGGCTGTGTACCAATTATATTGCCGTCACTGATGGCTATGTGCCGAATATGATTCTGGTGGCTCTGCCACATTCTGTTCTGGTGGCTATGCCACGTATATTCTATTATTCTGGTGGCTTCGCCACAAATTCTATGATGATCAGCTTGTCTGCCATCGAGGTGTGTAGCGGATGGATGGGTCGATTTAGAAATCCCCACAGGTGTGCTGGGCTGGTACGGGTGGTGTGTAGCGGATGGATTATTAGGTTGGGCTGCATGCATTATCTGCTTTATCATGTTAATAAGGCTAAGGCCCAGACTGTGCTGACTAGGGCTTTGGCCCAGTTTGCTTCTGTATGGGCTTCGGCCCAGTCTGCTTCGGTATGGGCTTAGGCCCAGTTAATGACCGATTAGGGGATTACACACTGAGTTCTCGTAACACACCCCTCTACTTTAATCTTGCAGGTGATCCCCAACTTTAAGGATTTGGAGCTGCGGAGGACTCTGTGGTGGCCATACATCAGAGTACTTCTCCCACAGTTTAGTAAATTTTTGTTTTGCTTTATTTTGAGATTTTTTTTAATTTGGGTTCTATATTTTGAAATAAGGCCTTTTAATTTTTAATTTTCTTTTAAACTTTCTTTTCCGCTATGATTTATTGCTAAAGTATTAATATGGAGTTTTCTTAAAACGTTAACGAATGATTTTCCAAGACATCACGTTCTGCAAGTTACTGAATATGATTTCTGCTATAAACAAGTTTTCGTAAATAATAATAATAACGTTTTACAAGAAAACCATAAAAGCAAATCAGGTTTTTCACAAACAACAAAGCTCAAAGTTTCAAAAAGAATATGAATTTTTTAACGAACACGCAAGTTTTTAAACAACCCTTGTATGTGGCATGCTGGATCCGGTCATAACGTCTAGGCTGGATTTGGGGTGTTACATTTTATGGTATCAGAGCCCGGTTGCAAAACTCGGTTGTGGAATGGGTTTGAAAATTTTTTTCCAAATCTGTTTAAACTTTGGTTTAGAAAAGTGATAGTGTTACTGAAAGTATTGCACACCGAGTTTCCGACACCAAATCGGTAAGTTTCCTGACCTTATGCTCTATTATATACTGTAATGACTGTATTTTGGTATTTATCCTGTGTGTGTTCTGTTTGGATGTGATGTTTGAATATAGAAGTTGTATGCATGTGTGAAAAATATCTGTTTGTTTCTGTGATTAGATGTTTGGTTGTGTGTAAGGGGTTTCAAAATTAAGTTAAAAGTGTTTTAGTGTTGTTGGGATGAGAGTGCGCAGCGGCAACACAGTAGGGTAGTCTGTGTTAAACGACTGTTAGTTAGTTGGAAATTTCAAGGACAAAATTTCTTTAAGGGGGTAGATTTGTAACGACCCGAATTTGGGCTTAGTAGAATTGGGCCCATTGGGCCTCAGGCGTGGGAGCATTTAAAATTTTTGAGAACATGAGAATGACATTTATGCAAGTTGGACCTGTTAGGTGAGTGACTTTGGAAGGCTAAGGGTCTTCTATGAAGTCCCAGGATCAAACTTGGGCTTTAAGAAAATTTTGGTTTTAGGTGAATAAAACCTTGGGAGTTAGTAGGTAGGCTTGAATAAAATGTGGGGAAAAATGACACGAAAGGAGTTGTGGTCCAGTGGCAAACGGCGCCACATGGGAGACAATGAGGTGACGTCACACAAGGAAGCAAGGGGTCCAAGGGTCAAGCTTTGGCGCTGGCATTTCATTTTGATTTATTTTTAAGTGAACTTGGACTTTGGCCCATATATTTATATTTAGTTGCGCATGATGTTAGACACAAGAGGAGCTGGTGGCTTAGTGGCTAGCGGCGTGAATTGGCTGATGGGAGAGCCTGGGTTCAAATCTCATGACAAGCAAGGGAGTATTTATTTTGCGGATTGGACAGCCAGAGTTTGTGTTGGATTTAAACTCTATTGAATGAGGGATCTCACATCGGAAAGCTAGCAAGAGGGAATGTGAGAAGCTGGCTATATATAGAGCTGTCTGTGAGGAGAAGAAGCATACCTTGGTGGGCATTTGGGCATAGGAGCATTCGGAGCGCAAATTAGCTTCAGACTCCTATCAGGTGTGTATTTTGCACTACTCTAGCTGTAGAGCAGCAAATGCCGAAAAGCCGGTCACACGGCGATGGTAACCACACGAGTGTGCGAGCGCATGCGTGGTAGGTTCGACACGATAGTCGAGGCCACCATGAGTATTCTTGTGGGTTGATGCTGTTTGGGCCACGATGGGTCGAACGGGGCCAAGTGGTCCCAATGGGCCCGTGGGCCCATATGAATAAGTTGTATGTTTGTATAGTATATGATGGATTAGACTATGTGAATCTCATATCTGTGGCTAGATTTGGGCTAAATGGGCCACACGAGAGTGTGGGCTCATTTGGGCCGAGAATGTGCCTCAGGCCCATTCGCATCATTATCTCTGTTTAGAATGCTTAAGTCAATCGAGAAGACTATAGACCTTCTAAGGGGTTGACAAAATTACTGAAATACCCTTGGTTTACAAAATTGCTGAAATACCCTTGGTTTACAAAATTACTAAATACTCTTGGTTTACAAAATTAGTGAAATACCCCTAATTTGCAAAATTATCAAAATACTCCCGGTTTGCGAAATTTCCAAAATACCCCTGGTTTGCGAAGTTATCGAAATACCCTTGGTTTGCAAAATTACCGAAATACCCCTGGTTTGTGAAATTACTGAAATAACCCCGGTTTGCAAAATTATGAAATACTCCCGGTTTGCAAAATTATCAAAATACCTCCGAATTTACAAAATTATCAAAATACCCTTGATTTGTGAAATTATCGAAATACCTTCGGATTGTAAAATTACCAAAATACCCTCGATGGGTAAAATCACCGAATTACCCCTGTATGGTAGAATTACCGAAATACCCCTGAGGGGTAGGATTATCGAAATACCCTTATAGGGTAAATGACTGTTTTGCCCCTGTATGTAAATGACTGATTTAGACTGTGAGTTTGACTAAGTTGACTATGATTGTATGACTATGTTTTAACTGACTTGACTGTGTCGTTTGTCTGATTTGCTGTTAATATGTGTTGAAATGACTGTTACTAAGCATGGCCATGTTACATACACGTGTAATGATTCAGCATGACATACACGGCATATTGCATTCGGTTGGGTTTGATGATCGGAGGAAGTGTATTCTGGTGGCCCTGCCACATTTTGTTTTAGTGGCTATGCCACATATATTATTTTGGTGGCTCAGCCACATATACCGTTATTAGAACCTTGGCTGCATTATTAGAGAGCTTGGCTCTGTGCCATCTTGAATATGGCTTTGTGCCAATCGTATTTACCCGTGGCTTTGTGGCTAACAGATATCGATGACTCTGTGCCGATCCAATTTACCTAAGGCTGTGTGCCGATTATATTACCGTCGCTGATGGCTATGTGCCGATTATGATTTTGGTGGCTCTGCCACATTCTGTTCTGGTGGCTCTGCCACATTCTGTTCTGGTGGCTATGCCACGTATATTCTGTTATTCTGGTGGCTTCGCCACAAATTTTGTGATGAGCAGCTTGTCTGCCATCGAGGTGTGTAGCGGATGGATGGGTCGATTTAGAAATCCCCACAGGTGTGCTGGACTGGTACGGGTGGTGTGTAGCGGATGGATTATTAGGTTGGGCTGCATGCATTATCTGCTTTATCATGTTAATAGGGCCAAGGCCCAGATTGTACTGAATAGGGATTCGGTCCAATCTGCTTCTGTATGGGCTTCGGCCTAGTCTGCTTCGGTATGGGCTTAGGCCCAGTTAATGACCGATTAGGGGATTACACACTGAGTTCTCGTAACTCACCCTTCTACTTTTATCTTGCAGGTGATCCCCAACTTTGAGGATTTGGAGCTGTGGAGGACTCTATGGTGGTCATACATCGGAGTACTTCTCCCACACATTAGTAAATTTCTGTTTTGCTTTATTTTGAGATTTTTTTTAATTTGGGTTCTATATTTTGAAATAAGGCCTTTTAATTTTTAATTTTCTTTTAAACTTTCTTTTCCGCTATGATTTATTGCTAAAGGATTAATATGGAGTTTTCTTAAAACGTTAACGAACGGTTTTCCAGGACATCACGTTCCACAAGTTATTGAATCTAATTTCTGCTATAAACAAGTTTTCGCAAATAATAATAATAATAATAATAATAACGTTTTACAAGAAAACCATAAAAGCAAATCGGGTTTTTCACAAACAACAAAGCTCGGAGTTTCAAAAAGAATACTAACTTTTTAACGAATGCGCAAGTTTTTAAACAACCCTTCTATGTGGCATGTTGGATCCGGTCATAATGTCTAGGCCGGGTTTGGGGTGTTACAAAATTCTTATCTCGAAACAAAAAACATCATATCCAGTAAGTTAGGATACAATGTTTTGAATTTTCGAGAATAAGTTTTGATTTGGAAATTTATGAATTTAAAATGAAAGGGTACTTAATATTTTAAGTTCAACGATAAAAATCGAAACCCGGTGAGTTAGGGGACAATTTTTCTCGAAGTCCCAAATATTAGATATCACCTTTTTTTTTAAAGCTATTTGAAATAAATGCGTCAATTTAAAAGGTGCTTTTATAGAAAAATGGTTTGAGTAAAACATTACATGAATACATTACAACATCTATATTTAATAGCAATTTTACATGTCTACAAATTATAATAACAATAAATAATAAAAGAATATAACATGAATAAATATCTAAAGAACTATGTTAAGCAAGAATAACGATTAAAAAAGACATAAATAAATAAACATGTGATATAAAATAAATTAAAACTTTCACGAAATAACAAAATCAAATGAAAAAGGGAATAATATATTTAAACATTGAAAAGATAAAAAAAAAGAATGTGACAATTTTTAAAATGATTTAATATATATATATATAAATGAAAAAAAAAATTAAAGTAAAAAAAACTTATAATAAGTATATATAATTTAATGATTTAATACATATATAAATGATTACATAAAAAAATTATTATTATAAAACATATATATAATACTAATCATAAAAATTGCATATATAATATATAATATAAATAAAATAGGTTATATAATATAAATAGATTCTCTATAAAACAATTTTTTTTAAAAAAATAATATACGATATAATATAATACTATATAATATACGAGAATGTGTAATATAATAATAAATATATAAATCATAGTATATAATAAAAATAATATTAAACCAAATAAAATAATAAATAATAATTTAACATATATAAAGATAACACATATAAAAAAATAATATATATGAATTTTATACTATTACCAAAATTAATAAAATAATAAAAATAATATAAAATTTTAATATGATATTAGAATAATTAAAAAAATTAAAAAAATAAAATAAAAAAATAAAGGAAAGAGGATTAAGTAGCAAATAAAATAAGTATAAAAGGATTAAATAAAAAATGCGCGTCATATAGTAGGGTTTAAAATGGAAATTATGCCAAAATTTAAAAACGACGACATTTTGATCTTAGCCTTTAAAGAGCCCGAGGATTTAATTGAAACATAAAGGAAATTTCAGGGCTAAATTATCAAAAATAAAAAATTCAAATTGAACTTAATTTAAAAAATTAAAATAGCGGAAGGACCTAAATGGCAATTAGCCCATTTAATAAAAAACGCGTGGATCCTCCCCTGGATATTAGGTCAACACGCGGATCCTTTCATTAAACGACGCCGTTTTGGTTATTAATGGGCTATACCAAAACGACGTCATGTGGATAGGCTATAAAAGCTAAAAAAAAACCTTAAATTCATTTCAAACATCAGATTTAAAAAAAATGGCAGAAGTTCAAAAATTTTGCTCTACCTTCACTGGTCATCAGACCTCCGGCCTTCCTTGCACGCACCTTACATGCCATCGTGGCCAGTGGCCAAAACCCCTCTGTTTTGAAACCAAAAAACATAGGTAGCCTTCTTTCCTTTTTCTTTTTTATGTTCGTAAAAAAAATAGCGTAGATCTAGAATAAACAAAATAAAATATGAAAATCACCTTTACTGAAAAAAATTTTGTATTATGTTTCACTATATTTTATTTCTGTCTGTATCTCTTTGTATCCGTCTATCGTTACAAGTTCTTGGGGGTTTTTATAACCCAAAAATGAAAAAGGAAACATATTGTTTCTATATTTGCTACTACTTCTTTCCTTTTTGCAGGCAATCGATGAAGATCTCGGTGGTGGTGCGGGATTTGCATGTGGATCGCGGCTTGACGAGGGGCTGGTGGCTGCGGCGTTTGCGGCGCGAAGGTTGGGTCGCTGGTTCTTGCGGCGCCTGGGGTTTCAGAAACCCTAGCCACTGGAACTGTTTAAGTTTTTGGGCCCCTTTGGGCTGTGTAGAGTTTGGGTTAGGGTCTGTTGCTGAGAGGATTTGGGCTAGGTGTAATGGGCCACGGGTTTAGTTGATTTGGGGAGTCTGTTGATTGCTGTGTCGAGTTTTAAAGTTTATAATGAATGAGATCGAACCTGGAAACTAACTCTGACAACGATTAAAGGTAAGTGTACCTATCGAACAATAGTATAGCTTAGGCAAGACTGGATTTGTCGAACCCAAAGGAACTAAAAGTACTAATACTAACTTTCTTTTTATTATTTAGCCTAAAATAAAGTGAAGTTTCTTTAATCTAAATTAACGACTACTAAGCTAAAGACGCAAAGACAAAAAGAACGAATTGGGAAATAACTTGAAGAAAAACTCAGTTGATCACGACGATACCCTCAGGAAGAATCCATCTAGACTTCACTTGTTATCTAACACTGAACCATATGATTTATGCACTTAGTTTGATCCGTAGGACTCCCTAACGTATATTAAACCCTCTCTCGAGGCAAATAACATCTAACCTAGGTTAATTAATGAAAATCTCTTTCTCGAATAATAACCCCCTAGAATAGCAGTAAATTGATCTATGGACTCCCATATTAGGTTTCACCCTAATCCGGCAAAATTCGTCACCCTATATCTAGGCGTGCGATCAACTCCGCTTGATTATGCTAGATCTACTATTAAGCAGGGTCTGTTCCTCCTCCACCTAAGCACATCAAATTTGGATTAAGCTCACATAATTAAGAACAAACTAAGTATTTATCATATAATTCATAAATCAATAACAATATTCATCTAGGTTTCATCCCCTTCAGGTATCTGAAGGGTTTAGTTCATAACAAATAAATAAAACATCTCAAGAGAAAAGATAAAACAAAACATAAGAAATCCCTAAAACTCCCTGAAGGAATTGAGGGAGAAATCCGCCGTTTTGACTAGAATTCTAGCTTCTTGGGATGGATCAGCTGGCTAACTTCGAGCGATTCCCACAACTCTGACCTTTTCGGCTTGGCTCCTTCACCTAGCTTGACGCTCTCCCAAAGGTGGTACCTAGGGGGATATATATAGGCTCTTGGAATGCGATTCTTTCTCCCTAAGTATCCTTTTCCAACTAAAATTATTCATTGCCACAACAGGGACACGGCCATGTCACACGCCCGTGTGACGAATCTTTGAGCAGTGTTCGGATTTCTTAATTGAGGCACGGCCGTGTAAATCAAGGGTGAGGCCGTGTTTTAGATGCTCGACAAGGCATGGTCGTGTGATCTTTGGGTCAGGCTGTGTGGATTTCGTGATTGGCCCATTTACTCCGTTTTGGGCCTGTTTTTTGTTCTTTTCATCCTCAGGTGCTTTTCTGGGTATAAGACATTAAAAGAAAGGATTAAGAGCACCTTTTTACATGAATCAAAGGATAAATCATCTGAAAACATGCTAAATGTGGGATTAAAATATGTTGCTATTACGATTTATCAAATACCCCCACACTTAAGTTTTTGCTTGCCCTCAAGCAAAATTCTCAACTTACATTTAAAACGAACTTTCCGTGATTCATAATTCCTATCAACAATGTCTCATCATAATTCATAGATAATTTATACATGGATGATCTAACTCGAAGAGTCCTAAAGATTCAAACAATCAAAGTTATACATTTGTAGCACAAAAACGTAGGTGTCTCCCTTTATCTAAATAATTACCTTTGATTCACAATTGACAAGGATTGACATCCTCACTAAAGATTTACTCAAATCACTCGAGGTGTTTAAGGTTCAAAATTAATCTCTCAGAAGTTGAACCTGAAAAGTTAATCCCACAGGCTTGCCTGAAAATCAAATCTCCACCACTGTAATATGAGATGATACACAAATCAAAAGGTCTTTAACAGGGTTGTAATGGGGCTAGGGTTAAAGGTGTGGATAAAGGCTGAATTAGAAGGTTAGAATCGAGACTGACCTGACAAATTGCCTAACTAACAAAAATTGAACTAATCCTGAATAATTACATCAATTGAAAACTAATAATACAAGCTTTTTCCTCAAGATGTGGAATATTAACATGTAAGCTCATTTAATTATAGAACTAATAATGAATATACTTCATTTTTTTAAGAACAAACTAAGTATTACAAGGAATGAATCTATTACTTTAAAATAAAGATAACAGCTAGACAACACATCAAATCAACTCTCGATATAAGGGTAGTCAAAAGGAATGGTGATAACAAACACAAAAGGGTTTTGGGTTAATATTAGTTTGTAAGTCAATAAAAAGGGTCGTTAGGATCAACGGGGTTCACTAGGGGTTAGTTATGAAGGTAGGCTATTTAGTATATCAAATAATAGGTGTGGTCTCAACATGTATAATTGAGGCAAGTTCTAGAATAACAGTTCATAGTTGACACACTCATAATCAATAAAGTGAGCATGAAAAAAGAATATATGCTCTAATAGGCTCAAAATCTCACAAAATTATGGGTGTTTTGACATCAACCTTGTAAATTTCAGACTTCAAGATAATATTCAGATTCATCTCAACAACCTAGCAAAGATTTTAATTCTGAAAAATAGACTTATCATGCTTGATTCTCTAATATTCTTCTAATTTAATCATCAATGCACAATTAACTATGACTTAATTTAAAACATATTAATAAAAATCATAAATCATTAGAAATTTCATCCTAATTAGTAATATGAAAAATTTACTAAAAGACAAGATTAAATTCAGGGATTTGAGAATAATGAAGAAAGTTAGGCCGGATTTGAGAAAAATGTAGAAAGTTAGGCCCTTTCTTTAAATAAATATTCACCCCCACACTTAAGATGTACATTGCCCTCAATGTACAAAGCCCTCAATGTACAAAGATAGATATAAGATTTAAGGGATAAATCAAAAGAGAAGAATACTCCCTGAATTTTGGATGGTGTCCCTGGAGGATGGTAGAGGTCGTGGTGTGTATGTTTGAAGGGGTCGGTCTGGATGATGATCCTGTGCTAGATGAAGAAATTGGGGAGCTCGTGAAGGATTAGCCAGGGTTTATTAAGACATAATTAAAATAAAGGAAATATATAACTAAAAACAAGAAAGAAAAAGGAAAGGAGACTAAGAAGGAAAATAAAAGTAAAAGAAAAGAAAAATGGACTGAAGAGTCCTTATTGTTGGATGGTTCGCAAGGTGGGTGTGATTCCTAGGGCTGGTGTACTGGTGGTGGTGGCGGAAGTGGCGTGATTACCAAGAAGCCTGGCGAACCTAACACTAAGAAACTAAAATAAATTAAACTAAACTAAGCATAAGATTGGCAAAGGGAAGGAAATTGAAGCAAAAGAGAAAAGAAACATAAAAACTAATTGGTCTCAAAGACCCTTGGCTTGGTGTTTGGATGAAGCGGTCGGCATGAACTTATGTGTAGGGTCTCTTTTGGGGAGACTATGCTTGCCTTCTTCCGCTTCTTCGGCATAGTTCTGGTGTTGCTCAATAGTCTGGACACCTTTTCTAAGGAAAGAAAGAAAAAGAAGGAAGAAAGAAGGAAGAAGATAGGGAGAAGGGGAAGGGCTGTGGGGTTTAAATAAGATCTCAAATCTGGCACGTTCCCACGCCCGTGGACCGAGGGCGTGTCGATGCACACGGCCGCCTCGCACGGCTGTGCTGAGGCTCCGTTTGTTTCTCCCACGCTCGTTAGCCATGGGCGTGTTGAGTCACACGGTCGCTTCGCACGGCCGTATGTATAGGTGTGTTGGATCTCTATGGCTGGTTTTCGGCCAGCCACGCCCGTAGGTCACAAGTGAGTATGTTGGCACGGTTTCAAGGCACGGGCATGTTCTGCCCGTGGTGTGCAAGTCAGTAGCTTCACACGATCGTGGGGCACGACTGTGCCACTTTGTCGGCGCCCTTGGGGGAGTGGTTGGATTCGTGGTGTCGGAAATTAGGTGGGATTTGATTCGTACGGCCTCTGCTATGTCAATACTGGGATTATGTGGTCCACACAGCCACGGACACGGTCGTGTGTAAGACCGTGTGGACTGGAATTCTACACTTTTGTGTTAGTGTAAAACTAAATTCTCAGAAAAGAAAGAAGGAAAGAAAAGAAACTAAAAATAAATTTGAAAGTAAATAGTGTTAGTGCTCGGGTTGCCTCTCGAGAAGCGCTTGTTTATAGTCTTAAGCTAGACTTTTCTCGTAATTAAAAAAAATCAGGGGGGTTTGAAGGTTTGAATATCTTCCCTCATGCTTACAGTTCTATTTTCTTGACAAAGTTCAAGTCGAGAAGTGTTTACCTTAAAGGTGTCAAATGTTGGATTGCTTAACTCGACTGTTCCGTGCGGGAAGATATTGTGTACCTTAAGAGGAATTTCTTCATTTACTTTCAGGTCTGATGTGATGATGCGAGGATCAGCTTTGTCTATCAGTACCTGGTCTCCTATTTTGAAGTGATTCAATGTTCCTATGAGCTCTTCTAGGGGTTCCTTAGGTTTTACTTCGTTCGGTTCCTGTTCCTCTTTGATTTGTGTTTCTTGCTCTTTTAGTTTATCGACCTTTAGGCTTTGTTCCTTATGTAATTCTATTTTGTGGGCTTGGGGTCTATGATTTGGCTTAGGGTTGTATCCTTGTGGTGTTTCCTGCGATGAAGGTTGCACAAATTGATTATCAAATGAATTGTCTTTCTTACCTTCATCGATTGTTGTCCTGGCCGAGTCAAGAGCTTGAAGACTGATTGATTCGTTACCTACACAAAGTATGAGTTCTACTGTGGCAACATCAATTTTAGTCTTGGTAGTTGCTAGGAATGGTCTTCCTAAAATTAAAGGGATTGAATTATCCTTATCCATGTCTAAGACAACAAAATCTACTGGGAAAACAAATTTGTCAATTTTTACAAGAACATCTTCGATAATGCCCCTAGGAATTCTAACAGTTTTATCAGCTAATTGTATACTCATTCTTGTTTGTTTGGGCTTCCCTAGACCTAGTCGTTTAAACAGTGTATAAGGCATGACATTTACACTTGCCCTTAAATCAGCTAGCGCGTTATCAACATTTAGTCTACCAATTAAACAAGGAATAGTAAAACTCCCTGGATCTTTTTGCTTCCGTGGTAGTCTATTTTGTAGCATTGCTAAGCATACTGCGTTCAATTCCACATGTGGCTCTTCATTTAATTTGCGTTTGTTCGTCAAGAGCTGTTTTAAAAATTTCCTCAAATTTGGCATCTGAAAAAGAGCTTCAAGAAGAGGTAAGTTAATATGTAATTTCTTTAAAAGTTTAAGAAACTTACCGAACTGTTCCTCTGTATCATCTATTTTCATTATTTCGGGATAAGGAATGCAAGGTTGGTACTCTTTGACTACCGATTTTGGCTTTTCCTGTGTTGCCTCAACTTTACCTTCTTCTACCTTGTTTCCTTGTATTGGATTAGGTTCATCTACCTCTGTGCTATTATGAGCTGTGATGGCTTGAATTTGTTCCTTTGGGTTAATCTCCGTGTTACTAGGTAGACGTCCTATCGGTTGTTTGGACATCAATTTTGAAAGTTGTCTGACTGCTTTAGTGACTTCCCTACTGACTTAATTAGTTCTCCGATTCGGTTTTTGGTCTCCTCAGTCGATGTTTGTTGACTTTTATGTGTCTTCTCGGTATCATGGAGACAATTTTCTGTGCTTGCCATGAATTTTGTCAGCATCTCTTTGAGGTTTGGCTTCTTCTCTTGTGGATATGGCTGATTTTGGAAATTTTGAGGAAATTGTTGTCTTTGATTTCCTTGATTTCCTTGGCCTCCCCATGAAAATTTTGGGTGGTTCCTCTAACCTGGATTGTAAGTATTACTATAAGGATTATTATTGGATCTTAAATTATTACCTATATAGTTCATCTGTTCGCTCTCTGCTCCCGGTTGATAAGGTGGGTATTCAGGATTTGCCACAGTTCCACTTGCGTCGCATTGCATGACTGGGTGTACTTGCGAAGAACACAAACTATCAAGCTTTTTATTTATCATCTCTATCTAGGATGATAGTGTGGTCATTGCATCGAGGCTGTAAACTTCGGCTGATTTTGTTGGTTTTGTCCTTGTAACTTGCCACTGATAGTTATTCATTGACATCTCTTCAATGAACTCGTAGGTTGCTTCAGGAGTGCTGTTGTTCAGGGTTCCACCGGCGGCTGTATCAATTAGTTGTCTCGTTGAAGGGTTTACACCATAATAGAAAGTTTGGACTTGTAGCCACAAGGGTAGACCATGGTGTGGACACCTTCTCAGGAGATCTTTGTATCTCTCCCATGCGTCGTATAATGTCTCTAAATCCATCTGCCCAAAAGAAGAGATATCATTCCGTAATTTGGCCATTTTGGCCGGTGGGAAATATTTTAATAAAAATTTCTCGATCATTTGTTCCCATGTAGTGATTGATCCTCGTGGTAACGAGTTTAACCACTGTTTGGCTTTAGTCCTTAATGAAAACGGGAATAACAAAAGACGTATGGCATCATTAGAAACACCATTTATTTTGAAGGTATCACTTAACTCTAAGAAATTAGCTATATGAGTGTTTGGATCTTCGTCCTGCAAACCATCAAATTGAACAAATTGTTGAATCATTTGTATTATGTTAGGCTTTAATTCAAAATTGTTAGCAGCTATAGCAGGCCTAACAATACTCGATTCTGCTCCTGTTAAATGCGGTTTAGCATAATCAAACATAGTACGTGGAGCATTGTTTTCCCCCACATCATGTGGTTGTGGGTTATTCTCGTCCATCCCTTCAGTAGGATTGGATCTGTCTTCTTGGTCTTCCTCTATGTAATTTAGGGCTCGCCTGATTTCTCTGCGAGTCCTACGAACTGGCGCTTCAATTTCACTGTCGTATACTTATTGTCCTTTCGGGTTCCTTCTAGTCATAAACTAGAGGTACCTGCTAGGAGAAGAAAGAAAATTTAGCAAAATCAAAATTTAACCTAAAAAATAAAATAAAAGTAAATTGAAAAGATAAAAATAATGGCTAAAGTAATAAAAATAGAGCTTTCTTAATATTTTAGTTCCCCGACAATGGCGCCAAAAACTTGATCGCTGTGTCGAGTTTTAAAATTTATAATGAATGAGATCGAACCTGGAAACTAACTCTGACAATGATTAAAGGCAAGTGTACCTATCGAACAGTAGTATAGCTTAGGCAAGACCAGATTTGTCGAACCCAAAGGAACTAAAAGTACTAATACTAACTTTCTTTTTATTATTTAGCCTAAAATAAAGTGAAGCTTCTTTAATCTAAATTAATGACTACTAAGCTAAAGATGCAAAGAAAAAAAGAACGAATTGGGAAATAACTTGAAGAAAAACTCAGTTGATAACGACGATACCCTGAGGAAGAATCTACCTAGACTTCACTTGTTATCTAATACTAAATCATATGATTTATTCACTTAGTTTGATTCGTAGGACTCTCTAACGTATATTAAACCCTCTCTCGAGGCGAATAACGTCTAACCCTAGGTTAATTAACGGCAATATCTTTCTCGAATAATAACCCCCTAGAATAGCAGTAAATCGATCTATGGACTTCCATATCAGGTTTCACCCTAATCCGGCAAAATCTCGTCACCCTATCTCTAGGCGTGCGATCAACTCCGCCTTAATTATGCTAGATCTACTCTTAAGCAGGGTCTATTCCTCCTCCACCTAAGCACATCAAATTTGGATTAAGCTCACATAATTAAGAACAAACTAAGCATTTATCATATAATTCATAAATCAATAACAAGATTCATCTAGGTTTCATCCCCTTCAGGTATCTGAAGGATTTAGTTCATAACAAAGAAAGAAAACATCTCAAGAGAAAAGATAAAACAAAACATAAGAAATCCCTAAAACTCCCTGAAGGAATTGAAGGAGAAATCTGCCGTTTTGAGTAGAATTCCGGCTTCTGGGGATGGATCAGCTGGCTCAATTCGAGCGTTTCCCACAACTCTGACCTTTTCGGATTGGCTCCTTCGCCTAGCTTGACGCTCCTTCAAATGTGGTACCTAGGGGGATATATATAGGCTCTTGGAATGCGATTCTTTCTCCCTAAGTATCCTTTTTCGACTAAAATTATTCATTGCCACGACAGGGACACGACCATGTCACGCGCCCGTGTGACGAATCTTTGAGCCGTGTTTGAATTTCTCAATTGAGGCACGACCGTGTAAATCGAGAGTAAGGCCGTGTTCTAGATGCTCAACAAGGCATGGCCATGTGATCTTTGTCCCAGGCCGTGTGGATTTCGTGATATGGCCCATTTACTCCATTTTGGGCCTGTTTTATGTTCTTTTCATCCTCAGGTGCTTTCCTAGGTATGAGACATGAAAAGAAAGGATTGAGAGCACCTTTTTACATGAATCAAAGGATAAATCATCTGAAAACATGCTAAATGTGGGATTAAAATATGTTACTATTACGGTTTATCATCTATTGTTGGGTTCTGGTATTGGGTTAGTGGGTATAGTTTAGGGTATTTGGGTTAAGTGTAACGAGCTTTTGGTTTATTGGTTTTGGGTTTTTGTAAAAGGACTGTAAAAATAGACATTTATTATTATTATTTTTTTTATTTTTTCTTAATTCTGGTTTGTTTAAGCCCGGGCATAAATGGGCTATTACAGCTGCCCCTCTTTGCTTATTGTTGTGTAACGAGATAGAGCAAAGACGATAAACAAACCCATTTTGCCCGGTCTTTGTCAAATGGATGGTATCTTCAATCTGCTCCACTCCTGCTCAGTGGAGATAAGGTCTGCTATTTTCAGTCTGCTCCATTGCCGATACATGGAGACAAGACTGAAAGTGTCTTCGATCTGCTTCCTGCAACTTCAAGAAGATGAGATTTGTTATCTTCGATCTACTTCTTGCAATGTAACACCCCAAACCCGGCCCACGAGCCACGACCGAATTTAGGATGCCACTGCGGAAAACGTTTGAAAAATATTTTGACCTAGAGTGAAAACATAAAATTTTATTGTCTTTAATAAAACATTGGATATTTAAAATTTCGACATAAATTACAATGTTTCAAATTCTTCGGTTAAAAACTTTATCATATATTTTACAAGGAAAGTTACTAAAGATAAAACATTTTCAGATAGTAATATAATCGATAGTCCAACTTATAACATAATAAAAATCCTTAAATACTTTAGGAGGCCCTTATTACAATAAATAAATACTTAAAATACTGAAACATAAATTGTATAAAGAAAATCCTCTTCTGCATGGGCCACCTCGTATCCACTCCAACCCGGTCCAAGCTTTATGCATCACCTGTAAGGTTTGAGAAAAATCGGGTGAGTCACATAGACTCAGTGTATAGTTATTTCACATGTCTCCACATATGGGCTTGGCCCATATCCACACAGTCCACATACATAAATATGCAACATGAAGCCCAACCCAACCTAGTGTCCACCCATTACACCTACCTTGGCAGACCTGCCGCCCAAGGCCGTGGCTAAGCCACCGATCACCTAACTGACCCCACATGTCAATATCCACGAGGTGACTCGAGGTCATCCTCAATCCACGGTGATGCACACAGCTATCATCTGCCAGGAGGTGGCACATAGCCAACACCCCACCTTGATGAAGCACTAGCTAACATCAAGCGCCAATGTAGCACAAGGCTAACATCAGACCACATACATAATGTACACCCTGTCCTTCAATAGTCATGTCCCAAATTCCCATGCATATATATAACATGACAAAAATATCATTTAATAGAGTATATAACACACGCTCATCACCATTTCACATATTCATTAGTGATCATTTAATATCATAAAGTACTGACCTGATTATTCGATCACCCACCATGGGTATCCACCATCTTAGCCCTTATTTCGGCTACCATTCACATCATATCAGACATATATAACAACATACACACATAAACAATCAAGAGAACAGTGCAATAACTACACACCTTTTTGGTATAGTCTACTCAATCCCGAAACTCTCTTATTCCTGTCGATTTGCTCCTTGATGAATCGAATCCTTACAATCCTCCTTAAGGCTCCTTACCGTTGGTATACTCGAAACTGATTGGAAGATTGATGAAAAGGAATGTCGACACCCCCTCCTCTAAAGGCTCCAATAGATTTGGCAAAAACTCCCAAATGGAGAAGGGATATTCGGATAACACAAAATAGGTATAGCCCCGAGGTTGAGAAGAAGGAAAGAAGTGTAGATGAAAGTTAGGAGAATTCGGCAATGAAGAACAAAGGTGGAGAGGTTTCGACTTTGTTGCAAATGAGAGGATGGGTTTCAGTTTTTAGGAAGTGAATGGAAGGAAAAATAAGTTGCAAAAGGAAAAAGAAAAAGATGCACAAAATGACTTCCAACTTTCGGCTTTGGGTCAAGAAATACGGTGCAAATTTCAGCAATGGCAAGGGTGAAAAGAAAGTTTCGAAAGAGAATACTAAAAAAAAGAAAAGAGAACCGAAAAAGAACTTCTAGACCTCTTATAGGAAATTCGGCTATTCCCCCCAACTCATGACCGAAAATTATCACCCAAAAGAGAGCCACATTCGGCCACCACACTCAAAATTCTTCTTGCCATCAATTCAAACTAATTTTGAATTAAACTCACTCCTAAATTTCTCCTTATTTCCTCCTAATCAAATTCAAAATTAAGCCAACCCCCCTAGTCCACTATACCGTCTACAATCATAGTCAAATGGCCATAGAAAACTGTCCAAAACAACACTCCAAACTTCAAGCCTTATGTCCCCTTATCCTACCAAAATTCCTTGATACCATACCATAAATAAGCACTTGCCTTATTCCTTAGTCTACTAACCATAAAAGACAATAGTCCAACCTTACCTTAATTAGAGTTTGACCAACACATGCCATATAAAAACAAAAATAAAAGTCACCTTATTGCCATCCATGGGATTCGAACCTAAGACCATTAATACACTCCACACTCCACTTGCCACTTTACCAATTGACTCCTTGTGATTAAAACCTCAAACTAATTTTCTTAAGGCCAATTTTGCTTAGCTCCCCTTCTAAGACTAAAAATCTAATATTTTTCTAAAGCATTCCCTTACATTCTAAAATTCTAAAAACCCTTAAAACATATCCAAACACACACTAAGCCCACTATCACTTGAATTATGCATAAACGCATAACCCCTAATTCTAGGATATTACATGCACTCCTAAATTTCTCCTTATTTCCTCCTAATCACATTCAAAATTAAGCCAACCCCCTAGTCCACTATACCGTCTACATTCATAGTCAAATGGCCATAGAAAAGTTTCCAAAACAACACTCCAAACTTCAAGCCTTATGTCCCCTTATCCTACCAAAATTCCTTGATACCATACCATAAATAAGCACTTGCCTTATTCCTTAGTCTACTAACCATAAAAGACAATAGTCCAACCTTACCTTAATTAGAGTTTGACCAACACATGCCATATAAAAACAAAAATAAAAGTCACCTTATTGGCATCCATGGGATTCGAACCTAAGACCATTATACACTCCACACTCCACTTGCCACTTTACCAATTGACTCCTTGTGATTAAAACCTCAAACTAATTTTCTTAAGGCCAATTTTGCTTAGCTCCCCTTCTAAGAATAAAAATCTAATATTTTTCTAAAGCATTCCCTTACATTCTAAAATTCTAAAAACCCTTAAAACATATCCAAACACACACTAAGCCCACTATCACTTGAATTATGCATAAATGCATAACCCCTAATTCTAGGATATTACATGCAACTTCAAGAAGACAAGATCTGCTGTCTTCAGTCTACTCCATTGCCGATACATGGAGATAAGACTTGCTCAAATTTGATCTGCTCCACTCTTTCTTAATGGAGATAAGATCTGTTATCTTCAGTCTACTCCGCTGTAACTTCAGAGAGATAAGGCTGAAAGTGCCTTTGATCTGCTTCTTGCAACTTCAGGATGATGAGATCTTCTATCTTCAATCTACTCCACTGCATCTTCAGGGAGATAAGGCTGAAAGTGCCTTTGATCTGCTTCCTGCAACTTCAGGAAGATGAGATCTTCTAGTCTTCTAGTCTACTCCGCTGCAACTTTAGGGAGATAAGGCTGAAAGTGCCTTTGATCTGCTTCCTGCAACTTTAGGAAGATGAGATCTTCTAGTCTTCAGTCTACTCCGCTACAACTTCAGGGAGACAAGGCTGAAAGTGTCTTCGATTTGCTTCCTGCAACTTCAAGAAGATGAGATCTTCTATTTTTAGTCTACTCCGCTACAACTTCAGGGAGATAAGGCTGAAAGTTCCTTTGATCTACTTCCTACAACTTCAGGAAGATGAGATTTGCTGTCTTCAGTCTACTCCGCTGCGACTTCAGGGAGACAAGGCTGAAAGTGTTTTTGATCTACTTCCTGCAACTTCAGCAAGATGAGATCTTCTATCTTCAGTCTACTCCGCTGCAACTTCAGGGAGATAAGACTAAAAGTGCCTTCGATCTGCTTCCTACAACTTCAGGAAGATGAGATATTCTATCTTTAGTCTACTCCCCTGCAACTTCAGGGAGATAAGACTAAAAGTGTCTTTGATTTGCTTCCTGCAACATTAGAAAGATGAGATCTACAAATTCACCGATATTGCTACACCATCCACTGAGGGACATGTCCTGTAGACTCGGTTTAGTATGTTTTTGTCACATGACTAAGATGCTATGATCAGAATGAATCAAATGCTTCTAGCTATATGTAACATGTCATGAAGATGATTCCTTTTAAAGGATTAGGATTAGGATGCAATGATTGGAATGAATCAAATGCTCCTAATGAAATTTGCTATGATACACAAATGTTATGAGTATGATTCCTACACTAGGTGTTATCACTCATTTGTTCTTCATTCTTGTTCATCAATCATGTTCTGCTCAACAAGCTTGCCATGCTGTAATTTTAGAGTCAACTCCACTTGAAACCTGAAGACCTAAGGCTTGTACAATCCTACTATGATAGGAATTGAACTTTTTCAATCCGTCCCATGTGCAATTTTAGGGTATAGGACTTATTTCAAATTCAACCCATTTAACCATAATTCAAGGGTTCTGAAGTTCGTCACACCATTCCCCAAATGTTATGACCTGATGACATCACTTACTTCCATCACATCAACTCATTATTTTGTCCAATTATCATTTGTACAAAGAATTCAGAAAAGTAGTCTCTATCCAGACTCTTCTTTCTCAAATATTTCTATGCACATGGAAATTCTAAACAATTGTCCTGTTTCGTTTCCTTGTTTAATCTAGAAATTTCCAAAGTAATATGCAAAACTTCTTTTTGTGAAATTATTAGTTCATCAATCATTATTTCAATGCAACACATTTATGAATAATGGGTAACAAATAAATTGATCTAAAAAAAATGAAATAAATTATCAAAAATACAAAAGAAATTAACCAGGAATATATCTTTGAGAAGAAAAAGAATCCCAAAATAGTAAAATGAATAGGACAAAAAAATCAGATGCCCTAGATATCGCAGATTGAGCTTCTATATACAAACTTTATGAAGACTGCCTTGTCTCAACATGTGTTTAGAGAACCCAAAGTATTTTGTTGATGCCCCGATATGCAACATTCTTCATTTCATTGTTGATTCAAGTGTAGAAGATGACTGCGTGTCCATTCAGAATTTGAGCCGCCCTTTCTGGGTTTTCAACTCAAAACCCCTTTGGTCTTAAGGCGCCCTTTGCGGGTTTTCACCTTGACCTCTCATTTTTTTTCTAGAAACTCAAAGCGCCCTTTGCAGGTTTTCACTTTGGTCTCTTCTCCTTTTCAAGCAAAATATTTTTTTACTGAGTCAGAGTTCACAAGGTTGGGTAAACTTTTCCCATCCATTTCGGTCAAGATCAGTGCTCCTCCAGAGAAAGCCTTCTTCACCACATATGGTCCTTTCCAATTTGGCATCCATTTTCCTCTGAAATCCTTTTGTATGGGAAGGATCTTTTTCAATACAAGGTCCCCGTCATGAAACTCTCTTGGGCGAAATTTCTTATTGTAGGCTCGCATCATTCATTTTTGGTACATCTGACCGTGACGAATAGCCCTTAGCCTCTTTTCTTCAATTAAGTTCAACTGATCATACCGAGCTTGGATCCATTCAGCCTCATCCAGCTTTATTTCTGACAAAACTCGAAGAGAGGGTATATCCACTTCAATATGTAAAACTGCCTCCATCCCATAGACTAATGAGAAATGTGTTGCCCCAGTAGAGGTTCTGATGGATGTCCAATAAGCATAGAGTGCAAATGGTAGTTTTTCATGCCAATCTTTATAAGTC
Organism: Gossypium australe; assembly: GCA_005393395.2. Classification (NCBI taxonomy): domain Eukaryota; kingdom Viridiplantae; phylum Streptophyta; class Magnoliopsida; order Malvales; family Malvaceae; genus Gossypium; species Gossypium australe. The sequence continues at coordinate 111,346,281 of CM016614.1, read as the reverse complement.
TTAGTCATCTTCCCTACTATATTCTTAATATTTTTGTTGGCTGCTTCCACTGTCCCATTCATTTTTGGACGATATGGAGACTAGTTGTGGTGTTTGATCCCAAATTGTCTACAAATTTTTGCTATCGTGTTGTTGTTCAAATTCAGTGCGTCGTTGATATGATCCTCTCGGGCATTCCATATCGACAAATGATCTCCTTCTTCAGGAACAGACTAACTGCTGACTTAGTGACGCTAGCATATGATGTAGCCTCTACCTATTTCGTGAAGTAGTCAATTACCATGAAGATGAATCGATGCCCATTCGAAGCTTTTGGTGAGATTGGTCCAATAACATCCATGCCCCACATGGAAAATGGCCATGGGGAAGTCATAACGTGCAAAGGTGACGGAGGCACATGAATTTTATCTCCGTAAATCTGGCATTTATGGCATCTCTTAGCATAGTTGATACAATAACCTTCCATGGTAGACCAATAATATCCAAATCTCATTATCTGTCTGGCCATTGTGAATCCATTAGCATGTGTTCCACAAACGCCCTCGTGAACCTCTTCCAGGATTTTCCTAGCTTCAACTGCATCAACGTACCTCAATAGTACTTGATCTTTTCTCTTTTTGTACAAGATATCCACGTCTAAAACATAGTCAGAGGCCAATCTTCTTAAAGTCTTTTTCTCATTCTCAGTGGCCTGCTCCGGGTGTTCACGATTTTTTACGTATCGTAATACATCCTGATACCAAGGGTGATCATCTTTTTCCTCCTCTTCCACATTATAACAATGAGCTGGAACTTCAAAGATACTCATCTGAATAGGTCTCATATCCTCTGGTCTGTTTACTTTGATCATAAAAGCCAGGGTTGCCAAAGCATCTACCATCTGGTTTTCATCGCGTGGGAGATAATTGAAAGTAATGTCATCAAACTCCTCAATCAATCCTAGAACTATTTTTCGGTAATCAATTAGTTTGGGATCTCTTGTCTCCCACTCTCCTTTAAGCTGGTAGATTACTAAGGTAGAATCTCCATATACTTCTAGCACTCTGATATTACGCTCTAAGGCTGTTCGAATTCCCATGATGCAGGCTTCATATTCCGCCATGTTATTTGTGCAATCAAAATCCAATTTTCATGTGAATGGATAATAATCACCACTAGGGGATACTGAGATTGCCCCAATTCCATTTCCCACAGCATTTGATGCTCAATCAAAGTTTAGCTTCCAAGGACAATCTTCAGTATTTGCCACATACATCAGCTCTTCATTTGGAAAATCAAAGCTCAAAGGTTCATAATCCTCCAAAGCTCTGCTAGCTAAAAATTCTGCTACTGCGCTCCCTTTTATAGCCTTTTGGTTCACATAGACTATATCGAATTTAGACAGCAAAATCTGCCACCTAGCCATCCTTCCATTCAAAGCAGTGGACTCCATCATATACTTTAACGGATCAAGCTTCAAAATTAACCAGGTAGTATAATATAGCATGTACTGCCTCAATCTCCAAGTTGTCCAAATTAGGGTGCAACACAATTTTTCAATCGACGAATACCTCATTTCACATTCAGTGAACTTTTTGCTGAGATAGTATATCGCCTTTTCTTTCCTTCCTGATTTAACATGTTGGCCCAGCACATATCCCATTGAGTTATTGAATACTGACAAATACAGTATCAATGGTCTATCTGGATTAGGCGAAGATAATACTGGGGCATTTAACAGATATTGTTTGACTTTGTCAAAAGCTTTCTGGCACTCATCGTCCCATACACCCTGGTTGTGTTTCTTGAGAAGACAAAATATGGGATCACATTTTTCAGTTAATTGTGAAATAAACCAAGCAATGTAGTTTAATCTTTTGAGAAAGCCTCGAACTTCCTTTTGTGTGCGTGGTGGAGGCAATTCTTGTATTGCTTTGACCTTGTTTGAGTCAACTTCGATTCCTTTCTCGCTGACCACAAAACCCAGTAATTTCCCTGACTGAGCTCCAAAAGTACACTTTGCCAGGTTGAGCTTCAATTGAAATTTTCTCAACCTCAAAAATAATTTCTTCAAAACCCCAATGTGTTCCTTTTCTGTTCGAGATTTGGCAATCATATCATCAACATATACTTCAATCTCTTTGTGCATCATGTCGTGGAACAATGTTACCATGGCCTTTTGATATGTTGCCCCAGCATTCTTTAGTCCAAATGGCATTACCTTATAACAAAAGGTACCCCACAATGTTATGAAGGTAGTTTTCTCCATATCTTCAGGGTGCATCTTGATCTGATTATATCCTGAAAAGCCATCGATGAAGGAAAACAATGAATATCCCATCGTATTATCCACCAATGTGTTAATATGAGGCAAAGGGAAATTGTCTTTTGCGCTAGCCTTATTTAAGTCCCTATAGTCTACACACATCTGTACCTTTCCATCTTTCTTAAGGGTAGGAACAATGTTGGTAACCCACTCTGAGTACTTGACCACCTGTAGAAATCCAGCATCAAACTGTTTCTTGACTTCCTCCTTTATTCTCAAAACCACGTCAGGCCTCATTCTTCGTAGCTTTTGCTGAACTAGCTTGCACTCTTCTCTTATGGGAAGGCGATGTACCACAACGTCGGTACTTAGCCCAGACATATCTTGGTATGACCATGCAAAGACATCCTTAAATTCCTGTAGTAACTCAACAAGGTTTTGTTTTGTCTTCTCAGCTATGCGCTCCCAATTTTCACAACCTTTCCTTCCTCCAAGGCTATGTTCTCTACCTCCTCCTCATGCGGTAAGAACTATTTCTCCTCTTGCTTTACCATTCTTAACAAATCTGGATATAAATCACAATCTCGGTCACCTTCAAAATCTGAGATTCTTCCAAACACATGTCTTGCTCAAAATGGACCTCTGGATCTGTATTATCGTTGCTCACATCATTGATATCTAGGGACCTGTGATGGGTACCAAATAATGTACAAAGAACAAATGAATTCGGGAACAACTATTCACATGATATGAATGGGAAATAAAAAATTTGGAATGAAATTAGAAAGTCAAAAGAATAAAATGAAAGAATATTTGCTCAAGTTAATTATCAAAAATGCATTTTATTAAAACAACAATTTCTGAACATGAGCCTATTTCACAAAAGAAATCTTATTGATCCTAGGCTAAAAAATAACAAGAATGTTCTGAATATTACTCAGTATAATCTCTAAAAACTATAGGAAGTTCCTCTACAGTCCAATTGTTCAAAATGCTTCCAGGTTCATAAGGGCGAATGCCCAACAGGTTTCTTTGTTCAATTTCTTCACCATGTATGGCATTGATGTGAGGAATTTCCAATAACCCTTTCTTAGGGTGAATTATCCTTCTAGATATAAAGGTCTGGGATATGTGGGGGAATGTCATTGATTCCCACTGGATTTCTTCTCCAGTCAAGCGTGCTCTTCTTCTTTCTTGCTTTTTCTCTATTTCTTTTCTCCTCTGTCTAGCATCTGGCCTGAAACCCAAGCCAAAATGGTCTCTCTTTTCTTTTAGCATCGGCACTTGAACTTCCCCTTGGAGATGTCTACCCAACCCTTTCTTGGTAAGGCTCCCTTCCCCACCATCATTTGTAAGCCCATCTTCGTGGTCTTGGATATCTTAGGTACTGGAACCTCATTCCCCTCCAAGATAAATATTGCGTTGACGAACTCTAAAGATCGGAAAGAACACTCAATGGCCTCCTCATTTGTTTCTACATATGGCACATCACTGGTAACAATCACTATGATGTCTTCCTCCGCGTTTATAGTAACCAGCAGATCATCCGTCACCAACTTCAATTTTTGGTGCAGTGATGAGGGCACTGCTCCTGCCGAATGAATCCAAGGCCTTCCCAGAAAGCAATTGTACTAGGGCTTGATATCCATCACCAGAAAATCCACTTCATACATGTTTGGCCCAATTTGCAATGGTATATCGATTTTCCCATCACTCTTCTCTCGGTGCCATCAAATGCTCTCACTATGTTCTGGCATGTCTTCATGTGAGAACTGTCTATCAGAAACCTCTTTAGTGTCAACAATGGTAAGACATTCAAGGCTGATTCATTTTCGATTAGCACACTCGATAGAGTATATCCCTTACAATGTGTAGTTATGTGTAAGGCCTTGGTTGATCCCATGCCCCCAGGTGGAATTCCATTGTCATTGAAGGAAATAAAGTTATCAGCACTTATGTTACTAACTAACCAGTCAAGTTTATTGATAGATATATCCTTAGTAATGTAAGTCTCGTTCAGCACTTTCATCAATGCCTCACGATGTACATCCGAACTTAAAAGTAAGGCTAGCACTGATATGCAAGCCGGTTGCTTGCGCAGCTACTCTACCATGCTGTATTCACTGTGCTTCAAGAATTTAAAAAATTCTTTAGCCTTTTCCTCCTTCACAGGTTCATTGATAGGTTCATTGATAAGGGCACCAAGTCCTTTCTCTGGTTCAACTGCTACAGTCTTTAACCTTGCTGGTTCTGTTCTGACGTTTACCGAGTCGTAACGCCTTCCACTTTGTGTGTAGAAACCCTCACTTTGGACTTCCTTAGAAGTGCTGGCTGGGTTTTCCACTCCCGGTGTGGTCACATTACAGTCGTAATTCCATGGTACCATCTTGTTATCCTTGTAAGGAAAGGAAACAGGTTTCTGGATTACAACTTTAGGCGCAATTTGCGCTCCGCCTTCTGTATTTCTTGGTCGGGAAATGATGATCCTTGGATAATTGACTTTCTGATTTGTCAACTCTCCTTCAGTTGCATGTATGTTTCCTTCCTCCGAGCCTTCTTTGTAAAACTCCAGCTCTTTATCTTCCATGAGGCTTTGTACCAATAGTTTGAACTCAGCACATTCCTGGATCTCATGTCCTTCAGCTTTGTGGAACTCGCAGTAGTTCCTTAGTCCTTCACATCTTTTCAAAGAATCGGATAATATCATTCCTCTTCTCACTATTTCTTTCCACACCATTCTCAATGGAGTTTTCAGCTCTGAGATATCCCCCTTGGTCTTTCTTACGAGATTTTCCCCAATCGCATTTATCCCCTTATCTCCATGGTTGGGTAATGGGTTTTCCGCACTGGGTGTATCATCAAACTTGACAATCCCCATCTTGATGAGCCTCTCAACTACCTTTTTGAAGGCATTGCAATTTTCTATCGAGTGCCCCGCTATTCCTGCTGGTAATCACATTGGGCGTTTGAGTCATACCATTTAGGATATGGGGGTTGTAATGGCTATAGATATTATGGGGACACTACGCGTGCATCAAATAAACTTTGATATAGCTCCTTATACATCATTTGGATTGGCGTAAATTGGAGATTTTTAGAATTTTGTCTGAGGCCCGATTCTTGTCTTGTCGACCCTTGTTGCCCGGCAGTAACTACTTTCGGCTGGCTAATAGTAACTGCCTTTGAGTACCCTTTCTTGTATGTACTCATATTATTTACCTCACTATCCTTTTTCCTAGGAGCAGACCTTCTAGTGGTTTCTCCCACTTCAATCTTACCACCCCTTATGGCATTTTGTATAATTTCCCCAGCCATCACTATATCCGTGAATTTTTTAGTGGTGCTTCCTATCATATGGGTGATAGAAAGTACCTTTAAAGTGTTGATAAACAGCATGGTGGTTTCCTTCTCTAAGAGAGGTGGTTGAACTTGCATGGCAACTTCCCTCCATCTTTGCACGTATTGCCTGAAGCTTTCATTCGATTTCTTTTCCATGTTTTGCAACATGATTCTATCAGGCGTCATGTCTGTAACATGATTATACTGCTTCATGAAGGCTTGAGATAAATCTCTCCAGGAGCTAATATTAGCGCGGCTGAGTTGATTGTACCACCTGGATGCCGCCCCCACTAAACTGTCTTGGAAATAATGAATCAAAAGTTGATCATTGTTCACATAACTAGGCATACGCCTACTGAACATAGTGATGTGGGCTTCAGGGCAACTAGATTGTACTTTTCAAATTTTGGCATCTTGAATTTATGAGGAAGTACCAGATCTAGAACCAAACTCAAGTCCTTTGCGTCAATACCATGGTGATGGTCAGCATTTTCCAAAGCCTTGAATTTTTCTTCCAACCATCTACAACGATCTTCCAACTGTCTTGAAGATTCAGTTCTGATCCCCTCTCTCTCTGCTATGTCTAAGTCAGGGATAACAGGATTAGCAGGGTTATCCCCTGGGTTGGATCATGTGCCAACTTGAAAAATCATGGACACTCCAGTGTCAGCTTGCCCTTGCTGAGGCCTAATTGTGACAGGTGGCCTTCTGGGATATTCCTCAGGTTGTGTTTGCACGTGTGGTGGAGTGAATCCCCTAGGGAAATCCTTATTGTCTTCAACGTTAACTATGTGACCCTTTCCTTTGTCCATTGCCCCACTCAGCATTTGGGCCATTTCAATCATCATATTCCTTTGAGCCTCCGACATTTGGTCCCTCATCTCTTGTTGGAGTTTTGCCATTTGCTCTTGCATCTGGTCTTGCATATCTCTTTGGAATTGTTCCAGTCTTTGATCCATTTTCTTTGACTTGGCACGTGTACTGTAAGGGTGTTCAGCTTCTAGATTTTCCTTCTCTCTCTCTCTCTCTCTCTCTCTCTCTCTATTAATTTCAACTAATTAGACTCTTTCTATAGACTTAAATGCATATGATATGATGTAATGCAAATGCATGAATGCAAAGAGGCATCGATTCTGATTCTGATTCAACTTCATTTTAGAAAACTTTATTAGAAAACAAAATCCTTTACACAAAATGGATTACAAATACGCTTTCGCCCTAAGGCCCAAAGTTTTGATTTTCCTAAACAACGAAGATAACTCTTGGCCACGATCTGACTGTAGCTCATACTTTGTGCTCAATGTATTAGCCTGCACTGCCAAAGTCTATATGTGATCAGCTACCCCTCGAATCTGGACTATTGCTTCACCCATGAGATAATCCCGACTTCTAACTTGATCATGTTAATGACGAAGTTCTTCCTTCCAACGCCCTTCTCTTGTTTCAAGAAGCTCGGTCCGAAGTTAACAGCTATGCAATGCCGATTCTAACTCTTCGATCTTACCCTTCAATTCCTCAATCTTGTTCAAACTTGATTTTAGCTCGATCGTGGAATTACGACTTCGATAGTGATGAAAAGATCGTCCAAGTTCAGCCACTCTAGCTTTCAATTCTTCCTTTTCACTTCGACTTTCTGACAAATTCTTCTCTAGGGCCTCATTTTGCGCTTACATTTCTTGAAATTTCCTTTTCCAATAGTCAGCTTTGGCCTTTTCCTCCTGGACCTCTTGTTCCCACTGTTCCGAAGTCTTCCCCAATCCAGCATTCTTCATTGATAGATGCATATCTTCTTATATTCAGTCTTCAAGCTATCTCGATATTCTTCAATCTTCCTTTTCTCATTTCTTATCTTTTCAGTCTCTAGTTTCTGAACATCCACGTCTAAGCTTAGGTACACTTTTTCCTCTTCCAACTTCTCTATCTTTTTTCCAAGTTCTGAATTCCTCCTTTCGAAATCGTGTTTTATCATCTCCAATTCCGATGGGACCACACGTAAGTACTCTTCAATCGATCGAGTGCCTTCTAGACTTGGCACAGAGATATTGTCATTGACTCTTCTACTCCACCATCCACTATACTTTGGGGTCGTCATTGGGCTTACATCCACTCTCTTCATGCGATGGGTCTGATTCCAAGCACTAGAAATCTTCTTAACCTTCTTCTTGTAGCTATCCCCTTTATACGAAAACTCACTTTGAGCTAATCCATGTGTAGCCGGTACAAACTGCCTCGATCTGAAATGCCTTAATACAAGCAAAGGTGCATATCCAATGGCTCCCCAATTCCAAGTAGAAGAACCCAATCAAAACTCCCACACCGATACAGAACTTCATTAGGAACCATCCAAGGAGCTCTCCACTCAACATCTTCTTCTCGTATATTTTGTATAAGTGCTATCCAACTTTCTTCAGATATGTCATCTCTCCTTGGGGTAGCCGCTATCTCTTTTAATGGAGAATAATTTTCTAAAAAGACCCGATAAGAAACCTTGTCTACCCTCCAAAAGTGACTATGGAACCAAGCCAACAATAACTGTGCACATCCTATGAATCTGCCTTCCCTAGCTCTCCTACATGCACTCAATGATCAAAATGTTTCCACCAAGATCGCAGGAACAAGTGTGACTTGTTTGTCAAGTCGATTAAAAAGATCTGAGACAGCTTCATCTACGTATCCCATTGCCCTAGGGAAGATCACTAATCCATATATACTCAAAGCAAATACATCGACTTTTTTTTTTCATATCAGGATGCTCTAAAATCAAATCTTTCAAAGCTTTCCATGAGATGCACTTATACTGACCTTTTTGCTTGATTCTAGCTGTGACCCACTGTTCCCTTATCCCCGTAATATTCATCAATTTCCTCACAAAGGTTGGAACGTTAGGAGCACTCGAGTAAGCCTTATCAACTTGAATCTTCGGACATCACAATAGAGCTGTATACTCCTCCACCGTAGGTACCAAATCAACTCTTCCAAAAGTAAAACAACTATACGCAGAGTTCAAATATTGGGAGATAGCTCAAAGCAGATGTTCATCTACCTTAATATCCAACAGGTACGGCAAGTCCCCATAGCTGCAGTAAAACAAATGCTTGGTCTCATCACTCCACTGACCCCATATCTCTCTTAATTCCTGAAAATTGTTCTGCGTCACACTGATGCGAGTGTAGTCCCATAGCTCTGATTTGTACCCTTCGGCTAGGCTATCTCCTTTTCCTAACTGTGTTTGCTCTGACCACCTCTGGACGATTGCATTGTCCTCCACTTTATCAAGGAATTCGTTCTCCATAACCAACTTTCTAATTTAGAAACTGGCCGTGAATTGATACCTCTTTAAAATATGAAATGACATGCAACAAAATAAAACACAATCGATTAGTAACATGAAGTAAAAATATAAAGCAAATAATCAATCGCCTATCTGGGTGATTGCTAAGGTTTAGTATGGTTCTATCTAGGGTAAGCACTTAGGTTTTCTATATGTGGTTTAGCTCTAAAGTTGAGGTACCTGAACCAGCAGATTCCTCGATCCTCACCCATTATAGGCTCATATGGACCGAGTTCAGTTCAGGGAAATACATCTCCCTATGGCTGCACGGAGATGAAAATCTCACGAAGACATAGGTACGGATGTACCCCGAAAGCTATTCACTATCCTGCACGGAGGTGAAAACCTCACGAAGGAGTAGCTTCTCGCTCTTGCTTAAGGGTGCGACCACAACGGTCATGCAATGTAATGCAGAGACATTTTATAAAAATAGAACCATATGCAATAAAAAGGATCATAAATTTTTAACCAGATTTTCAAATTTAGACACAAGGGCATGAAATTATTGATTTTACGGCTTGACTCTCTTATTGGTCCCCAGTGGAGTCACCAAGCTGTCGAAACCATTTTTAAAATGCTTTTGAAAAAACAAGGATCGACTTTAAAAATGAGAATGGAGTCGCCACCAATCTTGTAACACCCCTAACCCGTATCCGTTGCCGGATTAAGGTTATGAGACATTACTAAACTAACCACAAATCAACACACTCATATAAATCCTTTTTATTTGAAGTAATACATAAACAATCCATGCTATCAAGTCCAAACATATAATTATCATTTATTTAATCAATTCTGAAATTTACTAACATGTATCAATGCTGAAATACTTCTATTTAGTATCATAATGATAGACGCAAACAAACATTGCATGCATGTTAATTCAAATACTTAGTTTATAAGCAAGTATATTTCAATTCCTAAATCTAACACATAATTTATGACATTCATTTGTATGACATTAGCAAACATAATCAATTTAACTTAGTAATCCAATATTTAAATGGTCATAACCAAATGTACCATGAATAAAGATATTCTTTCATTGTTTACTTAAACATTGACGAATGTATCACAAATCTATATCAACAATTTCACATAAAAGTAGTTTTGATCAAATAGCCAAAAATTAATATTCATTTGAGCAATAGGGAAAAAGGGCCGAATACGCACATTTCCTATAAACATTTTACTAACAAAGTATCAAACATTTTAAGCCAAATATATATATATATGCCAAAACCTTACTTAACCAAATCTAGGATATGCCAAATACAATACCAATGACCGAAAGCATCCAACCACATCATTGATCAATCCTTGATAATTAACTTAACCAAATTATCCAAACCTAAACATATCTTATACATGACCTAAAACATTCAAAAATCAAACCTCATACATAAGTATACACATATTATGTCCGAATATGAACATTCAAGGACCTACCCCATAATGCCATTCATACCATTCATGAAAGTATAATTACTAAATCACACAAAACACCAAGACGAAATGTTCACAACGATAACTTAATTCAATTCCTTTAATCCTCTGAACTAATACCACACATAAACCCATTAAGATTATACTCCAAATTAAGATAATACCATGGCCGAATCTGTAACACCCCTAACCCGTATTCGTCACCGAATTAGGGTTACGAGGCATTACGGTACATAGCATAGCTCATGACAGACATTCATTACAGTGCACCACTTTCATCAATTTTTAATACGTACTTATCATGTTTGTGTAATCAAAACAAATTGTTGTTTAAAGTAATAAACGTGCTCTATTATTCATAAATTATATACACTTCATTCAAAAATAATCACATTATTACCTAAACAAATTTACCTCAAATCCATACAAATTATATACATCCAAAGTATAAGCATAGATAGTGTACTTATAATATCAATTTGAACCATTCTATCATAAGCCTAAATAAACCATTTCTTATTCTAATCATATCAATTCATAATGATAAAATTGAACATATCATTTCACATTTTCCAACTCCAATTCATAAACTAATTTATAGCTCAAAACATGCTTCTCACACAAGTCTAAATCCTAACCGAAAAATACACATATTCTTCCTTATCTCAATACCGAACTTAAACACCATTTCATCTGTTATATACATAGTAATTTACCTATTAATTCAACCACATTTTGGATTCTTAATAACAAGCATAACCCGAATAGGTATATATCACATACATATAAAATACACATTACTTTCAATACAAACATAATCCATAATTAAATTCAGACAGATCATTAACAAAACATTCTCAACCAAGATCACTTAATAAACCATGATCGGATTAAAATAACTCAAGCATCAAATATATATATTATATCAAAAGCATAGAAACTAGGATTAACCAAAAGAAATAAGCCATTTTCGCATGGTTCAAAATTACATATTCAAAGTTGAACAAAAATGCATATTAACCTATACATGCCATAAGTTCAGAAATAAACTTTTTAAAAGTACCAACAATTGACGATAGTGTTGATGACTTCAATAACAATCCCCGAGCCTGTAGCTGAAGTCCAAAATCTAAAAACAACTTAAACATATAACACAGAGTAAGCTAACATAGCTTAGTAAGCCTTAAGCATATAAAACAATTTAAATGAACATTCAAACATTTTAACTATTCAATTTGTATCATTAACATGATAATATAGCACAAATAGACTATCATGGCCGAATACTAATATTCTTATATGGCATAACATTATTCACTTCTAAATCCCAAAATATCACTATCTCACTTAAATTTACAAACTTACCAATTTAGCAAAAGGTTTAAAATCCAAAATGTTATCTCTTTATTACCTACTCATATTGCCGAATACACATAGTTTAATATGTTCCCATATACAGTCGAATATGTAAATACCATATATCAATATATACATATATAACTGAACATGCAAATACCAAATACATATTTATCATATATATAACCGAATATATATAAATTCATTAAACATCACATGTATCCCAAAGATTCAGATTTAATATAACATCACATGTATTCAAGTATATAATATCAATACATTATCATTTTATCCACATACCTAAGAGGCCGAATATACAATAGCATTTTGTCAACTTACTTGCTCAAATACCTCATAATTACGAGGCCTTAAAAATATAAGTTTGAAGATAGATCACCGGTATAAAACCTGCTAGGCATAAGCGTGAATCACACACTAGCACTAGGCCTGCTAAACACGAGGTCTGATATTCAATCACCGGCAATAAGCCTGCTAGACACAAAGCCCGATTAAGTTCACCAGCCCAAGGCTTGCTAGGCTCATAGTGTAACATCCTAGAATTAGGGGTCCTGCATTATTGCATTGTTTTATGTGTTGGGCTAGCTAAGCTTGTTGATTGGGTGTGTTTTGGGGTCTTGGGAAGGCTCGTGGTCGAGCCTAGGCCCTGGTGAAATTTTGGTTTTAGGACACTTTGTTAGGGTGAGCTAGTGGAGGAAGGACTTAAGTATAAAAGTTGGTGTTGTGTTAACAAAAGGAAGTAGAGTGGCCTAGTGGAGTTGGCGTCACATGGGAAGCAAGGGAAGAAAGGTTCGAATCCCACCTGCTGCACTATGGAGTTTAATTTTTATGCTCAAGGTGGGGAAGATGTGGCATTTGGCTAGGACTTTACCTAGGTGGTTATTGAAGGAGTCAAACAGTTCAAAATGGATGGTGGAGAGGGGATTGAGGAGTTGAATTGGTCAAAACAATTTGAAAAGGTGATGGAGAGGGCTTGGTGGAGCAAAACAAGGGATTTGAGAGGGTGGGTGAGAGTTGGCCGAATGTTGGAGAGGTAGGAGGTGAATTTCAGCTATAAGGTGTTTAGTAAGGGAATTTCGGCATTTGAGAAGTGTGTTAGCAAAACCGAACCTCTTGAAGAGTGTTGTGCCGAATTCCTATAGCTTTCCTTTAGCACTTTTGACGTTTTGTGCTTTTGACCACAAGGCATTTCGGGTCCTTTCTCTTCTCTTTGTTTTGCTTGCTAACCGAAGTCATATTCTTCTCCTTTTCACAACCTGAAGTTGTTCTGAATACTCCCTTGCTATTAGCCGAACCCTCCCTCACTCATATCATCTCTCTTTTCATTTCAATTCTCTTCTTTTTCTATACTCTTTTTCCATAGCCGAATCACTGCTTGCCATTTTCCTTTCTTTCCATTTCTTTCTGGTTCTAGTCATGAGCCGAAACCTTTTTGGCATTTGTTGCTTATGTCGAATCTTCTTGGACTCCATTCGGCTTCTCTCTGTCTAAGGTAATGAACTCTCCTTTTAATTCTTTTCATCTTCCTTACTTCTTCTAAGGAAGCCGACCACTCATCCTTTAATCACAAACCGAGTTTGGTTTCTCTTCCGTAACTGATTACTCCATCTTTTTGTAACCCATTTCTTTCATCTTTTATTAGTAGCCGAATATCAAGAAGCAAGGTGCTAGGATTCCTTTGGTTGCCGAAAGTCCCTTTCCAATCGGCTTTACTTGTTGTAAGGTACAAATTCTCTCTTCATATGTTTTTCTCTTCTCTCTTTTAACGGTCGAAGTAGTCATCCTGTTACTCCTTTCTTTTTAGGCTGAATATAAGTACCCCCTCCACTTTGAAGCGCGTTTGTTCTTTCGTAGGAAGCCGGAGCCCTTGTTAGCATTGGCCGAATCTAAGGCATCTTGGTAAGTTAGTTTTGGCCGAATATGGGGGATGGAAGGACATTCTTAATATAAGTATTTAGGCCGAAAGGCCATTTCTTCTTTATTTTTGGGGAGCATCATTTCTAACTCGTGAGTTATTTAGGAACTCAGTCAAGAGGATAGAACCAATCTGCATTGATTATTAAGGTAAGGAGTTTCTCTCTAGTTCTATACGATTAGCCTCTTTTCGTTATACTCTGCCGTAACCAAACATCTTTGTTAGACAATCGCTGATTTCACTATGGTACCTTACAGATCGAACTCTCTTCATGGATGCGAGTGCTAGCCGTTCTAAGGAGGCATCGGCAAGGGAGCCTAAGGAAAGTAGGCTCGTACCCTCTGCTCCTAAGTTCAAATGACGTAGGGTATCAGCCATTCGGGATTTCCCACCGGGTTATGGAAGAGAGGCGACTTCGAATCTGAATAGACAAATTGTAGTTATTCGTGATAGCGAGAGTGTCGGCGATCAGGAGTGTTTAGTCCTTCGCAAAATCAGGTGTGTAATTCACACACTTTCATATGTTGTTTAGTATTAATATGTATATTGGCTAAAAGCCAAAATAACCGCAACGACAATTGAGATACCCTAGTGGGTACGGTTGGAGATACGAGGTAAGTAACACTTATGACTATGCCATTCGAATAATTTAGCATGATTATAATTATGTTCCGACTATCTGATGCACATTGACATATGTTTTGCGTTCATCACATTATGATAATATGTTGCATGGGATTGGGATATGATATTGATGAAAGGGGCAGTGTATTTTGGTGACTCTATCACACTATTTTGGTGGCTATGCCACATAATCTGGTGACTCTGTCACAATTTTGGCGATGAGCAGTGTGACTGGCATCGATGGTGTGTAGCGGATGAGGGTTGATTGTTGAAATCCCCACCGGTGTGTTTTGGTTGGTCGGGTGGTGTGTAAAGGATAGATTACTAGGCTGGGTTGGGTTTTTCATTGCAATGCATTGCATTCATTATCTGTTATATTATGCTAATAGGGCTAAGGCCCAGTTCGTTTTGGTAAGGGGCTTCGCCCGATGTGATTTCGTAAGGGCTAAGGCCCAGTTGGTATCTGAATGGGCTCGGGCCCAGTTATTGATCGTATGGGGGATTACACACTGAGTTCTCGTAACTCACCCCTCTGCTTAATTTTGCAGGTAACCCCTAGCTTGAGGATTTGGGCCGAGGTGGACTCTGAGGTGGCCATGCGTTATTTCTTTCGTAAACTCCGTTTTTCATTACTTTGAACCTATTTTTATTTGGGAATTTGTTCTGTAATATGGCCACTAGGATTTTATTTTTGTTTTTATCTTAAAGCCTTGACTGCCTATTATGAAACGTTAAAAATGGAGTTTTTGTAAAAATGTAAAAAAACCATTTTCTAAAAACACTGACAAACGGTTTACAAGTTGATAACAATGAAACTCGGGATTTACTTAAAACTACGATAACTGTTTTCAAAAACATCACATCCTGAAATCTACCAGTTTCAATCAACGTATTCTAAAACAAGTTTTCGATAGTTAATAATGTTCACAACACTTTTGCAAGGGAACTTGAAAAAAATAATGCAAAATCTGATTTTCAAATGAAAAAAAAACTCAACATTATTAAACAGTCACGAGGTTTCTTTAAACAACCTTTCAATGTGACATACCAGATCCGGTCGTAACATTTAGGTTGGGTTTGGGGTGTTACATTTTGTGGTATCAGAGCCTGGTTGCAAAACTCGGCTGTGGATTGGGTTCGAAAATGTGTTTCAAAATTGATTTGAAATATGATTTGGAAAAAGTATAAGTCTTTTGGAAGTATGGCACCCGAGTCTCTGGCACCAAATCCGTAAGTCTTCTGACCCTGTTTAATTTTAAGAAAACTATTAGAGTTAGTGTATTATGCCTGCTAGTTATAAGACTATAGAGACTGAGACATTAGGAATTCGATACTCGAAAACCACTTTTAAATCTACCTTCATAAGATATCTGTTAATTACATTGGAATGATATACTAATTCATAAAATTTGTAATTAAGTCGATTCTGTTAACATGAGCGCTAGAGGACATGGACGTGGACGCGGCCGAGGTAGAGGCCGAGGTACTGGGGTTGGATCTGAGGCATCCGGACACATGCTTGAAATGGAAGCACCTGCATCACCGGTGACCGAGGCGGGGTCCCATGATTGAGCCGGGGGGACGATGCATTGTCCTAAGTTATGCTGTGAGTCTTGGAACAGGTTGCTGGAGCAAGTACTGGAACGGTAGCCCAAAAATCTATCCCTGAGCGACTTCGGGCAAATGGGGCTGAGATGTTTAGGGGCATTTTTGATGTGGCCCCAAACGTAGCTGAATATTGGCTGGAAGTGGTTGAATGAGTTATGAACGACCTAGACTGCACAGCAGAGGAGAAGTTGAAAGGAGCAGTGTCCCTTCTGCGGGATGAGGCGTACCAGTGGTGGCTTACAGCGAGGGAAGGTACATCAGCGGACCGTATTACCTAGGACTTCTTTAAGATAGCGTTCCAGGGAAAGTATGTTGGGGCGAGTTATGTGGACACCCAGAGGAAGGCATTTCTGAACTTGGTATAGGGGAATAAGTCCGTGGCTAAATATGAGGCGGAGTTCCTACGCCTAAGCTGTTATGCTCGGGGTATCGTCGCAACTGATTATGAATGTTGTTTTCGATTCAAAGATGGTCTGCAAGACGAGCTGTGAGTACTGATAACTCCACAGCGGGAAAGGGATTTTGCTATACTGGTTGAGAAGGCAAAGGTTGCCGAATAGGTGAAGCGCTCTGAGAGGCAAAACCGGGATAAAGACCGGGGCAGAAATAAGAGAAGTTTTGAGTCATCAGGGTCTGCTGGGGGTTTCCAAAAGAGGCCTAGGTTTGATGGGCCAGGCTGAGTTGCGATGCCAGTTGCTATCGGTTAGACTCGACCATGTGCTCTGTGTGGGAAAATACATCTAGGGGAGTGTTGGAGAAGAATTAAAGGATGCTTCAAGTGTGGATCTAGGGATCATTTGATAAAGGACTGTCCACAAGAGGTAACTAGGGTACGAATGGTAGGTAAGGGAATGGTTCAAGCAAGGAGAGGTAGTCAGCAGCTGCGGAGGGGTCGTGGTCCGGTCAGAGGGGGAAATGGTTTTGGCCGAGGTTGGGGAGCACCGGGCAGAAGGGTTGGTAATGCAGATGTAAGACATCTGGGGTTAGTTTATACAGCTCGACGACATGAGGATGGCGACGCATCGGACGTCATAACTGGTATGTTCCTTATATTTGGTGTACCTTACAGCTTTGATAGATATTGGGTCTACACAATCATATGTTGCTAGTACTGTGCTTGGGACTTTGGGTATAGAATATGAGGTTGCTTCTAGAGAAATGACTGTGATTAGCCCTTTAGGACAATCTATAGTGGTGAACAAGCTATTTAGGAATGTGCCTTTAGAAGTACAAGGGATTGTTTTCCCGGCAGACTTGATTGAACTACCGTTCAGCGAGTTTGATTTGATCTTAGGTATAGATTGGTTAGTTAAGCATCGGGCAAACTTGGATTGTGCTGCTAAGCGCATGATATTGAAGACTTCCGAGGATAAGGAGGTGCTGGTGATAGGAGAAAGAAGGAATTACCTGTCCAATGTGGTGTCTGCACTAAAGACTGAAAGGATGGTACGAAAAGGGTGTGAGGCGTTCTTAGCTTTCATCAGTGCTTTGGAGGCCAAAGAATTGTCTGTAAGGGATGTTAGGACGGTGAAAGAGTTCTCAAACGTCTTTCCAGAAGAGCTTCCAAGGTTACCTCCAGATCGCGAGGTGGAATTTGGCATTGAGCTGTTGCCAGGAACAGCTCCGGTGTCCATCGCCCCACATAGGATGGCATCGAAGGAGCTGGTAGAACTTAAAGCTTAAATCCAGGAGCTGTTGGACCATGGTTTTATTCGACCAAGTGTGTCTCCATGGGGAGCACCGGTGTTGTTCGTTAAGAAAAAAGATGGGTCGATGCGTATGTGCATTGACTATAGGCAATTGAACAAGTTGACGATCAAGAAAAAATACCCACTACTAAGGATTGACGACCTGTTTGATTAGTGGCGAGGAGCTTTAGTCTTCTCGAAGATAGATTTGAGATCTGGGTACCATCAGCTAAAGGTCAAGGAGGCAGATATCCATAAGACTATGTTCCGAACTCGGTATAGGCATTACGAGTTTCTAATGATGCCATTCGGGTTGACAAATGCACTAGCCACTTTTATGGGCACGATGAACCGGGTCTTCCAACCCTATCTAGATCGGTTCGTGGTGGTATTCATAGATGACATTTTGGTGTACTCAAGGTCTGAGGAGGAGCATGATTCGCATCTTCGGGTTGTTCTGCATATATTGAGAGAGAAGCAACTGTATGCCAAATTCAGCAAGTGTGAATTTTGGCTGGAGGAAGTGACCCTTTTTGGGCATGTTGTTTCTGCCGAAGGGATTAGGGTTGATCCTTGAAAGATCGAAGCTATTTTGGGCTGGAAACCGCTGGAGTCTGTGGCAGAAATTCAAAGTTTTCTTGGTTTAGCTGCATACTACAGAAGATTCGTTGAGGGGTTTTCACTGATTGCTGCATCATTAACCAAGTTGTCATAGAAAGGAGTACCGTTTGTTTTGGCCGATAAGCAACAAGAAAGCTTTGGGAAGCTAAAAAGGATTTTGACTGAGGCACTAGTGTTGATTCAGCCTGAGGCTGGGAAGGAATTTGTCGTCTATTGTGATGCATCACACACAGGTTTGGGATGTGTGCTAATGCAAGAAGGGAAGGTAGTAGCGTATGCATCTCGTCAACTAAGGCCGCATGAGATGAACTATCCCACTTATGATTTGGAGTTAGCTGCTGTGGTGTTCATCCTAAAGATATGGAGGCATTATTTGTATGGAGAAAAGTCGATCATCTACACTGACCATAAGAGTCTGAAATATCTCCTTACCTAGAAGGAGTTAAATTTAAGGAAACGAAGGTGGATTGAATTGCTGAAAGACTATGATTGCTCAATCGAATATCACCCGGGTAAAGCTAACGTGGTGGCAGATGCATTGAGTCGTAAGGTGATATCGGATTTGAGAGCAATGTTTGCTCATCTCAGTCTTTATGGAGATGGTAGCCTGTTAGCTGAACTTCAAGTGAAGCCTGCATGGGTAAGTCAGATTAAAGAGAAGCAATTGTTAGATGAATTGTTAAGTTCTCGACTTCAGCAAGTGGAAGGTGGTGAGACAGGGGATTTTGGTCTGAACAGTGAAGGGTATTGTGTTTCCGTGGAAAGGTTTGTATGCTGAAAGACTCTGTGTTGAGGCAGATGATCCTGTGGGAAGTGCATAGTAATCCATACGCTATGCATCCCAGTGGAAGTAAGATGTATCGGGATCTACGGGAACAGCACTGGTGGCCAGGGCTGAAGCGTGAAGTTACCGAGTTTGTGAGTAAGTGTTTGACGTGTCAGCAAGTGAAGGCAGAACATCAGTTGCCTTCGGGGTTGCTGCAACCAGCGAAGATTCCACTTTGGAAGTGGGAAAGGATAACAATGGATTTTATTAGTGGGCTACCTCTGACGTCTACTAAGAATGATTCAGTGTGGGTGATTATCGATCGATTAATGAAATCTTCTCACTTCATACTGGTTCGTATCGACTATTCGTTACAGAAGTTAGCCAAGCTGTATGTGGCAGAAATTGTGAGGTTGCATGGGGTACCTGTGTCTATCATATCAGACAGGGATCCTAGGTTTACATCACGGTTCTGGAAGGCGTTACATGAAGCTTTGGGTACAAGGCTAGATTTCAGCACAGCGTTTCACCCACAGACTGATGGTCAGTCGGAAAGGGTAATTCAGATTCTGGAAGACATGTTAAGGGGCTGTGTAATCAACTTCAGAGGTAGTTGGGAAGATTTTCTACCATTGGCAAAATTTGCGTACAACAATAGCTATCAATCCAGCATTCGATGGCACCCTACGAGGCGTTGTATGGACGTAGATGTTGTACCTCTACCTGTTGGACAGAGTTAGGGGAGCGACAGTTGTTGGGTCCGGAATTGATCCCAGAGACTGAGGAAAAGGTTAAGTTGATTCGAGCTCGGTTGAAGGAATCTTTCGATAGGCAGAAATCGTATGCAGATCTTAAGCGTAGAGAAATAGAATTTTTAGTGGGGGATTATGTCTTCTTGAAAGTCTCACCCTAGAATAAGGTTCTAAGATTTGGACGGAAGGGTAAGTTGAGCCCCAGATTCATCGGGCCTTACCGAGTGTTGAAACATGTAGGACCAGTGGCTTATCAGCTTGAGTTACCTCTGAAGTTGAGTCAGATACATAATGTATTCCATGTTTCGATGTTAAGGTGCTATCGTTTGGATCCATCTCATGTAGTCTCAGTGGAAGAAATTGAAGTAAGACCTGACCTATCTTTTGAAGAGGAGCCAGTGCAGATTCTAGATCGGGATGTTAAGGTGTTGAGAAGGAAATCTGTTCCGTTGGTCAAAGTGTTATGGTGTAATCACGGTTCAGAGGAAGCCACGTGAGAGCCGGAAGAGGCAATTCGACAGCAATACCCTCATATATTTTAATCAGGTAAATTTCGAGGCCGAAATTTCTTTAAGGGGGTAGAACTGTAACATCCTAGAATTAGGGGTCCTGCATTATTGCATTATTTTATGTGTTGGGCTAGCTAAGCTTGTTGATTGGGTGTGTTTTGGGGTCTTGGGAAGGCTCGGGGACGAGCCTAGGCCCTAGTGAAATTTTGGTTTTAGGACACTTTGTGAGGGTGAGCTAGTGGAGGCAGGACTTAAGTATAAAAGCTGGTGTTGTGTTAACAAAAGGAAGCAGAGTGGCCTAGTGGAGTTGGCATCACATGGGAAGCAAGATGGGGAGTCAAATAGTTCGGCTGGGATTCTACCTAAGTGGTTGTTGATGAAGTCAAATAGTTCAAAATGGATGGTGGAGAGGGGATTAAGGAGTTGAATTGGTCAAACCAATTTGAAAGGGTGATGGAGAGGGCTTGGTGGAGCAAAACAAGGGATTTGAGAGGGTGGGTGAGAGTTGGCTGAATGTTGGAGAGGTGGGAGGTGAATTTTGGCTATAGGGTGTTTAGCAAGGGAATTTCGGCAATTGGGAAGTGTGTTAGCAAAACCGAACCTCTTGAAGAGTGTTGTGCCGAATTCCTATAGCTTTCCTTTAGCACTTTTGACTTTTTGTGCTTTTGACCATAAGGCATTTCGGGTCCTTTTTCTTCTCTTTGTTTTGCTTGCTAACCGAAGTTGTATTCTTCTCCTTTTCACAACCTGAAGTTGTTCTGAATACTCCCTTGCTATTAGCCGAACACTCCCTCACTCATATCATCTCTCTTTTCATTTCAATTCTCTTATTTTTCTACACTCTTTTTCCATAGCCGAATCACCGCTTGCCATTTTCCTTTCTTTCCATTTCTTTCTTGTTATAGTTGTGAGCCGAAACCTTCTTAGCATTTGCTGCTTGTGCCTAATCTTCTTGGACTCCATTTGGCTTCTCTTTGTCTAAGGTAATGAACTCTCCTTTTTATTCTTTTCATCTCCCTTACTTCTTCTAAGGAAGCCGACCACTCATCCTTTAATCACAAACTGAATTTGGTTTCTCTTCTGTAACTGATTACTCCATCTTTTTGTAACCCGTTTCTTTCATCTTTTATTAGTAGTCAAATATCAACAAGCAAGGTGCTAGGATTCCTTTGGTTGCCGAAAGTCCCTTTCCAATCGGCTTTACTTGTTGTAAGGTAACAGATTCTCTCTTCATATGTTTTTCTCTTCTCTCTTTTAACGATCGAAGCAGTCATCCTGTTACTCCTTTCTTTTTAGGCCAAATATAAGTACCCCTCCACTTTGAAGCGTGTTCGTTCCTTCGTAGGAAGCCAGAGCCCTTGTCAGCATTGGCCAAAACTAAGGCATCTTGGTAAGTTAGTTTTGGCCGACTATGGGGGATGGAAGGACATTCTTAATATAAGTATTTAGGCCAAAAGGCCATTTCTTCTTTATTTTTGGGGAGTATCGTTTCTAACTCGTGAATTATTTAGGAACTCAGTCAAGAGGATAGAACCAATCTGCCTTGATTACTAAGGTAAGGTGTTTCTCTCTAGTTCTATATGATTAGTCTCTTTTTGTTGTACTCTGCTGTAACCAAACATCTTTGTTAGACAATTGCTAATTTCACTGTGGTACCTTACTGATCGAACTCTCTTCATGGATGCGAGTGTTAGCCGTTCTAAGGAGGCATCGGCAAGGGAGCCTAAGGAAAGTGGGATCGTACCCTCTGCTCCTAAGTTCAAACGGCATAGGGTATCAGCCGTTTGGGATTTCTCACCGAGTTGTGGAAGAGAGGCTACTTTGGATCTGAATAGACAGATCGTACTCGTTCGTGATACCGAGAGTGTCGGCAATCAGGAGTGTTTAGTCCTTCGCGTAATCAGGTGTGTAATTCACACACTTTCATATGTTGTTTAGTATTAATATGTATATTGGCTAAAAGCCGAAATAATCGCAACGGCAATTGAGATACCTTAGTGGGTAAGGTTGGAGATACGAGGTAAGTAACACTTATGACTATGCCATTCGAATAATTTAGCATGATTAAATGTATGTTCTGACTATCTGATGCACATTGACATATGTTTTGCATTCATCACATTATGATAATATGTTGTATAGGATTGGGATATGATATTGATGAAAGGGCAGTGTATTTCGATGACTCTGTCACACTATTTTGGTGGCTATGCCATATAATCCAGTGACTCTGTCACAATTTTGGCGATGAGCAGCGTGACTGCCATCGATGGTGTGTAGAAGATGAGGGTTGATTATAGAAATCCCCACCAGTGTTCTTTGGTTGGTTGGGTGGTGTGTAGCGGATGGATTACTAGGCTGGGTTGGGTTTTGCATTGCATCACATTGCATTCATTATCTGTTATACTATGCTAATAGGGCGAAAGCCTAGTTCGTTTCGGTAAGGGGCTTCATGCGATGTGATTTCGTAAGGGCTAAGGCCCAGTTGGTATCTGAATGGGCTCAGGCCCAGTTATTGATCGTGTGGGGGATTACACACTGAGTTCTCGTAACTCACCTCTCTGCTTAATTTTGCAGGTAACCCCTAGCTTGAAGATTTGGGCCGAGGTGGACTCCGAGGTTGCCATGCGTTATATCTTTCGTAAACTCCATTTTTCATTACTTTGAACCTATTTTTATTTGGAAATTTGTTCTGTAATATGGCCACTAGTATTTTATTTTGGTTTTTATCTTAAAGCCTTGACTGCCTACTATGAAACGTTAAAAATGGAGTTTTTGTAAAAACGTAAAAAAAAAAACCATTTTCTAAAAACACTGACAAACGGTTTACAAGTTGATAACAATGAAACTCGGGATTTACTTAAAACTACGATAACTGTTTCCAAAAACATCACATCCTGAAATCTACCGATTTCAATCATCATATTATAAAACAAGTTTTCGGTAGTTAATAATGTTCACAACACTTTTGCAAGGGAACTTGAAAAAAATAATGCAAAATCTGATTTTCAAATGAAAACAAAACTCAACATTATTAAACAGTCACGAGGTTTCTTTAAACAACCTTTCGATGTGACATACCAGATCCGGTCGTAACGTCTAGGCCGGGTTTGGGGTGTTGCATATAGCCTGAATAACGATACATTTAAGTTGTCTCACATACATATTTCATATATCGAACCCTTTTATACGCTTCATAATCTTTGTACGAACATTCAAATATCATATCTCAATCGAACAAACTTAAACACATTAAATTATGGGTTTATTCATTATTGATTCCACAATTTCCAAAATAGATATTTCAAAGTTACATGCATAACTTACAATGTTTTATCGCTTAAAGACTTACCTCGGATATCGACGGACGACAAAAACCGGCTATTCAACTATTTTCGCTTTTCCCCGATCCAAGTCTGATTTCTTTGGTTCTTGATCTAAACATATTCAAATTAAGCTCATTCAAACATATTTTCATTCAATTTAATCCAAAAAACATAAATGGGCAAATTACCAATTTGCCCCTAACATTTCACACTTTTTAGAATTTAGTCCTATTTGCACAAAACACAAAGTATACAAAATTTGACTATACATCTTAAGGGTCGAATGTTCCTAGTCCTCATACAAGTCCTTACATTTCATTTTTTTCATATTTTAGTCCCTCAAAAATTTATTTTTGCAATTTAGTCCAACATACTCAATTTCATCAAAAATTCAAAGACAAAACTTGTTAATCTAATACATATATATCATATTCCACCATTAAACAACATAAACAACAAGCTATCATGTAACATCCTTAAATCGGGGTCTCTGCATTTTTCAGTGTGTTGCATGGGATGTGGTGTCAATTGTGTTTGGTTGGCATGTTTTGGGGTCTAGGCATGACCTCGGGTTAGCCCTGGGTCATGGCCAAAAATTTTGTTTTGGCATTTAAGAGAAAGGAGCTAGGGGAAATAGGGGTTAAAAGAATTTATTTGAGGTTTTAGACACAAGAAATCAATTGAAAAGTGGCAAGGAGGCGCCACTTAAGCACAAGGGTGATGGCGCCACAAGCAGGTTGGAAGTGCCTGTGTTCGAGCAGTAGGAATTGCACTCCCTGCTATTTCTTTTTGACGCCACAAGCTGGAGGAGGAGTGCTCAGGATGGACTCTCGGGGATAAGGATGGAAGGAGTCAAATGAGTTTGAACTGGTGGAAGGGAGGAAATTTAGGAGTTTGAATATTTCCAAACTCATTTGAAGAGTGTTGGCCGAAATGTAGACTTTGGCAAGGGGTGCTATCGATTTGGGGAGTCCTTGGTGTGGCCGAATGTCTATGGTGGTTTAACAGGGGTGTTCGGCTAGCTTAGAGAGATTTTCTTTTTCTTGCGTTTGTGCTAAAACCGAACCCCAAGTATTTTCTCTCTTTCCCTTGTTGCAATTTGAGCATTTGGCCGAATCTTGTAAGCCAATTCTTTGTGTAGCCGAAACACAAGTGGCCATCTTCCTCCTTTTTTCGGTTCTCCCATTGTTAGTCGAATTTGCTTCTTGCCGAAATCACCTTACACACTTCTTTCTCTTTTTCTTTTGGTACAAGCCGAAACTACCTTTGGATCACTTCTTCTTCTTCTTTCAACTTTGTTCAAGCCGAAACCAACAACCCCACTTCCATTCGACAACCCTCTTCTCTCTTTCAAAATACCTTGTGTCGAAACTTCTACCACCCTCTCTTTGCCGAACCTCCTCTCTTCCATCTCATCTTTCCCCTTTATCTTTAACATCTTCTAAAGCCGAATCTTAATCCCATCTTCTTTCATCTTTCTTATTGTTTTGGAAAGCCGAAAGCTTGGTTATCTTCCTTTCGGTTTCATCAAGAGCTTTGGCCGAATATCCTTGGTATTTTTCTTCTTCTCTTTTCACGAGATTTAGTCCCCATTGGCAGGTGCCGAATCTACTCTTCTTTGTGGATCATAGCCGAAACTCTGGTATGTGAACTTCCTATTCATTTTCTTTTCTTGATCAACGTGGGTAATGCCGAAACCCACTTCCCTTCTATCTTCTTTTCCCTTATAGATTTAAGTGTTAAAATCCTGTTCATGGTCATTTAGGGGTGCCGAACATTGGTGGTTGATTAGCCGAATCTATCATTAAGGTAAGGGTGCGGCAACTCTTTCCTTCATTCAGGATTTATGCCATGGCCAAATGGCTTTTAGTTTCTAATGATTGTGTTAAGGTCGATTTGTAGGGAGGAGTACAACCTGATTCAGTGAACTTTCGGGGTTCATTGGCTGTGAGTTACGCTTAGAGCTTCGGGGTTTCATCGACTTAGGCATTATGGACCCTGTTGTCAGCCGAACATTAGGGGGGGTTGGATCTGAGACCCCAGCCCCTAAGTTCAAGAAGAGGGCAGTGTCGGCTGTTCGCGATTGGCCACCTAGGTGTGGGCCGGCATCGGAGCAAAGCAGTAGACAGATAGCGGTAGTGTCGATTAACGACAGTACCGACGTAGAGAGCATAGTCTTGCGTGTAATCAGGTGTGTAAACGCTTACACACTTTATTAGTATAATAATGCTTATTATGTTACTGTTATAACCATTGGCATTAGAGACTTTGCCTTGTGGGCATGAGCTTGGAAACCGGGTAAGTCCCCTGTTATGTGATTTTTGGTATACATCATCATGATCTGTTGAATGCTATGTTATGTGATATCTGCATGATCATTCGATATTATGACACGTATGTGATGAACATGATGATGGGTTGATGAGAGGAGGGGGATGATTATTTGAACTGTCACCTGTGGTTTTGACCACAAGATGGGTTGGCCCCATCATTGATTTGTGACTACGGTCACCAGTGGTTTTGACCACACTATTATTATTTGTGACTTAAGTCCCAGTGGTTTTGACCACCAGTGGTTTTGACCACACTATTGGTATTTGTGACTACGGTCACCAGTGGTTTTGACCACATATGGATATTGTGACTCGTCCTAGTGGTTTGGTACCACAGTAGGTTGGCCCCACATGATTATTACGGGATTGTCATCAGTGGTTTTAACAACACGATGGGTTGGCCCCATCATTGATTTGTGACTACGGTCCCTAGTGGTTTTGACCACAACGATATATATATTTGTGACTTCGGTCACCAGTGGTTTTGACCACATGGGGTAGTTAAAGGAGATTGGATGGCTAGGTTATGTGTTGCATAATCTGCATGTTTTACTGATGATCTGTGTAAGTGCTTGAATTATCGGGTTGGGGACTTATACAATGAGTCTTGGTGACTCACCCCTTCCCTTACATTTTGCAGATGAAGCATAGACCGCGGATATGGAGCCGAGGAGGACTCGAGGTGGCCATGCATCTTAGTTTGGGTTTTGGACTTTAAACTGCTATTCGTTTTTATTAGCTTTCTTTTAATTTGGTTTTGGGTTTGTAATAAGGCCGCTAGTATTATTTTGGGTTTTAATTACTTGCTTTTACTTTGATTATATTATTCATATATTGGATTTATGGACTTGTTAAATTAACCAGTAAAAAGCAATGTTTTCAAAACTATAACTCGTTCGGGTTTTAAAAACGTTACCATCGAGTAACAAAGTTCACAAAATAATAAGGTAACTTGAATTCTTTTATAACTTAAATTTTCAAACAACTTCAAAAACAAATGGGGTCTAACTTGATTATAC
Organism: Gossypium australe; assembly: GCA_005393395.2. Taxonomy (NCBI): domain Eukaryota; kingdom Viridiplantae; phylum Streptophyta; class Magnoliopsida; order Malvales; family Malvaceae; genus Gossypium; species Gossypium australe. The sequence goes on along the minus strand of CM016614.1, from coordinate 111,319,385 downwards.
TTGTCACACTCAGCTTTTAATAAATATTAAATGTTTTCTAAAATTTGTAGTATCAAGTGAATTTTTCTAGCATAGGTTTAAAACAATCTTTACACGATTTCAACATCACTTTAACATCTTTTAAACGATCAAAGAATTTCTTGGAAAATTTCCCGACACACTTATGTTTTCAAACTGTTTTCACTCCGTAACATGCCAGATTCAGTCGTGATGTGTTGACCGGGTTTGGGGTGTTACAATTGTGGTATCAGAGCCAGTTTCAACAGCTCGGCTGTGGGCCGAGGCCCAAAAATGTTTTAAAAAGGAGTATTGTAACATCCTTAAATTGGGGTCTCTGCATTTTGTATGTGTTTGCATGTGATGGAATGTTTGTTATGTTGGTTTGATATGTTTTGGGGTCTAGGCAGGACCTCGGATTAGTCTTGGGTCATGGCCAAAATTTTTGTTTTAGCCCTTACGAAGTAGGAGTTAGAGGACGTAGGGGTTAAAAGAATTTGTTTGAGGATTAAGACACAAGAAAAGCCTTGGTAGAGTGGCAAGGGAGGCGCTACACAGGTGCAAAGGAGGTGACGCCACAGGGAGCAATGGGGACCTTGGTTCGAGTTGCAGAAATCCTTTTCTGCTCATTATTTTTGACGCCACAGGTAAGCAGAGGTGTGCTCAGGTGGGACTCTCATGGATAGATGAAGACTGGGTCAATAGAGTTTGAATTGATGGATGGGAGGAAAACTTGGTGTGTGACTCATTCAAATTTGTTTGAATGAGTGGATGAGAGGAATTCAAGGAGAAAAGAAGGGGACGGCAAGTGTTTTGTGTGTAGCCGAATTCTTGAGGGGTGGCAATCGGTTGGGTTCTTTTGGGGTGATGGCCGAATGTGCCTTGATTAGTAGCAAAAATCGGCCAGCTTGGATGAGCTTTCTCTTCTTGCATTTTGGTGCTTAAACCCGAACCTTAAGTGCTTTCTTTCTTTTTTGGCAATTTCGGGCACTTGGCCGATTCATGTTAGCAACCCCTTTGAAGAGCCGAAACTCCCTCTGTGCCGAATCCACCCTTGTGCTTTTTCTTCTTCTTGTTTTGTTCAAAACCAAAATCACTTTGGTCATCTTCTCTTCCCTTCTTCTTGCTCATAGCCGAAACCAACAACCTTACCCCATCCAACATCTCTTCTTTTCACTCTCTCGAAATCCCTTTCATTGGGCCGAAATCTCTTTCATTCTCCCTTGCTGAATACTTTTTCCCCTTTTTCATTTTTCTTATTCTTCATCTTGATCATCTACTGAAGTCGAAAACCTTGAGTTTCTCTACTCTTTCTTTCATATACTTGGGGCCGAATACTCTGCTCCTAGGACCTTCTTTTCTTGCATTTTTTCTCCATCATCTTAAGTGTCGAAATCAAGATTCTTTCCTCTGGGGATATCGCCGAATATCCTGGTAAGTGTAGATGCCTTTCTTTAACTGATTTGGTTGTGCCGGATCTCCTTTTTGCTTCTCTGTTGATACTTTCTTCAATCATTATTAATCGGGTATTGGTCTTCACTTTTGTCCTATGTGGTAGCCGAAACCCCTAACATCACTTAGGGGTGCCGAATGTTGGTGTTTAGTAGCCGAACTTGTCATTAAGGTAAGGGGCGTTAACTTTTGTGGTTTCGGGATTTGTTAATCATGGCCGAATGGCCTATGGATTCTAAGTGTTGTGTAAAACCGATTGTAGGGAGGAGTAAAGTCAAACGCAGTGTATCTCCGGGATTGGTGGTCGATCTAGTGTTTGGCCGGTTGCTAGGGGGACTTATCACAAGTTTTGGGATTTGGTAGGAAACCAAATCGGTATTAAGGAGCAGTGAGGGCATACGTTTCGAGATCTCGTAATATCGCGTAGTTTGGGATTTCTCTTAGATTTGCGATTAGCCAGGTGTGTAAACGCTTACACACTTTATTAGTATAATGATGCTTATTATGTTACTGTATAACCATTGGTATTAAGGCACAGTGAGGGCATACGTTATTCATATATTGGATGTATGGACTTGTTAAATTAACCGGTAAAAAGCAATGTTTTCAAAACTATAACTCTGCCGGGTTTTAAAAACGTTACCATCGGGTAACAAAGTTCACAAAATAATAAGGTAACTCGAATGCTTTTATAACTTAAATTTTCAAACAACCTCAAAAGCAAACGGTTTCTAACTTGATTATACGTGTCACACTCAGTTTTTAATAGTAAATGTTTTCTAAAATTTGTAGTATCGAGTTAATTTTTCTAGCATAGGTTTAAAACAACCTTTACATGATTTCAACATCACTTTAACACCTTTTAAACGATCAAAGAATTTCTTGGAAAATTTCCCGACACACCTGTGTGTTCAAATTGTTTTTACTCCGTAACATGCCAGATTCGATCGTGGTGTGTTGACCGGGTTTGTGGTGTTACAATTGTGGTATCAGAGCCAGTTTCAACAGCTCGGCTGTGGGCTTGTATGGGAAAAGTATAGTGAGGAAAGCATGGCACCGAGTCTCCAGCACCAATCCACCCAGGTAAGTACCCCAAACTATTGCTTGTTAATTATATGAGTATGATGATGGCATGATTAAGTAGTAGTAGGAACTACTCTAGAGACCTGAACTATAGGATGATGTGTACTCGCGAAAACAATCCTCTATTAAAACTTTTCATAAGACTGTGCTTTAATAGATTGTGGAATAAAAGTCTAACGTATAAAACTTTTAATCAGCTCAAATATATCGGTAGACATGAATGCACGTGGACGTGGGCGTAACACTCATGGACGAGGTAGGGGTAGGATGACGGTCTCGGAACCGGCAGGGTCTGGTCATGGATCGAAAAACGAGGTACCACCGCCGCCAGCTGTGGGCGCGAAACATCAGGATCAGACGGGTGGTAATGACGCAGTGCCATAGGCTGTACTGCGGGTGCTAGAGAGGGTTGCGAGTGCAGGCGTTGGAATAGGAGCTCAGAAATCTGTGACCGTGCGACTCAAGGCTAATGGTACAGAGGTATTTAGAGGGGTCTCTGGTGTGGCACCTAGTACAGCGGAATATTGGTTGGAGGCGACAGCACGCATCATGGATGACCTGGATTTTTCGGCTGAAGAAAAGCTGAAGGGCATAGTATCTCTGCTGCGAGATGAGTCATATCAGTAGTGGCTCACAGTTAGGGACGGAGCAATGGCAGACGATCTCACTTGGGAATTCTTTAGAATATCCTATCAGAGGAAATACATAGGGGCTAGTTATGTTGATGCGCAGCTAAGCGCATGGTGTTGAAGACTGTGGAAGGCGAGGAGGTGGTAATGATAGGTAATAGGAGAGATTACTTACCTAATGTTGTTTCTGCGCTGAAGGCTAAGAAAATGGTTAGGAAGGGTTGTGAAGCATTTATGGTGCATGTCTGTGCTTTGGAAGCTAAGGATGCAGCTATAGGGAATGTCCGAGTAGTAGGAGAATTTGCTGATGTATTTCCTGAGGAACTTCCAGGTCTACCTCCTGACCGCGAGGTTGAGTTCGGTATAGACTTGCTACCCGAAATCGCACCAGTATCTATTTCTCCAAATAGGATGGCACCGAAAGAATTAGTGGAGTTAAAGGCTCAGATTCAGGAACTGTTGGACAGAGGGTTCATCCGGCCGAGTGTATCGCCTTGGGGAGCTCCAGTGCTTTTTGTTAAGAAGAAGGATGGTACAATGCGGATGTGTATAGACTACCGCCAGCTGAACAAGTTGACAATCAAGAACAAGTATTCGTTGCCCAGGATTGACGACTTGTTTGATCAACTCAAGGGTGCATCGGTTTTCTCTAAGATTGACCTTAGGTCGGGGTATCATCAACTCAAAGTGAAGGAGGCTGATATTCATAAGACGGCATTCCGTACTCGGTATGGGCACTATGAGTTTTTGGTAATGCCTTTTGGTTTGACCAATGCAACGGCAGCATTCATGGACATGATGAATCGGGTGTTTCAGCCGTATTTGGATCGGTTCGTCGTAGTGGTTTTTGCCTCATGACTTGGAATTGGCTGCAGTGGTTTTCGCCTTGAAGATTTGGAGGCATTACTTGTATGGAGAAAAGTCGATAGTTTACACGGATCATAAGAGTCTGAAGTACCTCTTGACTCAGAAGGATTTAAATTTGAGGCAACGAAGGTGGGTCGAATTGTTAAAAGATTACGGCTGTTCGATTGAATATCATCCGGGTAAGGCTAACGTTGTAGCTAATGCGTTGAGCCGTAAGGTGGTAGCGGACCTGCGAGCGATGTTTGCTCGCCTAAGTCTTTATGGTGATGGGAGTCTTCTGGCAGAATTGCAGGTAAAGCCGTCTTGGATTGATCAGGTTAAGGAGAAACAACTGGCAGATGAGGTTTTAAGTGTTCGGAGGTTGCAAGTGTAGGGTGGTGAATCTGAGGGTTACAGCTTGGATAGTGATGGAGTACTGTGTTTTCAGGGGAAATTATGTATGCCTAAGTATGTTGAATTGAGACAGCAAATTCTTCAGGAAGCTCATAGCAGCCCATATGCTATACATCCTGGAGGCAGTAAGATGTATCGTGATTTAAGGGAGCAGTTTTGGTGGCAAGGTCTTAAGCGTGAAATAACAGAGTTTGTGGGTAGATGTTTGACATGCCAGTAGGTTAAAGCTGAGCATCAGTTGTCATCAGGGCTGTTGCAGCCGGTGAAGATTCCACAGTGGAAGTGGGAAAGGATTGCGATGGATTTCGTCAGTGGGCTTCCTCTTACTCCTAGTAAGAAGGACTCAGTATGGGTAATAGTGGATCGTCTGACTAAATCGGCTCATTTCATACCGGTAAGGGTTGATTACTCGCTGCAGAGGTTAGCCAAGTTATATGTGGCAGAGATAGTACGATTGCATGGTGTGCCAGTATCAATTATTTCGGATAAGGATCCCAGGTTCACGTCGAGGTTTTGGAAAGCTTTGCATCAGGCTTTGGGCACGAGGTTAGATTTTAGCACGGCTTTCCATCGGCAGTCTGATGGACAGTCTGGAAGGGTAATCCAAATTCTAGAAGATATGTTAAGGGGCTGTGTTCTGGATTTTAGCGGTAGTTGGGAGGAGTATCTACCACTGGTAGAGTTCACTTATAACAATAGTTATCAAGCGAGTATTTAGATGGCACCGTATGAGGCACTATATGGACGGAAATGTCGTACTCCTACGTGTTGGATAGGACTGGGTGAGCGATAGATGTTGGGTCCGGAGTTGGTAACAGAAGCAGAGGATAAGGTTAAGGTAATTCGGGCTCGTCTTAAGGAAGCGTTAGACAGGCAGAAATCTTACGCCGATCTTAAGCGCAAGGATATTGAGTATGCGGTGGGCGATAAGGTTTTTCTGAAGGTATCACCCTGGAAAAAGGTATTGAGATTTGGTCAGAAGGGCAAGCTAAGCCCTAGGTTTATTGGGCCATACACGGTGTTGAAGCGAGTGGGACCAGTAGCTTATCAGCTTGAGTTACCAGCAGAATTAAGTCAGATTCACGATGTTTTTTCATGTTTCAATGCTTAGGCGCTATCAATCAGATCCGTCTCCTATTGTACCAGTTGAGGAAATAGTGATGAGTCCTGATTTGTCTTTCGAGGAGGAACCACTACGAATTTTGGACCGGGATGTCAAGGTTCTGCGTCAGAAATCAGTTCCTTTGGTGAAAGTATTATGGCGGAACCATGGTACGGAGGAGACCACGTGGGAACCAGAGGATGCGATGCGGCAGCAATACCCTCAACTCTTTTGATCAGGTAATTTCGAGGCCGAAATTAATTTTAAGGGGGGTAGAAATGTAACATCCTTAAATCGGGGTCTCTGCATTTTGTATGTGTTTGCATGTGATCATATGTCTGTTGTGTTGGTTTGATATGTTTTGGGGTCTAGGCAGGACCTCGGGTTAGTCTTGGGTCATGGCCAAAATTTTTGTTTTAGCCCTTAAGAAGTAGGAGCTAGAGGACATAGGGGTTAAAAAAATTTGTTTGAGGATTAAGACACAAAAAAAGCCTTGGTAGAGTGGCAAGGGAGGCGCTACACAGGTGCAAGGGAGGTGACGCCACAGGGAGCAAGGGGGACCTTGGTTCGAGCTGCAGAAATCCTTTTCTGCTCATTATTTTTGACGCCACAGGTAAGCAGAGGTGTGCTCAGGTGGGACTCTCATGGATAGATGAAGACTGGGTCAACAGAGTTTGAATTGATGGATGGGAGGAAAACTTGGTGTTTGGCTCATTCAAATTTGTTTGAATGAGTGGATGAGAGGAATTTAAGGAGAAAAGAAGGGGACGGCAAGTGTTGTGTGTGTAGTCGAATTCTTGAGGGGTGGCAATCGGTTGGGTTCTTTTGTGGTGATGGCCGAATGTGCCTTGATTAGTAGCAAAAATCGGCCAGCTTGGATGAGCTTTCTCTTCTTGCATTTTGGTGCTTAAACCCGAACCTTAAGTGCTTTCTTTCTTTTTTGGCAATTTCGGGCACTTGGCCGATTCATGTTAGCAACCCCTTTGAAGAGCCGAAACTCCCTCTGTGCCGAATCCACCCTTGTGCTTTTTTTTCTTCTTGTTTTGTTCAAAACCGAAATCACTTTGGTCATCTTCTCTTCCCTTCTTCTTGCTCATAGCCGAAACCAACAACCTTACCCCATCCAACATATCTTCTTTTCACTCTCTCGAAATCCCTTTCATTGGGCCGAAAACCTTACCCCTTTTTCGTTTTTCTTATTCTTCATCTTGATCATCGACTAAAGTCGAAAACCTTGAGTTTCTCTACTCTTTCTTTCATATACTTGGGGCCGAATACTCTGCTCCTAGGACCTTCTTTTCTTGCATTTTTCTCCATCATCTTAAGTGCCGAAATCAAGATTCTTTCCTCTGGGGATATAGCCGAATATCCTGGTAAGTGTAGATGCCTTTCTTTAACTGATTTGGTTGTGCCGAATCTCCTTTTTGCTTCTCTGTTGATACTTTCTTCAATCATTATTAATCGGGTATTGGTCTTCACTTTTGTCCTATGTGGTAGCCGAAACCCCTAACATCACTTAGGGGTGCCGAATGTTGGTGTTTAGTAGCTGAACTTGTCATTAAGGTAAGGGGCGTTAACTCTTGTGGTTTCGGGATTTGTTAATCATGGCCGAATGGCCTATGGATTCTATGCGTTGTGTAAAACCGTTTGTAGGGAGGAGTAAAGCCAAACGCAGTGTATCTCCAGGATTGGTGGTTGATCTAGTGTTTGGCCGGTTGCTAGGGGGACTTATCACAAGTTTTAGGATTTGGTAGGAAACCAAATCGGTATTAAGGAGTAGTGAGGGCATACTTTTCGGGATCTCGTAATATCGCGTAGTTCGGGATTTCTCCTAGATCTGCGATTAGCCAGGTGTGTAAATGCTTACACACTTTATTAGTATAATGATGCTTATTATGTTACTGTATAACCATTGCTATTAGTGACTTGCCTTGTGGGCGTGAGCTTGGATTCCGGGTAAGTCCCCTGTTATGTGATTTTTGCTATACATCATCATGACTTGTTAAATGCTATGCTATGCCTTAAATGCATGATACATGATATTATGACACGTATGATATGAGCATGATGATGATAGGGTTGATGAGAGGAGGGGGATGATTTATTTGGACTGTCACCAGTGGTTTTGACCACAAGATGGGTTGGCCCCATCATTTGATTTGTGACTACGGTCACCAGTGGTTTTGACCACACTATTATTATTTGTGACTAAGTCCAGTGATTTTGACCACCAGTGGTTTTGACCACACTATTGATATTTGTGACTACGGTCACCAGTGGTTTTGACCACATATGGATATTGTGACTCGTCCCAGTGGTTTGGTACCACAGTGGGTTGGCCCCACATGATTATTACGGAATTGTCATCAGTGGTTTTGACCACACGATGGGTTGGCCCCATCACTTGATTTGTGACTACGGTCACCAGTGGTTTGACCACAACGATATATTTCTGGCTTCTGTCATCAGTGCTTTTGACCACCAGTGGTTTTGACCACACGGGGTAGATAAAGGAGGTTGGATGGCTAGGTTATGGGTTGCATAATCTGCATGCTTTACTGATGATCTGTGTAAGTGCTTGAATTATCGGGTTGGGGATTTATACACTGAGTCTTGGTGACTCACCCCTTCCCTTACATTTTACAGATGAGGTATAGATCGCGGATATGGAGCCGAGGAGGACTCGAGGTGGCCATGCATCTTAGTTTGATTTCGGACTTTAAACTGCTATTTCGTTTTTATTAGCTTTCTTTTAATTTGGTTTTGGGTTTGTAATAAGGCCGCTAGTATTATTTTGGGTTTTAACTACTTGCTTTTACTTTGATTATATTATTCATATATTGGATGTATGGACTTGTTAAATTAACCGATAAAAAGCAATGTTTTCAAAACTATAACTCTGCCGGGTTTTAAAAACGTTACCATCGGGTAACAAAGTTCACAAAATAATAAGGTAACTCGAATGCTTTTATAACTTAAATTTTCAAACAACCTCAAAAGCAAACGGTTTCTAACTCGATTATACGTGTCACACTCAGTTTTTAATAGTAAATATTTTCTAAAATTTGTAGTATCGAGTGAATTTTTCTAACATAGGTTTAAAACAACCTTTACACGATTTCGACATCACTTTAACACCTTTTAAACGATCAAAGAATTTCTTGGAAAATTTCCCAACACACCTGTATGTTCAAATTGTTTTTACTCCGTAACATGCCAGATTCGGTCGTGGTGTGTTGATCGGGTTTGGGGTGTTACAAGTATGAAAGGCTTTTTATGGGAAAAGTATAGTGATGAAAGCATGGCACCGAGTCTCCGGCACCAATCCGCCAGGTAAGTACCCCAAACTGTTGCTTTTGTTGATATGATTATGATGAATGGCATGATTGAATAGTAGTAGGAACTACTATAGAGACTGGAACAATAGGATGATGTGTACTCGCGAAAACAACCCCTTATTAAACTTTTCATAAGACTGTGCTTTAATAGACAGTGGAATAAAATTCTAACGCATAAAACTTTTAATCAGCTCGATTCTTATCGGTAAACATGAGTGCACATGGACGGGGGCGTAATTTATGTGGACGGGGTTGAGGTAGGATGGCTATATCTGATCCAGCTGGGTCTGGCCATGGGTCAGGAATGAGGTACCACCGCCGCCAGCTATGGGCGCAGAATATCAGGATCAGACGGGTGGTAATGACGCAGTGTCACAGGCTGTGCTGCAGGTGCTAGAAAGGGTCGCGAGTGCAGGCATTGGAACAGGAGCTCGGAAATCTGTGACCGAGCGACTCAAGGCTAATGGTGCAGAGGTATTTAGAGGTGTATCTGGTGTGGCACCTAGTACAGCGGAATATTGGTTGGAGGCGACGGAACGCATCATGGATGACCTGGATTTTTCAGTTGAGGAAAAGCTGAAGGGCATAGTATCTCTGCTGCAAGATGAGTCATACCAGTGGTGGCTCCCAGTTAGGGACGGAGCGATGGTGGACGATCTCACGTGGGAATTCTTTAGGGCAGCCTATCAGAGGAAATACATAGGGGCTAGTTATGTTGATGCGCAGCGCAGTGCATTCTTGAACTTGGTCCAGGGTAATAAGACTGTAGTGGAATATGAAGCGAAATTCCTTTGGTTGAGTTGGTATACACGGGGTATTGTGGGCACAGAGCATGAGCGCTGTGTCAGATTTGAGGATGGACTAAGAGATGAGCTGCGGATGATAATTGCCCCACAACAGGAGCGAAAGTTTGCCGTTTTAATGGAGAAAGCTAAGGTTGCTGAAGGGGTGAAACAGTCTGTAAGGCGGAATTAGGATGGGGGTTGGAATAAAAGGAGTTCTGGATCATCTGGGTTTTCTGGGGATCAGCAGAAAAGGGTTCGATATAGTGGGCCAAATCAAGCTGCTAGGCCTGCTGCTGCTGCTGCTAACACTCAGTGGTCGCCACGGTGTGCTCGGTGTGGAAAGTCTCACACGGGAAAGTGTTAGACTGGTAACAGGGGATGTTTTGAGTGTGGATCTCTGGGGCATCGAGTTAGGGATTGTCCACAGAGATCGGCTAGGCTGCAGTATGAGGATCAGAACCGTACATAGTTCAGGAGGGATAAGCAGCAGGCACAAAGGGGCCGTGGTTCAGTCAGGGGAGGTAATGGCTCTGGTAGAGGCCGTGGAGCACCGAGCAGAGGAGCAGTTGGTACAGAGGTGAGATAGCCTGGGTTGGTCTACGCTGCAAGGTGTCGAGAGGAGGGCGACGCACCGGATGTCATAACCGGTACGTTCTTAATTTTTGGAGTACCTTATAATGCTTTAATTGATGTTGGTTCGACGCACTCGTATGTTGCTAGTAGCATTGTGGAAACCATGAACTTAGACTCTGAGATTACTTCTAGGAAGATGACAGTGATAAGCCCTCTAGGTCACTCTGTAGATGTAAGTAAACTATATAGGGATGTACCCCTAGAACTTCAAGGGGTCGTGTTTTTGGCTGATTTGATGGAACTGCCGTTTGGGGAGTTCGATCTGATTCTTGGGATGGATTGGCTAGTTAAGTATCAAGCTAGATTGGATTGCGCAGCTAAGTGCATGGTGTTGAAGACCATCGAAGGTGATGGGGTGGTAATGATAGGTAATAGGAGAGATTACTTATCTAATGTTGTCTCTGCATTGAAGGCTGAGAAAATGGTTAGGAAGGGTTGTGAAGCACTTTTGGTGCATGTTTGTGCCTCGGAAGCTAAGGATACAGCTGTGAGGAATGTCGGAACCGTGAAGGAAAAGTCGATAGTGTATACGGATCATAAGAGTAGTATCTTTTGACTCAGAAGGATTTAAATTGAGGCAGCCAAGGTGGATTGAATTGTTGAAAGATTACGACTGTGCGATTGAGTACCATCCGGGTAAGGCTAACGTAGTAGCTGATGCGTTGAGCCGTAAGGTGGTAGCGGACTTGCGAGCGATGTTTGCTCACATTAGTCTTTATGATGATGGGAGTCTTTTGGTAGAATTGCAAGTAAAGCTGTCTTGGATTGATCAGGTTAAGGAGAGGCGGCTGACAGATGAGGTGTTGAGTGCTCGAATGTTGCAAGTGAAGAATGGTGAGTCAGAAAGCTACAGTTTGGGCAGTGATGGAGTACTGTGTTTTCAAGGGAAGGTATGTATGCCTAACGACGTCGAGTTGAGATAGCGGATTCTTCAGGAAGCTCATAGCAGCCCATATGCTATGCATCCTGGAGGCAGCAAGATGTATCGCGATTTGGGAGAGCAGTTTTGGTGGCCAGGTCTTAAGCGGGAAGTAACTGAGTTTGTGGGCAAGTGTTTGACATGCCAGCAAGTTAAATCTGAGCATCAGTTACCATCTGGGCTGTTGCAGCCGGTAAAGATCCCACAGTGGAGGTGGGAAAGGATTACGATGGGTTTCGTCAGTGGGCTTCCCCTTACGCCTAGTAAGAAGGACTCAGTATGGGTAATAGTGGATCGTTTGACCAAATCGACTCATTTCATACCGGTAAGGGTTGATTATTCGCTCCAGAAGTTAGCCAAGTTGTATGTGGCAGAGATTGTGAGGTTGCATGGAGTGCCAGTGTCCATTATTTCGGATAGGGATCCCAGGTTCACGTCGAGGTTTTGGAAAGCTTTGCATCTGGCTTTAGGCACAAGGTTGGATTTTAGCACGGCTTTCCATCCGCAGTCTGATGGACAGTCAGAAAGAGTAATCCAAATTCTGGAGGACATGTTAAGAGGTTGCGTTCTGGATTTCAGTGGTAGTTGGGGGGAGTATCTGCCATTGGCAGAGTTCGCTAGTTATCAAGCGAGTGTTCAGATGGCACCTTGTGAGGCATTATATGGGCAGAAATGACGTACTCCTAAATGTTGGACTGAGCTGGGTGAACGACGGTTATTGGGTCTGGAGTTGGTAGCAGAAACCGAAGATAAGGTTAAGGTAATTCGGGCTCGTCTTAAGGAAGCATCGGACAGGCAGAAATCTTACGCTGGTCTCAAGCGCAGGGATATTGAGTATGCAGTGGGTGATAAGGTCTTTCTGAAGGTATCGCCCTGGAAGAAGGTGTTGAGATTTGGTCGGAAGGGCAAGCTAAGCCCTAGGTTCATCGGGCCATATACAGTGTTGAAGCGAGTGGAACCGGTAGCTTATTAGCTTGAGCTGCCAGCGGAATTGAGTCAGATTCACGTTGTCTTCCATGTTTCCATGCTTAGGCGCTATCGATCAGATCCGTCTCATGTGGTACCAGTTGAGGAAATAGAGGTGAGCCCTGACTTGTCTTTCGAGGAGGAACCGGTACGGATCTTGGATCGGGATGTCAAGGTTCTACGACGGAAGTCAGTTCCCTTGGTGAAAGTATTATGGCGGAACCATGGCACGGTGGAGGCCACGTGGGAACCAGAGGATGTGATGCGGCAACAATACCCTCAACTCTTCTGATCAAGTAATTTCGAGGCCGAAATTATTTCTAAGGGGGGTAGAACTATAACATCCTTAAATCAGGGTCTCTACATTTTTGAGGGTGTTTCATGGGATGTGGTGTCAGTTGTGTTTGGTTGCCATGTTTTGGGGTCTAGGCATGACCTCGGGTTAGCCCTGGGTCATGGCCAAAAATTTTGTTTTGGCATTTAAGAGAAAGGAGCTAGGGGAAGTAGGGGTTAAAAGAATTTATTTGAGGTTTTAGACACAAGAAATCAATTGGAAAAGTGGCAAGGAGGCGCCACTTAAGCACAAAGGTGATGACGCCACAAGCAGGTTGGGAGTGCCTGTGTTCGAGCAGCAGGAATTGCACTCCCTGCTATTTCTTTTTGACGCCACAAGCTAGAGGAGGAGTGCTCAGGATAGACTCTCGGGGATAAGGATGGAAGGAGTCAAATGAGTTTGAACTGGTGGAAGGGAGGAAATTTAGGAGTTTGAATATTTTCAAACTCATTTGAAGAGTGTTGGCCGAAATGTGGACTTTGGCAAGGGGTGCTATCGGTTTGGGGAGTCCTTGGTGTGGACGAATGTCTACGGTGGTTTAAGGGGGTGTTCGGCTAGCTTAGAGAGATTTTCTTTTTCTTGCGTTTGTGCTAAAACCGAACCCCAAGTATTTTCTCTCTTTCCCTTGTTGCAATTTGAGCATTTGGCCGAATCTTGTAAGCCAATTCTTTGTGTAGCTGAAACACAAGTGGCCATCTTCCTCTTTTTTTTTCGGTTCTCCCATTGTTAGCCAAATTTGCTTCTTGCCGAAATCACCCTACACACTTTTTTCTCTTCTTCTTTTGGTACAAGCCGAAACTACCTTTGGATCACTTCTTCTTCTTCTTTCAACTTTGTTCAAGCCGAAACCAACAACCCCACTTCCATTCGACACCCCTCTTCTCTCTTTTAAAATACCTTGTGCCGAAACTTCTACCACCCTCTCTTTGCCGAACCTCCTCTCTTCCATCTCATCTTTCCCCTTTATCTTTAACATCTTCTAAAGCTGAATCTTAATCCCATCTTCTTTCATCTTTCTTATTGTTTTGGAAAGCCGAAAGCTTGGTTATCTTCCTTTCGGTTTCATCAAGAGCTTTGGCCGAATATCCTTGGTCTTTTTCTTCTTCTCTTTTCACGAGATTTAGTCCCCATTGGCAGGTGCCGAATCTACTCTTCTTTGTGGATCATAGCCGGAACTCTGGTAAGTGAACTTCCTATTCATTTTCTTTTCTTGATCAACGTGGGTAATGCCGAAACCCACTTCCCTTCTATCTTCTTTTCCCTTATAGATTTAAGTGTTAAAATCCTGTTCATGGTCATTCAAGGGTGTCGAACATTGGTGGTTGATTAGCCGAATCTATCATTAAGGTAAGGGTGCGGCAACTCTTTTCTTCTTTCGGGATTTATGCCATGGCCGAATGGCTTTTAGTTTTTAATGATTGTGTTAAGGTCGATTTGTAGGGAGGAGTACAACCTGATTCAGTGAACTTTCGGGGTTCATTGGTTGTGAGTTACGCTTAGAGCTTCGGGGTTTCGTCGACTTAGGCGTTATGGACCCTGTTGTCTGCCGAACGTTAGGGGGGGTTGGATCTGAGACCCCAGCCCCTAAGTTCAAGAAGAGGGCAGTGCCGGCTATTCACGATTGGCCACCTGGGTGTGGGCCGGCATCGGAGCAAAGCAGTAGACAGATAACGGTAGTGTCGATTAACGATAGTACCGACGTAGAGAGCATAGTCTTGCGTGTAATCAGGTGTGTAAACACTTACACACTTTATTAGTATAATAATGCTTATTATGTTACTGTTATAACCATTGGCATTAGAGACTTTGCCTTGTGGGCATGAGCTTGGAAACTGGGTAAGTCCCCTGTTATGTGATTTTTGGTATACATCATCATGATCTGTTAAATGCTATGTTATGTGATATCTGCATGATCATTCGATATTATGACACGTATGTGATGAACATGATGATGGGTTGATGAGAGGAGGGGGATGATTATTTGGACTGTCACCAGTGGTTCTGACCACAAGATGGGTTGGCCCCATCATTGATTTGTGACTACGATCACCAGTGGTTTTGACCACACTATTATTATTTGTGGCTAAGTCCCAGTGGTTTTGACCACCAGTGGTTTTGACCACACTATTGATATTTGTGACTACGGTCACCAGTGGTTTTGGCCACATATGGATATTGTGACTCGTCCCAGTGGTTTGGTACCACAGTGGGTTGGCCCCACATGATTATTACGGGATTGTCATCAGTGGTTTTGACCACACGATGGGTTGGCCCCATCATTGATTTGTGACTACGGTCCCCAATGGTTTTGACCACAACGATATATATATTTGTGACTTCGGTCACCAGTGGTTTTAACCACCAGTGGTTTTGGCCACACGAGGTAGTTAAAGGAGATTGGATGGCTAGGTTATGGGTTGCATAATCTGCATGTTTTACTGATGATCTGTGTAAGTGCTTGAATTATCGGGTTGGGGACTTATACACTGAGTCTCGGTGACTCACCCCTTCCCTTACATTTTGCAGATGAGGCATAGACCGCGGATATGGAGCCGAGGAGGACTCGAGGTGGCCATGCATCTTAGTTTGGGTTTTGGACTTTAAACTGCTATTTCGTTTTTATTAGCTTTCTTTTAGTTTGGTTTTGGGTTTGTAATAAGGCCGCTAGTATTATTTTGGGTTTTAATTACTTGCTTTTACTTTGATTATATTATTCATATATTGGATTTATGGACGAGTTAAATTAACCGGTAAAAAGCAATGTTTTCAAAACTATAACTCATTCGGGTTTTAAAAACGTTACCATCGGGTAACAAAGTTCACAAAATAATAAGGTAACTTGAATGCTTTTATAACTTAAATTTTCAAACAACTTCAAAAACAAACGGGGTCTAACTTGATTATACTTGTCACACTCAGCTTTTAATAAATATTAAATGTTTTCTAAAATTTGTAGTATCAAGTGAATTTTTCTAGCATAGGTTTAAAACAATCTTTACACGATTTCAACATCACTTTAACACCTTTTAAACGATCAAAGAATTTCTTGGAAAATTTCCTGACACACTTGTGTTTTCAAGCTGTTTTCACTCCGTAACATGCCAGATTCGGTCGTGATGTGTTGACCCGGTTTGGGGTGTTACATATCATCAATGGCTCAACTCAAAATATTCATCAAACTCAAAAATTAAAGCATGGGTCTTGAAGATTTCTAAGCAACAATCTCAAAAATGTAGAAATTATCAAAAACCGAAAACTAAACATACCTTATTCAAGCTAATTTGATGCCGAAAACCTAAAGCTTTCTTAAGTTCTTTTTCTTTTCTTAGTTTCGGTAAAGAAGAAAGAATAATGGCTTTAAAATGTTATCATATTGTTTTTATTAAACCAATGTAATAGTATAATATAATAATAATTATTATAAAATTATACTACATAAAAAAACTATATATTAAAACCTTATTACCGTGCACTTTCATATAAAAATGGGTTTATTGCATTTTAAATGCTCCCATTTAAAAAGACAATCCTCAATTTAGTCCTAACACATTAAACTATCAAATTTATAATTTACGCGATTAATACCTCTTTTTATTAAATTAAGCTCACAAACAATCAAATTTTTATACGAAACTTTCACACATGCTAATTCACATATAATTAACACGAAAATTAATATTTAAACATCTTTCTGACTCGGGTTCGTGGTCCCGAAACCACTGTTCCAATTAAGGTGAAAATCGGACTGTTACAGAATCTATTTAAAACCATAATACCACAAATTAGCCATTTTCGCATGGCATATTTACATATACATACCATTCAAAATCAGCTCAAAAGTAACATAGCTTATACAAGCCATAGTTTCAAAAGAAGCACAGGTTATGAAATACCAAAATCTGTTGATAGTGTGGTAGACTGGACGATGATCCCCGAGTACGAACCTTGACTCCAAAATCTAATAAACAACACAACAACCACCCAAAGTAAGCTATCATAGCTTAGTAAGTTATAAGCAATTTCAAAACAATATATATATATATATATATATATATAGCACATTATAATAGACAATTTTCACATATCATAATTCTTAATACTGAATGTCCCAACTTTTAGTAATAGCATTCATCCAAATCTATAATCCTCTTCTCACCTCAAAACTAATTTATGTATATACGTATACTATTAAAGCTCTTAATCATATTTCAATCCATACAAATCACATATTAATATGTGTAATACTGAATTATCATATCAACAACTAAGCTTACTTATCATCCCAAAAGATGAAATATCAATGCATACCTGGTATTTTTAGTTGTTTAGTACATTCGATAGTTATTACAATTAAAAGATCATCCAACCTGCACAGTCCATGCGAAAATCTATTTACTTAACACATGATTAATATCCACATACTAAACACCTTGCACACTTAGTGCCAAATTTTGGTAACGTATCGTACACTTAGTGCCGTTATATTTAATTTCTCGCACACTTAGTGCTAAGAAACCGATTTCACACACATAATGCTCGGTATTTAATCTCGCACACTTAGTGCAGTCGACCGATTCCGTACACTTAGTGCTCGGTATTTAATTTCATACCCTCTTGCATTTTCCGATCTCACTTCTCATTTATACATACATAAAACTTACATCTCAAATTGCATAAGTACAAATTCACTTATTTCATTTATATTATCAACAACACATTCAAATTTATCATTGCCGAACATATGCATCACTTATGATCATGTTCATTCCTCATTTCAGTACCACATACAAATATGTCATTGACCTATATACTTTTCCCTCATTTGAATATACCATATTTATATATACATTTTCAAATCAACTCATTTATCTCATAATTTCTTATCACATTCGGCAAAGTTCATTACATATATATACTTACATTTGATTTACTTACATCATTATAAATAAAATTCAATTCAATCCAATTGCTTAAAAACTTACCTTGAGTATCGACGGACTTTGTTTCCCGACTATTCGATTATCTTCGCCTTTCCCCGATCCACTCCCGATCCTTTTTGTTCTTAGTCTAGGTAAATTTCAAATTAAGCTCATTCAACATATTTCATTCAATTTAGTCCAAAAACACATTGTAACATCCGGAAATTTGGGATTTTATGTTTTGCATTATTCCTTGTGTTAGGCTAGTTAAATGTGTTCATTGTATGTGTATGGGGGCCCTAAGAAGGCTTGGGGTTGAGTTGGGCCTTGATAGAATTTTTGCGTTTAAGCACTTAAGGGGGAGAAGGTATGTGGCGTCAAGACTTAAGGAAATAAGTGTGTATTTTGCTAACGCAAGTGGAGCTAGTAGCAGAGTGGTGTGGCGTCACATGAAGGAGTTAAAGGGGTGGAGTTCGAATCCCACCTATTGCAAATTTTGGATTAATTTTTGTGCTAATCAGGTGGAATATGGTAAGTGTCGGCCAAGACTCTAAAGAAGGAAAGGAAGACTCATTCAAATGATGGAAAGAAGACTAAGGAGAAGAGTAAGGAGGAGATCAAGGAGAAAGATAAGGGATTGTGGTAAAGGGGGAATGTTGGCCGAATTTTAGGAGGTGCATGGGGGAAAGAATTTTGGTCAACTAAGACCTTTTGGTGGAAGGTGTAATAGGTTTTGGTAAGGGGAAATTAGGAGTCAAATTTCTAAAGGTCTTTTTACAAGTTTTGTGCATGCAAAGCTTTTCCTCTTTTTGAACATTTTGTCCTTTCTTTTCCAACCTTTTTCCTTGTTTTGTCGAAACATTCAAGCCAAATTGTTCACTTTTTCCCTTGTTTTGCCGAAATACTCAAGCTATTTTGTTCATCTTTTCTTTGGTGTTAGCCAAAACTCACTGACATTTCTTTTCCATTGCTTGTTCTCTTTTCTCACCATTTCTTCTATTTTTCTCTCTTTTTCTTTAGTCAACAAAATTTGTAGGCCGAATGTTCCTTGTTCCTTTCTCTTCAATAGCCAAATCTTTAACATCTTCTCTCTTCTCCATCTTGCGTGTTAGTCACTTTCTTCCTTGACCGAATCGGGTAAGTGGCTTCTTTCTCTTCCTTTCGTCTTCTTTTCTCCATAGCTGAAGGTGTGACCACCATCATTTGATTGTTTCACTTTATTTCTAAACCAAAACACCATTCCCTTCTACTCCCTCATATCGTGATCATCTCCTTTTTGTAGTGTTCTAGTGGGTTGGCCGAATATCACATCCTTGCCGACGCATCTTTAGCCTTAAGTCGAATCGGTGGGAGTTGGATCTATCATCGTTAAGGGACTAAATCACTCATTTTACTCTACTCGTTGATTCTTCGGAGGTAGTGGTAAGCCGAAACCCTCTCCTTAGACAACTACTTTCTCTCATCGTAATATTATTCTGACCGAGACTCTTCCAATGGAGGCAAGTGGTAGTGATATTAAAGGAAAATCGATAGGAGGACGAAAAGGGAATGGACTTGCAATATCTACTCCCAAGTTCAAACGTAGGGCGGTATCGACAGTTCGGGATTTCCCACCGGGTTGTGGAAGGGAGCCAGCATCCGGTGAGAATAGGTAGATTGTGGTTGTTCGCGGTGGTGAGGGTAAGTGTGATAAACCGATTGTTTCGATGTGGATTAAGAAACTCTTCTTGCTAGTTAGTGCTATGGTGTCATAGGTGCCGACGATCAAGAAGGTTTAGTTCTTACCGTAATCAGGTGTGTAATCTCACACCGAAATCCTGTAGATTCGTGATTCACCATCATGTTGGAAAAATAGATCGTTGTTGCTTATTAATCTAATAATTGTAATATGGCATGAGTCGAGTAACTTGCTTAAACAACATAAATTCTAAAATCTGTCAAAATCGGTATTAACTTGTTAAATTACCAAAATGCCCTCGATGGGCCGATTTATTACATTGCCTATAGTGGGCTGAATTGCCAAAGTGCTTTAATGGGCTGATTCACCGAAATATGTCACTAGATTAATGGTTGTTATATATATGTGGATATTTTACTATGAATGTCACATCCTTACATACTGCATGGGGTGAAAAAAAATTGTATGGAGAGCAGTGTAGGCATAGCCACAATTCGTTTATTATTGTGCTTAATTATGATTTTGGTGGCTTGACCACAAAAGTACTATACGATAGCAGCTTGAATGCAAATTAGTGTGAGCGGCGGGGTGGGTTGACTTGATCCCCACAGGTGTGATTGGCTGGTCGGGGGTGTGATGGATGGATGAGTTGGGTTGCATTCATTTCATTTAAATACTGTTATGTAAATGGGCTTAGACCCAAGATGTTGCTATGCGGATTCAGGCCCAGTGGATGACGGTAAGGGGATTATACATTGAGTTCTTGTAACTCACCCCCTTTCTTTTTCTTAATCCTTGCAGATAATGCTCAGTAATGAGGACTTGGGGCCATGGATGACTCGGTGGAGGCCATACTTTAGAAATGATCTTTTCAAACATTAGTAAACTTCTTTTCTGCTTTATTTCGTTACTTTTACTATTTTGGGTTTAAAGTTGTAATAAGGTCTCTGGGATATGTTTTAATTTGCTTTATGTTTTGACATACTTAATATCCTTCTTGAATTGTTTTAAATGGGGATTTTCTGAGATCATAAATAACGGTTTTCCAAAATTAATTAACAAATTAATTTCATAACAAATATGTACAAATAATTTAACTTGGATTCTCCTTCAAATTATCAACGTCATTTTTGAAAGTCATGGTTTTAAAAGTTCACTAGTTCGATTATCGATTCTTCAATCAACCTCACGAGATTAATAGTATTTTTATCGAGTATTTATAACCAAACTTGTTTTCTTAACTATAACCAAATAACGCCTACTTTAGTAAGAATCACAAGTTCTTTATATGTTTTCTTCATGTGACATGCCATATCCGCTCATACTGCATGGGCCGGGTTTGGGGTGTTACACACATAATCGAGAAATTTACAATTTTACCCTTGACATTTTACACTTTTTGCAATTTAGTCCCTATAGCATAAAACACAAAATATACAAAATTTGGCCACACTTCTTTAGGCCCGAATATTCATAGTCCTTCAAAGATTTATTTTTGCAATTTCATCCAAATTACTCAATTTCATAAAAAATTCAAGAACAAAACTTGTTAATCTATTACATAAAATCAATATTTCATCATTAAACGACAAAAACAACAAGCTTTGTTCAATGGCAATACATGAAATACACAACCAAATAAAAAATTCAAGCATGGGCTAACTAAATCACATAGCAACTATCTCAAAAAAGTAAAAATTATCAAAAATCGAGCTAAACACTCACCTTAATCAAGCTAAATCAATGCAGAACCCTTTGAAATATTCTTCTTTTCTTTTTCTTTTGTATTTCGGTAGAAAAAAAAAAAGATGAACATGCAAACTTTCTTTTATGTTTTATTATATTATAATATTATAATATGATTTTATCATTTTCAACTTAATAAAATAAACATTTAAAAGCATATTATATGCTTATTGCCGTCCACTATACTTACAAAAAGGAGAATTTACCATTAAGGTCTCATTTTTTATAAAGACACATCAATTTAATCACTCAATCAAATAATAGGCTACTTTTACTACTTATAAAATTTAGTCCTTTTCCTTAAATTGAACACACAAACAGACAAATTAACTCACGAAATTTTAACACATGCTCAATCATATATCATTGGCACCGAATATAATATTAAAATATTTTACTAACTCAGATTTGTGGTCCCGAAACCACTATTCTGATTAGGGTCAAAATCGGGCTGTTACAAATCCCTTTTTATTTAGGTGTGATTGGATCACCTTATAAAACATTTTATTTCAAAAACATTGATTTTGGTCCACGAAATACAAGAAAATGGGTTCGGGAGTCGGTTACGTATGAGGAAGGGTTAACACCCTCATAACGCCTAAAATTTGGTACCGAATCGATAATCTCATGTCCTAATGTCAAAATTTTGAAAAAAATTAAAAATACGATCATTTTATTTGAAAGAAAACCAAGACTTACTTATTTCAAAGAAATAAAATGTTATACCCAATAAGTTAGGATATAACATCTCATGACTTCGAAGTCAGGCTCGCCTTTATTTGTAAAAAATTCTTATCTCGAAACACAAAACATCATATCTAGTAAGTTAGGATACAACGTTTTGAATTTCCGGGAATAAGTTTTGATTTGGAAATTTATGAATTTAAAAAAAAAAGGATACTTAATATTTTAAGTTCAACAATAAAAATTGAAGCCCAGTGAGTTAGGGCACAATTTTTCTCAAAGTCTCAAATATTAGATATCACCTTATGTTTTTTTTAAAGCTATTTGAAATAAATGCGTCGATTTAAAAAGTGCTTTTATAGAAAAATGGTTTGAGTAAAACATTACATGAATACATTACAACATCTATATTTAATAGCAATTTTACATGTCTACAAATTATAATAACAATAAATAATAAAAAATATAACATGAAGGAATGAATATATAAAGAACTATGTTAAGCAAGAATAACGATTAAAAATGACATAAATAAATAAACATGTGATATAAAATAAATTAAAACTTTCACGAAATAACAAAATCAAATGAAAAAGGGAATAATATATTTAAACATTGAAAAGATAACAAAAAAGGAATGTGACAATTTTTAAAATGATTTAATATATATATGTACGGAACCATTTTTTTCGACGTTTGAAAAACGGGAATCGACTTTAAAATATAGAAATGGAGTCGCCACCGATCCTTTTTTGTTTAGGTGTGATCGGATCACCTATAAAATAATTTGGTCTGCGAAATCTAAGAAAACAGGTTCGGGAGTCGGTTACGCACGAGGAAGGATTAGCACCCTCGCAACGCCCAAAATTGGTAGCAAATTGATTAATTAATGTCTTAAGGTAGAAAATTTGAAAAGATTCTAGATTACAATCCATTTATTTAATGTATATATGTATTTGGACAAAACCGTATTGGATGCTGAAGCTCCCTATTTCAGAGAAAAAAAATGCCATACTCAATAAGTTAGGGCATAACATCTTATATTCTCGAAGCTGGATTTATCCTTCGACATTCAATACTTGTATATTTAAAAAGAAGGATATTCCCTTATTTGGGTTAAATGGAAAATCGCAACCCAATAAGTTAGGGCACTATTTCTCAAAATTTCCGAATACAGAATATTGCCTTTGTTCTTTTAAAAATCTTATCTCGAGATAATAATATATCACACCCAGTAAGTTAGGGTGTAATATCTCAAAAATCCCAAGAATAAGTTTTTTTATTTGAAATATTATGCATTTTGATTTAAGAGAGAAATGATACTCGGTTGCTAGGTTTTAAACGAGAAGAATCAGAAGTCAGTAAGTTAGAGCACGATTTTCTCGAAACCCCCCAAACACGAGCATCGCCTCATTTTAAGGTTAAAAAACATGAATGAAATCTTAAAAGGATATTTGGTTATTTGGTCCCGAAACCCAGCACGTTAGGGCACGATCTCTCGGATTTCCAAACACACAAATATTGCCTTATCTTGAAGAATTTTCAAATATGCGCTTTTAAAATTGGCTCAAAATGCATTTTATTCGATCATTATTTGATAATGAAAAGCAAAATTATGATATCGAGCGTATATTAATAATGTAGCAACAATAGCATACGAAAGAAGAACTTCACATGAAAATACCAAGAAACCAAGCTAATATACATGCACTATACAAATACAAATATTAATATTCCGCAACTAATAAGTTAAAAAACAATCTAGAATGAAATATCAAGTAACTTAGCACGAATAAAATGCCACTAATTTTAAGACAAATAAAATGAACAAATAATATATATAAAGGAAAAATATTTGAAATCATTATTATACAAACAACAAATTATATGTACATAAGCTCGGAAATCACATGTTAAAAGAAAGTCAAAATTGATTGCATACAAAATAGTAAGTATAAATAATATAGCAATTCATATATGATGAAAGCTTTGAGACAAACAAAGATGTGAATCAAAAATATACATGGTGAAATGACTTTAATGCCAATTACACAGATATAATAATGTATAAGGGTATTTGAAATAAATAAAATTTAAAATAAGACTTTTAAAATGACAATCATATATTTATATATATATATTTAGAATAAAATATGTATGTATATGGATTTAAAAGAGAATGCATATATAAATTAATATGAAATGAATAACCTATATACATATAAATTATATATGATATATAAAATAACTTAGAGAAATAATATCTAGAACTAAAATATATAATATATAATATTAATTTAAAAAAACAGTAATCAAATAATTAAATAAAATAATCAGAGGGCTATATTGAAATTATAACAAAATTGGAGGGCTGAAAGTAATAAATTGAAAAAGAAAACGAAAAGGACTGAAAAGCAATGCGCGTAAATGATTGGGGATTAAAATAGCAATATTAAAAAACTCCAAAACGCAGCGCATAGACTGGATTAAATTGAAATAATGCATAAAATTCGGGGCAAATTTTAAAAAAAACCATGCAATGCATAACGGGGTTAATAAAAAACAATACGACCAAGGAGGACTAGGCGCGCAAATACTCCTTTTGGAAGAAACACGCGAATCCTCCGGGTTCTGAATCGGGTTGGATCGGGGCGCCTCCACGACGTCGTTTTGGGGTCACTATAGAAGGCCCCAAACGCCATCGTTTTCTCCCTCTTATTAATACAAGAGTTTCCCTTTTTTAAAACGAACTATCAGCCTAAACCTAGCCATTTTAAAACAGAAAACAAAATTGTAATATCCGGAATTTGGGGGTTGTGCATTTTAATGTGTATTTGTGTGCTAATGTGCTTTGTATGATGATTAGAAGTGTTTGGGGGTTTCGGGAACCTTGGAATATAGGTAGGTGACTTAGAAAAATAATGGATGTTTAAGTCTTAAAGGGGAACTGGGCAAGTGAGGCCTTAAGAAAAATTTGTATGAGGATTTAATCACAAGAATTCAGTTGGCAAAGTGGCAAGGGAGGCGCCACTTAGGGCCTTCGAAAGTGACGCCACAAGCAGTGTGAGGGGGGCTTAGGTTCGAATCCCATGGATAGTCTTAAGGTGACTTTTTATTTTGCACTTGTATGGCATGTGACAGTCAAACTTTAATTAAGGTAAGGTTGGACTATTTTCTTTTATGGAAAGTAGACTAAAGGAAAAAGGCAAGTATTAACTTAAGGAATGAAGTCCTAAGATTATGGTAAGTTAGGGGGACATAAGGCACTCTTTATGGGGTGTGTTTTGGAAAGTTTGGCATGGCCAACTTGTCCATGAACTTGGACGGCATTATGGACTAGGGGGGTGGCCGAATTTTGTGGTAGACTTTGGTAAGGATGAGTGGTTAGGTGTTTTTCCCATTTGGTCATTTTTTTGTATTTTTCCAAACACCTTTTCTTTTGTAGCCGAATTTGCAAAGGGAGGTTTAGGCATTTCCTTGTGCGATTTCTTTTCCTGAAAGCTTTTGTGTTCTTTTTCTTTTGAGACCGTAAACCAAGTAAGTGACCTCTCGTGCACCTCTTTCTCTTTTGATCATCTTTCTCCTCTCTTTATTTTGTTTAGGCCGAACCTCTCATCCCTTTTATTTCACCTTTGCCGCAACTTCTAAGCCTCACATTCTTCCTCTCCATTCTTTTGTTAAGAGCCGAACCACTCCATTATTCACTTCTTCTTCTCATAGTTCTTTCAAAAGCCGAATCTCCCTACTGTCACCAAGCCAAATCGCATCAAGTCTCAACCTTCTCTCTTTTCTATTCACGATTTATCAAAAGCCGAAGCACATCACCATTTAGCCGATTTCTTCATCTATTTCTCCATATTCGATTGCTCACCTATCTTTAAGAGCCGAATATCTCTGTGGTTTCAATCAAGGGTGCAATTGATCTCAATGCTAGGGGTAAAGACTTGAAGGGGGATTTTGGGATTCTTTTGTAGCCGACGTTTAGGGGGAGATCATTCGGGATTTGAATATCCAAGGAGGGAGTTCAACAAATCGTAAGGTGCAAATTGTGTAGGCTACGGGGTTCGGGTTTAGGCGACTTTTGCTTAAAAGGTGTGTAGTTATCGCACTGCTCTCTTGTTGTTTGTATGTGTTGTTATATATATGTGTATATGATATGTGTGGTGGCCGAAAATATGGCTGAGATGGTGACTACCCATGGTGGGTAATCGGTTAATCAGGTCAGTATTTAATGATATTAATCTACCTGTGATTTATGTGTAAAATTGTGGTAAGCATGCGATGTATACTCATCTTAATATTGTTTTGTCATGATACATATATATATATATATACATGGGGACTGGGATGTGAATATTGAAGGACAGGGTGTACATATTTATGTACGTGGTCTGATGTTAGCCTTGAGCTACATTGGCGCTTGATGTTGGCTATGTGCTTCATCAAGGAGGGGTGTTGGCTATGTGCCACATCGTGGGCGGATGATAGCTGTGTGCATCACCGTGGATTGAGGATGACCTTGAGTCACCTCGTGGATATAGATATGTGGGGTCACTTAGGTGATCGGTGGCTAAGCCACGGCCTTGAGCAGCAGGTCTGCCAATGAGGTGTGTAGCGGTTGGAGGGTGATTTAGTAATCCCCTGGTGTGTGCGGTAGGTACGGGGGTGTGTAGCGGATGGACACTAGGTTGGGTTGGGATTCATTTTGCACGATTACGTATGTGGACTGTGTGGACGTGGGCCAAGCCCATTTGTGGAGGCATGTGAAATAATTATACACTGAGTCGATTTGACTCACCCTATTTTTCCAAAAAACATTACAGGTGATACATGAATCTTGGACCGGGCTGGAGCGGATACGAGGTGGCCATACAGAAGATGTTTTATTTGTTTTAAGCATTTTATATTTTTAGTACTTTTGGGTAAATCATTATTGTAATAAGGCCATTTAAAGTATTTTAGGGATTTTATTATGTTTATGATGGATTAATTATCGAGCTAATAACTGGGAATGTTTTCTTTCAAACAATTCATACCTTAGAAACTTATATTAAAGTTTTAAATCCGGGAATTTGTAACAACTTAGTTTTACTTAGAATTTTAAATATACCATATTTTATAAATGACGGAAAATTATTAAGTTTTCACCTTTATGTTAAATTCTTTTCAAACTTTTTCCTCAGTAGCATTCTAAATTCGGCCGTGGTGTTTGGGCCGGGTTTGGGGTGTTACAAAAATATCTTCCCCTTTTTAAAACGTTTCAGCTCTCCCCTCAGTCGGCGCTTGGCGATTGGGCCTCCTTGGTGTTCCGTCGCACCACCATCGTATTCGGTGGCCGAGGTCACGCAGAGAGGAGCCTTCGACGCTCTGTTTTCGAACCCGACTACGATGGTGGAATGGGCTCTCCAGCGACACGTCTGCGGGTTCAAGTAACGTCTCTCTTTTCCTTTTTTTTTTCTTGCTATTTTTTTACAAAGATTCAAATATAAAGAAAATAGAACGACAGTAGACAATAATGGAAAATAAAAGGAGAATCAACCTTTAGATTTTTGTTTTCGATCTTTTTTGATTTCGTGTATTCTCTGTATTTTGTGTGTAAAAATGTATACAGTGATGGCTTTTTCTTTTATAGCCGAAGCAAATAAGACAAAATCAATTCTCTATCTCTTTTTTGTTGTACATTGTTGTTTCTCTGCTATTGAGGCCTCTATTTTTGTAGGTACGAACGATGCGAATGTGGCGTACGGAGGCGCGCGGACACTGCGAGGCGCGCATGGGATCTGTTCGTGGGGATCTGAAGCGGTGCGCGTGTATATCACGTGGGAAGCCAAAGGGGAGCGCATGTGTAACACCCCAAACCCGGCCCAAACACCACAACCGGATCTGGCATGTCACTAAGAAGATTTAGTAAAAATGTTGCATTTTTATTTTTTTTCTTGAAAAATATTTGTGTTTTTTTTTCAATTTTCTCATTTATACGGAAACTCTTAATAATTTGGATAGTTTGTAGAAGATATAAACTTTATACGATGCCTCTATGAATTAAAAACCAAAATTTAATACATGCCTTAGTTCCAATTTTATCGGATAATTCAAGTGTCTGAATGTAAAGCCCAAAAACCGAAAATATAAAGCTAATGGCCCATGGCCTTATTACAATGAAATAAGAAACCAAGTTAACTAAAAGTATTAAGAATAAATAATTTTAACAAAGCCCTTTTACTAAATCAAATAAACTCCTGCATGGCCACCTTGCGCTCCTTTCCAGCCCGGTCCGATGCACTAAGTGCTACCTGAAAAAAATGTTAAACAACGGGGTGAGTCACGAGACTCAGTGTGCAACCCTCGTGCACCATCAGATTGGGCCTTAGCCCCACAGATCAGAATAACAGAATATCATATGACAGGAATTTATGCAAAGCCCAACCCAATCCTAGGTTTCCATCCGCTACACACCACCCTTACCTGCCAATCACACCCTTGGGGGTTTCTACAATCAACCCACACCGCTACACACCATCGATGGCAGTCATGCTGTAGTTAGATACTCATCGTCAAAGTTGTGACATAGTCACCAGAACAGATCGTGGCAGAGCCACTACAACAGAACACTTCCCCTTTCATTAATCACTCAACCCTGTGCATACATAGAAATCGGCATACATATAAAACATATAACCTCAACAGAATCATTCACTTATGAATGACAGAAATCACTAACCTGGTGGTTCGCCTTTACCCTCCTCGGGGTTCCAACCGTTATGCCGGGATTTTGGCGTTTAACAGAATATAGCCAAATATATCTACATGTACTAACAGGCAATCTAAGTGGTGTGAGAACGTTACACACCTGATAAATACATAGGACTACCCTCTACGTCGATTCCCCCGCTAATCGGATCTACTGCCCTTTGTTTACAACTTTGCTCAAAAGCCGGAAGAACACAAAATAAAGCTTCCCCTACATTCGGCCAAGGATTATTATTTACCCGAATTTATATGTTTAAAAAAACAAATCTCCTTACCTAAATCGATTAGATCTCGAAAGTAAGATGATTCGAGTGCTACAGATTTAGAACCTTAGGCAATTGGATCTCCTTCAAATCCTGGAATGCCGCAAAAAAAAAAAAAAGAAAAACACAAGATTAGTTTCCATATAGCCATTCGGCTAGGGTCTCTAAAAATCAGAAAAAGATTGAATCACGCGAATCGACACTTACCTTCAGTTTCTTTCAAGACTCGGTAATCACAGGAGGTGAGATCTAGGGATTTCGGCTTTTAAGAAAGTCCCAGAAAAGATGAACAAGAGAAATACTGATGCATTTTCGGCTTTTAGAAGAACAAAGAATTGAAAAGATGGGCAAGGAATAGATAGAGAGATTCGGCCAATGAGTATTAAAGAAAAGAAAAGGTGAATGGCAGGGTTTCGGCAATTGGTGAGACCTCAGGGGTTTCGGTTTCTGACAGAAAAGAAAAAGAAGAAGAGATGATTCTTGTTTGCCGAAAGAGAGAAAAACTAAAGGCTGTTCTCAGAGAAAACAAATGAAAAATTCGGCACACCCTTTTGCCTATACTAAACCGATTCTCTCCCCCCTCTGTGGTTGATTTTCGGCAACCTCTGCACCAAATGATAGCTCCTATCGTTTTCCCTTATCTTAATCTACTAACTCATTAAAAAGAGATTTAATCAGCTCCAACTCTTCCCTCCTTTATCAGCATAATATCCACATATTTTAAACATTAAAAATCCCTATTTTCTAGCCCTAATGTCGTCCCCCCTAGCTCCCTTTTAAGTGCCAAAATTGGCCCAAAAGCTTGGGCTCCAAGCGGCTCACACATGGGCCTCCTCCCTTGCCACTGACGCCACTTATAGCTCCCCCCTTGCTGCGCCCCTTGCTTTGGGCCACAAGCCCAACTTGGTATTTAAACTACAGAGACTATCCTTAAAACACTAGAGTGTCTACACAAAAATTAAGTCAAGGCCTCAGCCCATTCCTGAGCCCAATCTGAACCC
This sequence comes from Gossypium australe, assembly GCA_005393395.2. Lineage (NCBI taxonomy): Eukaryota > Viridiplantae > Streptophyta > Magnoliopsida > Malvales > Malvaceae > Gossypium > Gossypium australe. Next base: position 111,289,846 of record CM016614.1, on the reverse strand, counting down.
CTAACCCTCAAATTAACAAATTAAACTTACAACACACAAAATGCACAGGAGGCAAGACATGAAACACGTCATGTATCTGTTCCAACTCTGGAGGCAACTCTAGTCGATACGCCACAGGCCCACACGTTCTAGTACCCGATAAGGTCCAATAAATCGAGGACCCAGTTTGCCATTCCGACCAAACCTCATCACCTTTTTCCACGGTAAGACTTTCAGAAAAACTTGGTCACCCACCGCAAATTCCAACTCCTTACGCTTTAGATCCACATAAGATTTCTGCCGATCAGACGCTTCCTTCAACTGAGCCCGAATCAACTTAACTTTCTCTTCCGTTTCTGTAACCAGTTCTGGACCCAGCACTTGACGCTCACCCAATTCTATCCAACAAGTAGGAGTACGACATCTTCGTCCGTATAACGCTTCATAAGGTGCAATCTGAATACTAGATTGATAGCTGTTATTGTATGCAAATTTTGCCAAGGGTAAATACTCCTCCCAACTACCCCTGAAATCAATGATGCAACCTCTTAACATATCCTCTAGGATCTGGGTTACCCTCTCAGACTGACCATCAGTCTGCGGATGAAAAGCGGTACTAAAGTCTAACCTTGTTTCCATTACCTGATGCAGAGCCTTCCAGAATCGTGACGTGAATCTAGGGTCTCTATCTGATATGATCGACACAGGTACACCATGCAGTCTCATAACCTCAGCCACGTACAGCTTAGCCAACCTTTGCAGAGAATAGTCGCCACGAATCGGTATGAAGTGAGCAGACTTCGTCAGTCGATCAACATTCACCCAAATCGAATCCTTCTTAGTGGGCGTAAGAGGTAACCCACTAACAAAATCCATCGTGATTCTTTCCTATTTCCACTACAGAATCTTCACCGACTGCAACAACCCCGAAGGCAGCTAGTGTTTCGCCTTCACCTGCTGACATGTCAAACATTTACCTACGAATTCTGTTACTTCTCGCTTCAGACCTGGCCACCAGAATTGCTCTCGCAAATCCTGATACATCTTAACTCCTCCAGGATGCATTGCGTATGGGCTACTATGCGCCTCCCGTAGAATCATCTGCCTTAACTCAACATCCTTTGGCATACAAATTCTCTTACAGAAACACAGAACCCCATCACCATTCAAACTATAGTCCTCTCCTTCACCACTTTGCACTTGCCGGAGTCGAGCACTCAAAACATCGTTTAAAAGCTACTTTTCTTTTATCTGACTAGTCCACACTGGTCTCACTTGGAGTTCAGCTACCAAACTGCCATCCTCATACAGACTGAGATGAGTGAACATCGCCCTTAAATCTATTATCGTCTTCCGATTCGACGCATCCGCCACCACGTTAGCCTTGCCCGGATGATACTCGATCGAGCAGTCATGGTCCTTCAAAAGTTCAATCCACCTACGTTGTCTTAGATTCAACACCTTCTGAGTAAGGAGATACTTTAGACTTTTATGGTCGGTGTAAATAGCAAACTTCTCCCCGTACAAATAGTGTCTCCATATCTTTAGAGCGAACACTACTGCAGCCAATTCTATATCATGCGTAGGGTAGTTCAATTCATGCGGTCTTAACTGTCGGGGCGCATATGCAACAACCTTCCCATCATGCATCAACACACATCCTAAACCAGTGTGTGACGCATCACAATAGACGATAAGTTCTTTCCCCGCCTCTGGCTGAATTAACACTGGTGCTTCTGTCAAAATCTTCTTTAGCTTCTCAAAGCTCTCCTGCTATTTGTCAGTCCAAACAAACGGTACTCCTTTCCTCAACAACTTAGTTAGAGGTGCTGCAATTAATGAGAACCCCTCAACAAAACTTCTGTAGTACCTAGCCAATCCCAAGAAGCTTCGAATCTCTGCCACCGACTTCGGCGGTTTCCAATCCAATACAGCTTCTATCTTCCAAGGGTCAACCCTAATTCCCTCTGCAGAAACCACATGTCCTAAGAAAGTTACTTCCCTTAGCCAGAACTCACACTTACTGAACTTAGCGAATATCTGCTTCTTCCTCAGCACCTACAACACCACATGAAGATGTGCATCATGCTCCTCCTCGGACTTGGAATAAACTAGGATATCGTCAATGAACACCACAACAAACTGATCAAGGTATGATTAGAACACCCAATTCATCATATCTACAAATGCTGCTGGTGCATTCGTTAACCCGAACGGCATCACCAAAAATTCATAATGACTGTAGCGAGTTCTAAACGCCGTCTTATGAATGTCTCCTTCCTTTACCTTTAACTGATGATAACCCGACCTTAAATCTATCTTAGAGAAAACCGAAGCTCCTTTGAGCTGATCGAACAGATCGTCGATTCTCGGCAGCGGATACTTGTTCTTAATCATTATCTTGTTCAGTTGACGGTAGTCCACACACATACGCATGGATCCGTCCTTCTTCTTTACAAATAAGACCGGCGCTCCTCACAGAGACATACTCGGTCGAATAAACCCTCGATCCAATAGTTCCTGGATCTGAGCTTTGAGCTCCACTAGCTCCTTCGGTGCCATTTGGTAAGGAGCAATGGACACCGGAGCCGTACCTGGAAGTAGCTCTATTCCAAACTCCACTTCGCGATCCGGAGGTAATCCTGGCAGCTCCTCAGGGAAAAACATCCACAAAATCCTTTACTGTTCTTACCCCATCGACAATCACCTCATTAGCGTCCAAAGCACTGATAAAAGCTAGAAATGCATTGCATCCTTTCCGAATTATCTTAACAGCCTTCAATGCAGATACCACGTTGGACAAATAATTCCTTCCTTCTCCTAACACAACCACCTCCCCGCCTTCCGGGGTACTCAACACCATCGCTTAGTCTCACAATCCAACTTAGCACGATGTTTAGTCAACCAATCCATTCCTAAGATAAGATCGAACTCTCCAAACGGTAATTCCATTAAGTCTGTCGAGAACACTACCCCTTGAGTCTCTAAAGGTACGTTCCTAAACAGTTTGTCCACTACCCTAGATTGTCCTAAAGGACTAATCACAATCATCTTCCTAGTAGTTGTTTCATAGTCTATACTTAGGGTCTCAAATACCGAACATGCAACATAGGAGTGGGTTGACCCAATATTAATCAAGGCAAGAAAAGGGTTATCAGCAATAAGAAAAGTACCGGTTATGACGTTCGGTGTGTCACCATCCTCCTGTCGTCGAGCTGCATAAACTTGACTCGGCTGCCTCGCGTCTACATTACCTGCAACCCTACCAGGTGGTCCACGACCCCGACCAGACCCATTTCCTCCTCTGACTGGGCCACGACCCCTCGGTAATGGCTGACCACCCCTCCTAACCTGATCAGCACCTCGTCCAGCTGGCTGTACCTGATCCATCTGTGGACAGTCTTTCACCATATAGTCCATAGACCCACATCTGAAGCATCCACCGATTCTCCTTCTGCACTCCCCATAATGTACCTTCCCACACGAAAGACATGATTGATTTTGCCCCGTCAGAGCACGAGCTGGCCCATCAGACCTAGGCCTTTTCTAAAAATTTCTAGATCATCCTGACGACCCAAAATTCCTCTTATTTCTATTCCTATCCTTATCCTTATTCTGTTTCTCAGTCTGCTTAACCTCCTCAGATATCTTAACTTTCTCAACCAAAACCGCAAAGTCCCTTTCCCGCTGCGGTGCTACTAATACCCTCAGCTCATCCCTTAGTCCATCCTAGAACCGTACGCAACGCTCATAGTCAGTCGCCACAATCCCTCGAGCGTAACGGCTCAACCGCAGAAACTCCACCCCGTATTCAGATACAGACTTACTTCCCTGTACCAAGTTCAGGAATGCCTTTCTCTGCGCATCCACATAGCTGGCCCCAACGTACTTTCCCTAAAATGACTCCTTAAAGAAATCCCAGTCAATCTGGACTGTAGAGGTACCCTCCTTTACCGTGAGCCACCACTGATAAGCCTTATCTCGAAGAAGAGACACGACCCCCTTCAACTTCTCCTCTACAGTGAAGTCAAGGTCATCCATTATACGCTCACTTGCCTCTAACCAATACTCAGCTGTATTAGGGGCTACGCCAGAAACACCCCTAAACATCTCCGCTCCGTTGGCTCGGAGTCGTTCTGACATAGATTTCTGAGCTCCTGAACCCGTGCCTGCTCCAGCAACTCTTTCGAGGACCCGCAACATCGCCTGAGATGCCGCATCATCTCCGGGCGCCTGGTCCTGAAATTCTCCCTCCACAGCTGGCGGATCCGGCATCTCGTTTCCTGAACCATGGCCAGACCCTACCGACTTTGACACGGTCATCCTACCCCTACCACGACCACGCGGCGGACGTTCTCGACCCCTTGTACTCATTCTTCCGATTGGCGTTTCTCTGATTAGAAATTTTATGAATTATTAACTCTTCCCACTGATTTTCCACGAACAATCTTATGAAAAGTAGGTTTAAGAGTGATTCTTTCGAATTCAAACCTATCTACAGTTTCAGTCTCAAGTTTACCTCCTAATTCTAGAACCCACATACATTCACACCTCAACATACATATCACATCCATGAAGTCACATTCACCACATAAGGGTATTTTCATCATTTCACTACCTAGGGGTTTTTCCGTAATTTCATCCTACAGGGTTTCTTTGTAATCTAGCAAAATAAAGTATCTTGGGGATTTTCGAAATAGAGGTATATATATTTTAAAACAGGGGTATTCTGGAGAATTTAATTTTAAAAGAATAATAGTGGCGTTCAGGTGTTTGTGGTTTTTGGTTGTTGTTGTGTGTTGTGTGTTGTGTGTGTGTTTTTTTTTTAAAATTTCGTTGACCTTGTAAATCGGGGTATTTTCGTAAACCTAGGGGTATATTTGCAAATCATGGGTATCTTGGTAATTTTTCAAAATAAGGGTATTTTGGTAATTTCATGAAGCAGGGGAATTTTGGTAATTTTGAAAATTTTGATAATTTCCAAAACAAGGGCGTTTTGGTAATTTTCCCAAATCAATGGCGTTTTGGTAAATTTTGTTTCAAAACTAGGGGTGTTTTAGCAATTTTGTGAAAAATAAGGTGGCTGGTCCATTCCGGGTTTTAATTATAGATTTTGGCCCGTCAACAAATCCTCGTGGCTAGGGTGAACAGTCACTACTCATTAGGTAAGATTCCAGCGAAGAGGAGGTGAGTCACTAGGACTGCTTAAGTACCAGACTCTTCCGGATCCAATCCTAGACATGTGCATGCTTGTTGCCACACCCCAACCCAGCGACTTGTTCACGGGTTTGTTTAGTTGACTTAAGTCTTATGAGATTTAAGAAGTTGTTTAAGCTAAACCTAGAGTCCATCAAGTTCTAATTTAAATAGTCTACGTCCCATAAAGCCCATCAAGCCCACATACATATATAACACATAGTGAGTTCAGAATACTTACCTGGCGGACTTGGGTCGGAGACGCAGGTGCCATACCGAGAAAACCATCCTGTGTTATTTATAAACATGCATGTTTCCAAAACCCATCTTTAGAAAACATTTTGAGCCCAAAACCCCAAAGCTGAGTTTTGAACCGGGCTCTGATACCAATTTGTAACACCCCAAACCTGGCCCAAACACCACAACCGGATCTGGCATGTCACTAAGAAGATTTAGTAAAACATGTCTCATTTTTATTTTTTTCCATGAAAAATATTTGTGTTTTTTCAATTTTCTCATTTATACGGAAACTCTTAATAATTTGGATAGTTTGTAGAAAATATAAACTTTATATGATGCCTTTATGAATTAAAAATCGAAATTTAATACATGCCTTAGTTCCAATTTTATCGGATAATTCAAGTGTCTGAAAGTAAAGCCCAAAAACCGGAAATATAAAGCTAATGGCCCATGGCCTTATTACAATGAAATAATAAACCAAGTTAACTAAAAGTATTAAGAGTAAATAATTTTAACAAAGCCCTTTTACTAAATCAAATAAACTCCTGCATGGCCACCTTGCGCTCCTTTCCAGCCCGATCCGATGCATTAAGTGCTACCTGAAAAAAATGTTAAACAACGGGGTGAGTTACGAGACTCAGTGTGCAGCCCTCGTGCACCATCAGATTGGGCCTTAGCCCCACAGATCAGAATAACAGAATATCATATGACAGGAATTTATGCAAAGCCCAACCCAATCCTAGGTTTCTATCCGTTACACACCACCTTTACCTGCCAATCACACCCTTGGGGATTTCTACAATCAACCCACACCGCTACACACCATCGATGGTAGTCATGCTGCAGTTAGCTGCTCATCGTCAGAGTTGTGCATAGTCACCAGAACAGATCGTGGCAGAGCCACTACAACAGATCGTGGCAGAGCCACTATAATAGAACACTTCACCTTTCATTAATCACCCAACCCCATGCATACATAGAAATCGGCATACATATAAAACATATCACCTCAACAGAATCATTCACTTATGAATGACAGAAATCACTTACCTGGTGGTTCGCCTTTACCCTCCTCGGGTTTCCAACCGTTATGCCGGGATTTTGGCGTTTAACAGAATATAGCCAAATATATCTACATGTACTAACAGGCAATCTAAGTGGTGTGAGACCGTTACACACCTGATAAATACGTAGGACTACCCTCTACGTCGATTCCCCCGCTAATCAGATCTACTGCCCTTTGTCTACAACTTTGCTCAAAAGCCAGAAGAACGCGAAGATAAAGCTTCCCCTACATTCGGCCAAGGATTATTATTTACCCAAATTTATATGTTTAAAAAAAAATCTCCTTACCTAAATCGATTAGATCCTAGAAAGTAAGATGATTCGAGTGCTACCGATTTAAAACCTTAGGCGATTGGATCTCCTTCAAATCCCGGAATGACGCAAAAGAAAGAAAAACACAAGATCAGTTTCCATATAGCCATTCGGCTAGGGTCTCTAAAAACCGGAAAAAGATTGAATCACGCGAATTGACACTTACCTTCAGTTTCCTTCACGATTCGGCAATCACAGGAGGTAAGATCTAGGGATTTTGGCTTTTAAGAAAGTCCCGGAAAAGATGAACAAGAGAAATACTGATGAATTTTCGGCATTTAGAAGAACAAAGAATTGAAAAGATGGGCAATGAATAGATAGAGAGATTCAGCCAATGAGTATTAAAGAAAAGAGAAGGTGAATGGCAGGGTTTCGGCAATTGGTGAGACCTCAGGGGTTTCAGTCTCTAAGAGAAAAGAAAAAGAAGAAGAGATGATTCTTGTTTGCCGAAAGAGAGAAAAACTAAAGGCTGTTCTCAGAGAAAACAAATGAAAAATTTGGCACACCCTTTTGCCTATACTAAACCGATTCTCTCCCCCCTATGGTTGATTTTCAGCCAACTCTGCACCAAATGATAGCTCCTATCCTTTTCTCTTATCTTAATCTACTAACTAGTCCAAAAGAGATTTAATTAGCTCCAACTCCTCCTTCCTTTATCAGCATAATATCCACATATTTTAAACATTAAAAATCTCTATTTTCTAGCCCTAATGCCGTCCCCCCAAGCTCCCTTTTAAGTGCCAAAATTGGCCCAAAAGCTTGGGCTCCAAGTGGCTCACACATGGGCCTCCTCCCTTGCCACTGACGCCACTTATAGCTCCCCCCTTGCTGCGCCCCTTGCTTTGGGCCACAAGCCCAACTTGATATTTAAACTACAGAGACTATCCTTAAAACACTAGAGTGTCTACACAGAAATTTAGTCAAGGCCTCATCCCATTCCTGAGCCCAATCTGAACCCCTAACCCTCAAATTAACAAATTAAACTTACAACACACAAAATGCATAGGACCACTAATTCAGGATGTTACAGCGTGGGGAGTGTCTGCGGAGAAGGTACCCGAAGATTTTGGAATTCTGTCCTGCTTGGGCCATTTGGGCTCTTTGGGTTGGGCTTAGGTGTTGGTTTAGCCTGTTGGGCTATTGGGGTTAATTCGGGTTATTGTTTGTAGTTTGGGCACTGGGTTTGTTATTATTAAATTATTGGGCCTTGTAAAAGACTGGTTAAGGGACTGTTATTTCTGTTTTATTTATTTGTGGTTTTTTTATTATTTTAATAGGTTAAGGGCCCGGGTAAATTTGGGTTTCTACAGCTGCCCCTCTTTGCTCATTGTCGTGTAACGGTAATGAAGCAAAGACTTTAAGAAGGCCAAATTTTCCTAGTCTTGTAGATTCCTAGCTTCTTTCAGTACTTTTATTCTTCAAGTATCTTCATTCCATCCCACTGCATCTTTAAGAGCCCAGGAACTAGCGCTTCGATCTCAGACTTGTAGCTCCAATCTGCTCAATCGTAACCTCATGGAGGAAGGATTTGTAGTCTCAACCAACTCCACTGAGACTTCGTGGAGATGAGAATTCAGAAAGAAGAGATTCGTAGCTTCAATCTTCCTATTGAAACTTCTCGAAAAATGAAAGTTGATCCTTAATACACTCAGCGAGGAGGGTCGTAGCCTCAACCTACTCCATTGGAACTTCGAGGAGATAGAAATTCAGGGAGAAGAGATTCGTAACCTCAATATTCTCTGCTGAAACTTCAAAGAAATACGGACTAATCCTCATTGTAAACTCAGGGAGGAGGGATTTGTAGCCTCAACCTACTCCACTGGAACTTTGAGGAGATAGAAATTTAGAGAGAAAAGATTTGTAACCTCAATCTTCTCTGCTGAAACTTCAAAGAAATACGGACGTATCCTCATTGTAAACTCAGGGAGGAAGGATTTGTAGCCTCAACCTACTCCACTGGAACTTTGAGGAGATATAAATTCGGGGAGAAGAGATTCATAACCTCAATCTTCTCTACTGAAACTTCAAAGAAATACGAACTAATCCTCATTGTAAACTCAAGGAGGAGGGATTTGTAGCCTCAACCTACTCCACTGGAACTTTGAGGAGATAGAAATTCAGGGAGAAGAGATTCGTAACCTCAATCTTCTCTACTGAAACTTTAAAGAAATACAGACTGATCCTCATTGTAAACTCAGGGAGGAGGGATTTGTAGCCTCAACCTACTCCACTCAAACTTTGAGGAGGTAGAAATTCTGAGAGAAAAGGTTTGTAACCTCAACCTTCTCTGCTGAAACTTCAAAGAAATACGAACTTGTATGGCTTCGATCTGCATCTACAACTTCAGGAATACAATATATGCTATATTCAATCTGCTCCACTCAGGAAGGCAAGATCTTCGACTTCACCAATGTTGCGACAACGTCTTCTAGGGGGCATGTCTTGTAAAATTAGTTTTGTATTTATGCTTATACAAAATGGTTAGAATGCAATGATCAGAATGAATCTAATGCTCCTAACTAAATGTATTATGGACGACATTTGTATGAATGCAGAATGTCATGAGAATGGCCTTTTTACAAAGATTAGGATGCAATGATCGGAATGAATCAAATGCTCCTAAATGTGTTTTGCATGAATGCGGAATTTCATGAGAATGATCCCTGCTTAAGGTGTCATCATTCATTGTTCATTAGGGTAATATGCTGCCCTCTTGTTCGGCTGGTATTCTCGACAGAAAACTCAAAGAGACAATTATAATTGTTCAACAGATTTGCCCCACTGTAACTTCAGGGTTCAACTCATTATGACTTAGGGGTATAGGATCTGAATATTTTCTCATCCATCCCGCTGCGACTCCAACACGTAGGATTTGTTTCTTCTTCAATCTATCCCATTGCTATTCAAGGGTACAGGACTTGTATCAGTTTCCATCTATCCCACTATAACTCGGGGGTATAGGATCTATAACTTGTTCCATCAACTGATCACTCTTCGGGTGACTCAACCAGATGTGATGCATGATGCTGGCATGGATGCTGAATATCATTTTTCTTGCGAATGATTCCCCTTTTTACACTTGGGTTAACATTGCCCATTTTTCGTCAAGATTGTATCACTGCCGCAATATCTTGTCATTTGTTCCACTAGCATTTTTGAAAAAAATCCGAAAAGAAAATCTCAGTTTAGACCTTTCCTCTAACTTCATTTCTCACACTTGGTGAGTTTTAAACAATAGTCCTGTTTCAATTTCTCGTGTTATTTAGAAGCTTCTAGAGTAATATGCGAAAACCCCTTTCATGAAGGTATTATTAGTCCACTAATCGTTATTTTAATGCAAAATGCCTAAAAAAGATGATAAGCATGGACAAGAAGGAAATTAATTAGGAGCATAGCTCGAAACAAATAAGTTAAGCAAAGCTAGCAAATGCAATCAAAGGAAATTTATTGGTAGTGTATTTTAAAGATTTCAAATGGGTGAGATGGAAACTAGGTGCCCCTGATATTGCAGCCTGAGCTTCTCTTGTTCAAACTTCTTAAGGACCATTTTAAGCTCAATATGTGCTTAGGGGATCCGGAGTACTTTGTCGCTGCCCCGAGACGTCACATACTTCCTCATTGTTAATTCAGGCATAGCAAGACTGCTATATGACCCTCTTTTAATCAAAATTTGAGCCGCCCTTTTCGGGTTTTCAACTCAAATCCCCTTTGGTCTCAAAGCGCCCTTTGCGGGTTTTTGCCTTGGCCTCTCCTTTTTCTTTCTTTTTCTTTTTTTATTGAAAAATTCTTTTTTTTTTCCTTTTTGATTTTTCTTTTTTGATTTTGATTTGATTTTTTTTAAGAATCTCAAGGAGCCCTTTGCGGGTTTTCACCTTGGCCTCTCATTTTAGAAGAAATCTGAATTTACCAGCTTAAGCATGTCCTCTTTACCATCCGTCTTGGTCAAAATCTTCGAAAACAAGCCCTCTTCATTTCATAAGGTTTTTCCAAACTTGGCATTTACTTTCCTCTAAAGTCCTTTTGTATAAGAAGGATCCTTCTTAATACCAGATCCCCATCATGAAATTCTTTTAGGCGAAACTCTTTGTCATAAGCCTATATCGTCCGTTTTGAATACTTTCAACCAAGCTTATTGGAAGCATTCTGTTTCATCCAATTCTTAATTTCATTAAAGCTTGGAGGAAATAAATTTTAACTTCCAGCAATTGCTTCCCTAAACCAATGAGAAAGATGTTGCTCGGTGAAAGTCCTGGCCAACGTTCAAGAACAAAGAGGGTAAATGTGACTTCTTTATGCTGACCTTTACAAGTCTCAGTCGTTTTTCATTTGCTGCACTGATATGGTGTCTGATCAATTATGTTGGCGTTCTTTATTGCCACTTTTTTTTTTTTTTTTGCATTTGAATTTGAATTTGAATTTGCATTTGCATTTGCACTTGAACTTGGATTTGGATTTGAATTTGGCTTTGAATTTGACTTTGGGTTTGTATTTGGATTTGAATTTAATGACTGCTGACTCTGTAACTTTGGCATATGAAGCAACTTTTACCATCTTAGTGAAGTAACTGATATCCACAAAAATGAATTGATGTTGGCTAGAAGCTTTTGATGAGACTGGCTTGGTAATATCCATGCCCCACATGTAGACAAAATGGAGGAGGTACATAAGTCTTTCCTTTCTGGGTAGACTAGTAGCCTAAACCTCATGATTAGCCTGATTATTGTAGAACCATTAGCATGGGTTCTTTAAACACCAATCTTAGCAGCATACCCACCTTTCAATAACCTAGCATGCCTTGATATGATCGTGTGAAAACATCTTAAATTCTTGAAAATAGCTTAATGATGTCTCGTCTTGTGGTGAATTTCGCTTCGATATTTACCCCTTTCATAACCTTGCAACGTGCAAGGTAGAGTCGATTTCATCTTGTTCTAACATTCTTAACAAATCAAAAGATAGGCTACAATCTCAGTCATCTTCACAGTCCTTAGATCCCCTAGACCCATATCTTATTCAGAAATGGAGTCTGTAACAACACCGCCCATGTCATTGATATCTAGGTACCTAGATACAAAGGTAATCCAAAGAATAATTATTTTTATGTTATGGTTAAAGAATGAAAGAATATTCCAAGACATGAAAGAATGTACTGTATAAAATGTAAAGAATGAAAAGATATTTACTTAAAAAAGATGTATTTTATTGAAATAAAGATTCTGGACACAAGCCCATTTCACAAAAAAAGGTTCTTATTGCTTCTGGGCCTAAAGCAACAAGCATGTTTTGAATATTACTCTAGATTAACTCAAAAATACAGGGATCCTTCCACAGTCCCGTTGTTTAAAATCCTTCCATGTATGTGAAGACAGAAGCTTGGAAAAGTTTATCCCTCAATTCACTCTTCAGATGCCTTTTCAACAACGCCAGTATCAGGTTTCGCACCAAAGCCCTGAACTTGAGGTGCTCTGACCTCATGCCCCTATTAATCATGGGACTCACGATATTTACCCCTTTAACAAAAATTTTGGGATATGAATTTTTTGTACCAAAAAGATCGCCAAATTTTACGATGCCCAATCTGATGAGTCTTTCGACCACTTTCTTGAAAGCGGTACAATTTTTCGTCAAGTGCCCCATAATTCCTGCATGGTATTCGCATTGGGCTTTCTCATTGTACCATTTAGGGTATGGTGGCCGTATTGGTTCTATATGAAAAGGGGATACCACATGTGCGTCAAACAAAATTCGGTACAACTCTCTATACGAGATTGGAATGGGCGCACACTGGAGTTTTTCCAAATTTGATTTTGGATTGGTCTCTTGTCTTGGGAAAACCTGATAGCTGGTAGCGGTTGTCTTCGGCTGAGCTATCGTAATCGGCTTCAAACTACCACTATTACATTTATTCATATTATTCACTTCCTTTTCCTTCTTCCTCTGGGCATTTGAAATCCCCAACCGCCCTTTCTTTGTCTCTGTTAAGCCAAGAAGAATAGGATTAACTTGATCATCCCATGGTTTAAAATTTGAACCCCTCGGGAAATTCGTCAATGCCGAGGTATCATTCTGACATTGGGGTATAATAATGACGGGTACCCCATGCGAATGAGTTTCTGGTTGAGTTGGGATACTTATTGGAGAATAAATGATATCTTCATCATTATCCACACTGCTGACCACTGGGCAACTCTTTTTTTCAAGTCCCTCGACTAGTAGTTGGGTTAACCGGCGCATCATATTCATTTGATCTCGCATATCCCGTTGAATTTTGGCCAACTGTTCTTGCATCAGTATTTTCCTTTGCTCTAGTCTCTCCAATCTTTGTTCCATGTCTTCCAGGTTAACTGAAAATATAGGGTTGTTTTGTAAAAACTAATGCAAATGGTACAATGTAGTGCAAATGATGTAATACTTATGCATGAAATGCAATGCAAATGCATGAAATGTGAAAGAAGTCAATTCTGATTCAATTCCATTTAGGAAACTTTATTTGAAAACAAAGCTCTTTACATAAGGTGGATTACAAATACGGCCTTGCTCTAACACCTAAGGCTTTAATTTTTGTAAGCAGAGAGGCTAATTCTCATCCTCGATCTGACCGGGTCTCAAATTGCATGCTCAATACATCAGCTTGTACGGCTAAGGTCTGTAAATATTCGGCTATCTCTCACATCTAGGTTATAGCTTCTCCCATGAGGTAGTCTCTATCTCTGACTTGATTCTGGGAACGGCAAAGCTCCTCTTCTCTTTGTTCTTCATTTGCCTCTAGAGACTGGATATGTTTTTGGCAATTTAGCAAGGCCACTTCTAATTCTTCTATCTTCCTCTTCATTTCTTTTATTTGGCTCAAACTTGCTCTTAATTCTTTCATCGAGTTACGGCTTCAATGATGCTGAAGGGATCTCTCGAGTTCTGCGACTCTAGCCTTTAACTCGTTTTGCTTACCTTGGCTTTCTAAGAGGTTCTTTTCTATAAGCTCATTTCGTGCTTGAGCCTCTCTGAACTTCTCCTCCCACTGGTTAGCTTTGACCCTTTCGCCTTCAATTTCCTAACGCCATTGATCTGGAGTTTTTCCTAAATCGGCGGTCTTCATTGATAGCCGCATCTTTTTGTAATCAGTCTTTAAGCTATTGAGATCCTCTTCAACTCGTTCTTTTCCTTTTCTGAATTTCTCTACCTCTGCCTTTTGAGCATCAGCATCCAGCCCTAAATGCATCTTCTCTTCTTCTAATTGCTCTATTCTCTTCCCCAGCTCTCGATTCCTTTTTTCAAAATCTTGCTTTATTATCTCCAATTCGGACGGGACAACTCGTAGACGTTCTTCTATCGATCGAGCACCCTCTAAACTTGGTCCGGGTATATTATCGTTAATCCTTTGGCTGAACCAACTACTATACTCCGGTGTCGTCATAGGACCTACCGACAATCTCTTCATACGGCGAGTCTGGTTCCAAGCAGCAGAAATCTCCTTGATTTTCTTCTTGTAATCATCTCCTTTAAATTGGAACTCGCATTGCGCTAGGCCATGAGTTACCGGTACAAACTGCCTTGACCCATATTGTCTTAGTACCAGTAAAGGAGCATAAGCCGTAGCTCCCCAAACTCTAAGCAAAGGAACCCAATTGAAACTCCCGCATCAGAACAGAATCTCACTGGGCCCCAACCAAGGAGCTCTCCACTGAACATCCTCTTCTCGAAGATTTTGTAGCAGTGTAGTCCAATTTTCTTCTGACACGTCGTCTCTTCTTGGCATTGCGGCTATTTCTTTTAATGGAGAATAACTATCACTGAGAACACGACAAGAGATCCTATCCACCTTCCAGAAATGGCTGTGAAACCAAACTAGTAACAGCTGCGCACATCCTATGAACCTGCCCTCTCCGGATCTTCTACAGGCGCTTAATGTCCTAAAAGTCTCGGCCAAGATTGCGGAAACTGGCGTGATCCCTTTACCGAGTCGGTCGAACAGATCTGTGACTGCCTCATCAACATGTCCTAGAGCCCTAGGAAATAGCACCAACCCATAGATGCTCAATGCAAAGATATCGATTTTCTTTTTCGCATCAGGATGAGCTAAAATCAAATCCCTCAAGTTCCTCCATGGAATGCACTTATATTCACCCTTTTGCTTTATCCTGGCTGTTATCCATTCCTCACTCATTCCCATAATATTCATTACTTCTTCCAGAAGGCTGGTACATAAGCAACTTTCGAGTAAATTCTATCCATTTGGGCTGTTGGGCAATGCAGTAGAGCGGTGTATTCCTCCACGGTCGGTACCAAGTCTACCTTCCCAAAGGTAAAACAACTATATGCGGCGTTCCAATACTGAATGATGGCTCGAAACAACTGTTCATCTACTTTGATATCCAGTAAGTACGGCAAATCCCTACAACTATGAAAGAACAACCTCTTGGCCTCATCGTCCCATTGATCCCATATTACTTTCAATTCTTGCAGATTATTCTGCGTAACACTAATGTGAGTGTAGTCCCCCAACTCCGACTCATGTCCTGCAGCTAAGCTATCCCCTTGTTCTAATTGTGTTGTTTCTGACCAACTTCGAACCGTCGCGTTGTCTTCCACCTTATCAAGAAAGTCGTTTTCCATGTCGAGCTCCCTAATTTAGCAACCGAACCCAAATCGACACCTTTCTCTAATATGAAAATGCATGCAAAGTAATAAAATAAATAGTTAGTACGATATAAATGAAATTCAGAGCATAAAAAAAACATTCAAGCCTATTGGGTGACCACTAGGGTTCATGACAACTCCACCTTGGGTAGGTTCTTAGGGTCTTTTATATGTGGTTTGGGCTCTAAAGCTGAGGGTACCTGAACTAGCAGATTTTTCAATCCTCACCCATTATAGACTCATATGGATCAAGTTCGGTTCAGGGGAATACATTTCCCTATGGCTGCATAAAGATGAAAATCTCATGAATACATAGGTACGGATGTATCCCGGAAGCGATTCACTATCCTGCACGGAGGTGAAAACCTCACGAAGGAGTAGCTTCTCACTCCCACTTAAAGGTGTGACCCAGCGGTCATGCAATATGATGCAAAGTATTCTACAAGACTCGAACAATAGTAATCAAATGATATGATGCAAGCAAATGCAATAAAAGGATTGTAAATTTTCAAATCAAATTTTCAATTTTTGATAAAAGGACCGAAATTAATCAATTTATGGCCTGACTCTCAACCAGTCCCCAGTGGAGTCGCCAAGCTATACGAAACCATTTTTTTCGACGTTTGAAAAAACAGGAATCAACTTTAAAATATAGAAATGGAGTTGCCACCGATCCTTTTTTGTTTAGGTGTGATCGGATCACCTATAAAATAATTTGGTTTGCGAAATCTAAGAAAATAGGTTCGGGAGTCGGTTACGCACGAGGAAGGATTAGCACCCTCGCAACACCCAAAATTGGTACCAAATTGATTAATTAATGTTCTAAGGCCAAAAATTTGAAAATATTCTAGATTACGATCCATTTATTTAATGTATATATGTATTTGGACAAAACCGTATTGGATGCCGAAGCTCCCTATTTCAGAGAAATAAAATGCCATACTCAGTAAGTTAGGGCATAACATCTTATATTCTCGAAGTTGGATTTATCCTTCGACATTCAATACTTGTATATTTAAAAAGAAGGATACTCCCTTATTTGGGTTAAATGGAAAATCGCAACCTAGTAAGTTAGGGCACTATTTCTCAAAATTCCCGAATACGGAATATTGCCTTTGTTCTTTTAAAAATCTTATCTCGAGATAATAAAATATCACACCCAATAAGTTAGGGCGTAATATCTCAAAAATCCCAAGAATAAGTTTTTTTATTTGAAATATTATGCATTTTGATTTAAGAGAGAAAGGATACTCGGTTGCTAGGTTTTAAACGAGGAGAATCGGAATTCAGTAAGTTAGAGCACGATTTTCTCGAAACCCCCCCAAACACGAGCATCGCCTCATTTTAAGGTTAAAAAACATGAATGAAATCTTAAAAGGATATTTGGTTATTTGGTCAAACGAAAAACCGAAACCCAACACGTTAGGGCACGATCTCTCGGATTTCCAAACACACAAATATTGTCTTATCTTGAAGAATTTTCAAATATGCGCATTTAAAATTGGCTCAAAATGCATTTTATTCGATCATTATTCGATAATGAAAAGCAAAATTATAATATCGAGTGTGTATTAATAATGTAGCAACAATAGCATATGAAGGAACAACTTCACATGTAAATACCAAGAAACCAAGCTAATATACATGCACTATACAAATACAAATATTAATATTCCACAACTAATAAATTAAAAAACAATCTAGAACTAAATATCAAGTAACTTAGCACAAATAAAATGCCACTAATTTTAAGACAAATAAAATGAACAAATAATATATATATAAAGGAAAAATATTTGAAATCATTATTATACAAACAACAAATTATATGTACATAAGCTCGGAAATCACATGTTAAAAGAAAGTCAAAATTGATTGCATACAAAATAGTACGTATAAATAATATAGCAATTCATATATGATGAAAGCTTTGAGACAAACAAAGATGTGAATCAAAAATATACATGGTGAAATGACTTTAATGCCAATTACATAGATAGAATAATGTATAAGGGTATTTGAAATAAATAAAATTTAAAATAAGACTTTTAAAATGATAATCATATATTTATATATATATATATTTAGAATAAAATATGTATGTATATGGATTTAAAAGAGAATGCATATATAAATTAATATGAAATTAATAACCTATATACATATAAATTATATATGATATAAAATAACTTGGAGAAATAATATCTAGAACTAAAATATATAATATATAATATTAATTTAAAAAACAGTAATCAAATAATTAAATAAAATAATCAGAGGGCTATATTGAAATCATAACAAAGTTTGAGGGCTGAAAGTAATAAATTGAACAAGAAAACGAAAAGGACTAAAAAGCAATGCGCGCAAATGATTGGGGATTAAAATAGCAATATTAAAAAAATCCAAAACGCAACGCATAGACTGGATTAAATTGAAATAATGCATAAAATTCGAGGCAAATTTAAAAAAAAAACCATGCAATGCATAACGGGGTTAATAAAAAACAATACGACCAAGGAGGACCAGGCGCGCAAATACTCCTTTTGGAAGAAACACGCAGATCCTCCGGGTTCCGAATTGGGTCGAATCGGGGCGCCTCCGCGACGTCGTTTTGGGGTCACTAGAGAAGGCCCCAAACGCCGTCGTTTTCTCCCTCTTATTAATACAAGATTTCCCGTTTTTTAAAACGAACTATCAGCCTAAACCTAGCCACTTTAAAACAGAAAACAAAATATCTTCCCCTTTTTAAAACGTTTCAGCTCTCCCCTCAGTCGGCTCTTGGCGATTGGGCCTCCCTGGTGTTCCGTCGCACCACCATCGTATTCGGTGGCCGAGGTCACGTAGAGAGGAGCCTTTGACGCTCCATTTTCGAACCCGACTACGACGACGAAATGGGCTCTCCGGCGACGCGTCTGTGGGTTCAAATAACGTCTCTCTTTTCCTTTTTTTTTTCTTGTTATTTGTTTACAAAGATTCAAAAATAAAGAAAATAGAATGACAGTAGACAATAATGGAAAATAAAAGGAGAATCAACCTTTAGATTTTTGCTTTCGATCTCTTTTGATTTCGTGGATTCTCTGTATTCTGTGTGTAAAAATGTATACAGTGATGGCTTTTTCTTTTATAGCCGAAGCAAATAAGACAAAATCAATCCTCTCTCTCTTTTTTGCTTTACATTACTGTTTCTATGCTATTGAGGCCTCTATTTTTGCAGGTACGAACGATGCAGATGTGGCGTACGGAGGCGCGTGGACGCTACGAGGCGCGCGTGGGATCTGTTCGTGGGGATCTAAAGCGGTGCGCGTGTATATCACGCGGGAAGCCAAAGGGGAGTGCGTGGGGAGTGGCTGCGGAGAAGGTACCCGAAGATTCTGGAATTCTGTCCTGCTTGGGCCATTTGGGCTATTTGGGTTGGGCTTAGGTTTTGGTTTAGTTTGTTGGGCTATTGGGGTTAATTCGGGTTATTATGTGTAGTTTGGGCACTAGGTTTGTTATTATTAAATTATTGGGCCTTGTAAAAGACTGGTTAAGGGACTGTTATTTCTGTTTTATTTATTTTTCATTTTTTATTATTTTAATGGGTTAAGGGCCCGGGCAAATTTGGATTTCTACAATATATAAATGAAAAAAATTAAAGTAAAAAAAAAAACTTATAATAAGTATATATAATTTAATGATTTAATAACTATATAAATGATTACTTAAAAAAATAATTAGTAAATGGTATATAGTATTCTAAATATAAAACATATATATAATATACTAATCATAAAAATTGCATATATAATATAATATAAATAAAATAGGTTATATAATACAAATAGATTCTATACAAAACAAAATTTTTTTAAAAATAATATACGATATAATATAATACTATATAATATACGAGAATGTATAATATAATAATAAATATAAATCATAGTATATAATAAAAATAATATTAAACCAAAAAAAATAATAAATAATAATTTAATATATATAAAGATAACACATATAAAAAATAATATATGAATTTTATACTATTAACAAAATTAATAAAATAATATAAAATTTTAATATGATATTAGAATAATTAAAAAATAAAATAAAAAATAAAGGAAGGAGGATTAAGTAGCGAATAAAATAAGTATAAAAAGATTAAATCAAAAATGCGCGTCATATAGTAGGGTCTAAAATGGAAATTATGCCAAATTTTAAAAACGACGACGTTTTGATCTTAGCCTTTAAAGAGCCTGAGGACTTAATTGAAACAGAAAGGAAATTTTAGGGCTAAATTATCAAAAATAAAAAATTCAAATTGAACTTAATTTAAAAAATTAAAATAGCAGAAGGACCTAAATGGCAATTAGCCTATTTAATAAAAAATGCGCGGATCCTCCCCTAGATATCAGGTCAACACGCGGATCCTCTCATTAAACGACGCCGTTTTGGTTATTAATGGGCTATACCAAAACGACGCCATGTGGATAGGCTATAAAAGCTAAAAAAAAAAGCCTTAAATTCATTTCAAACATCAGATTTAAAAAAAATGGCAGAAGTTCGAAAATTTTGCTCTACCTTCACTGGTCATCAGACCTCCAGCCTTCCTCGCACGCGTCTCACGCGCCGTCGTGGCCAGTGGCCAAAACCCCTCTGCTTTGAAACCAATAAATGCAGGTAGCCTTCTTTCCTTTTTCTTTTTTATGTTCGTAAAAAAAAATAGCATAGATCTAGAATAAACAAAATAAAATATGAAAATCACCTTTACTGAAAAAAAATTTTGTATTCTGTTTCACTATATTTTAATTCTGTCTGTATCTCTGTGTATCCGTCTATCGTTACAAGTTCTTGGGGTTTTTATAACCCGAAAATAAAAAAGGAAACATATTCTCTCTATATTTGCTACTGCTTCTTTCCTTTTTGCAGGCAATCGATGAAGATCTCGGTGGTGGTGCGGGATTTACGCGTGGATCGCAGCTTGACGAGGGGCTGGTGGCTGCGGCATTTGCGGTGCGAAGGTTGGGCCGCTGGTTCTTGCGGCGCCTAAGGTGTCAGAAACCCTAGGCCACTGGAACTGTTTAAGTTTTTGGGCCTCTTTGGGTTGTGTAGATTTTGGGTTAGGGTCTACTGCTGAGGGGATTTGGGCTAGGTGTAACGGGCCACGGGTTTAGTTGATTTGGGTAGTCTGTTGTTGGGTTCTGGTATTGGGTTAGTGGGTCTAGTTTAGGGTATTTGGGTTAAGTGTAACAGGCTTTTGGTTTATTGGTTTTGGGTTTTTATAAAAGGACTGTAAAAATGGACATTTATTATTTTTATTTTTTATTTTTTTCTTAATTCTGGTTTGTTTAAGCCCGAGCATAAATGGGCTATTACAGACCCCGTGTATTTTATTTTCACTGAGCTCTGACCAATACAGAGGTGTTCTACATTTGCGTCCGTACAAAGCCTCATAAGGTGCCATTTTGATGATCGACCGAAAACTATTATTGTACGCAAACTCAATCAATGGCAAATATTGTTCCCACGTACCTTTAAACTCAAGAATGCAACATCTCTACATATCCTCGAGGATCTGAATAATCCGTTTGGATTGACCATCCGTCTGCGGATGAAAAGCTGTACTGAAATGCAATTTAGTACCCAAAGCCTCTTGCAGTTTCTTCCAGAATCATGAAGTAAACCTCGGATATCTATCAGACACAATAGATAGTGGCACCCCGTGCAATCTCACAATATCAAAAATATATTGCTCAGTTAACTTATCAAGTGAGTAATCAGATCGTACAGGAATAAAATGGGCTGATTTCGTCAATTTGTCGACTACGACCCAAATTGCATTTTTCTTCCTCGGAGTCAAAGGTAGCCCTGAAACAAAATCCATCGTCACTCTATCTCATTTCCACTCGGGAATCATAATTGGTTGTAACAAACCGGATTGCACTTGATGTTCAGCTTTAACTTGCTGACAGATTAAACATTTTGAAACAAACACTGAGATATCCCGCTTCATACCAAGCCACCAATAAAATTTCTTCAAATCATTGTACATCTTTGTACTTCCCGGATGAACAAATAACAACTGTTATATGCTTCTTTCAATAATAACTGAATCAACTATGGATTCCTCAGAACATAAATTCAATCTCGAAATCTTAAACAATCATCTTATCAACTAGAAATTCAGAATCAAAGTTCAAATTACACTGAGTTCGTTTCACTAACATTTCATTATCAGCTTTCTGAGCATCACAAATTTGCTGTAAGAACAACGGTTTCGCTTTCAATTTGGCTAAAACTGAACCATCATTAGACAGATTTAAATGAGCATTCATCGCACGTAGTGCAAACAGTGATTTCCGATCAAAGCATCAGCAATAATATTTTCTTTCCCCGGATGATAATCTATCACAAGCTCGTAGTCTTTTAACAGTTCTAACCATCTTCTCTGTCGTAGATTCAGGTCTTTCTGAGTCATCAAATATTTCAGAATTTTATTATTTGAAAACACATGGCATTTTTCCCCAAAAAGATAATGACGCCAAATCTTTAAAGCAAACACAATCGCAGCTAGCTCAAGATCGTGTGTCGGATAATTCTTTTCATGCGGTTTCAATTGTCTCGAGGCATAAGCTATAACTTTGCCTTCTTGCATCGAA
This sequence comes from Gossypium australe, assembly GCA_005393395.2. NCBI lineage: Eukaryota > Viridiplantae > Streptophyta > Magnoliopsida > Malvales > Malvaceae > Gossypium > Gossypium australe. Next base: position 111,267,782 of record CM016614.1, on the reverse strand, counting down.
ACACATCCCAGACCGTTTAAAGAAGCATCACTATATATCACAAACTTTTTACCAGATTCTGGTTGTACTAGCATTGGAGCTTCAGTCAACAAAACTTTCAACTGATCGAAACTTTTCTGGCACTTTTCAGACCACTCAAATTTCACATCTTTCTGAAGCAATCTCATCAGTGGAGTTGCAATCATCGAAAAGCCTTTTATAAACCATTGATAATAACCAGCAAATCCCAAAAAACTGTGAACTTCAGACAGATTTTTCGGAGGTAGTCTTACATGTAATTAAATATCAATGCCACTGTCCCAGGCAGGGTCTTACACGAAATCATATACGATGTCGATGTCCCAGAAATGGGCTTACACGTAATTCTCAAATCGATGCAAACAACCCAGACGCGGTCTTACACTATATCACATATCGGAACTCCATGTCATGACATACGTATCCTAACTATTCCTAAGGTTCGAACGAGACTTATCGGACATTGACTCATTGTCGATACTTTCTCGAATTTCACATGTATATCCTCCATAGTCATCCATCACAATTCAATTTCATATAAACATGAATAAATCAACTTAAATACATTTATTTGTATATTGACTTTCCTCGTACAGATATGAATGGATAGAAACCACTACTCGACCACTTTCGACTTCCCTCTATCTAAATCCAGTTTCTTTGGTTCTTGATCTTAATCAAGCTTAAACCTAGCCGAATGAAGCTTGTTCCTTTTCTTTTCCTTTCTTTTGTATTTTCGGCAATATAGATGATGAATAATGGCTTTCATTCTTTTGTTTTTAATTATAATGTCTTTAATAATCAAATACCAATTTTAACCTTTTAATAAAACATATAATACATGTATATTTAATGCCCTTTATCGTTTATGCCATGATATATTGGCCTAATTTCATCTTAAGGCCTTCATATTAATAGAACATAACATTAAAGCACTTTAACAAATAGAAAGCCACTTTTACCTTTTATGCGATTTAGTCCTTTTCTCTAATTAAGCACACAAACAATAAAATTAATTCACGAAACCTTCACATATGCTTAATCACATACTTTATGCACAAAAAATAATATTAAAATATTTTTCTAACTCAAATCTGTGGTCCCGAAACCACTATTCCGACTAGGGTCTAAACTGGACTATTACAAGAATGGCTCCCATACTTTCTTATAATCCATTGGGATCCCGAATTTGACACAACATTAAGAACTTGTTGAAGAAAATCCCAATTGCTATTGTTCATCATAGGGGAGTACTCATCTTCTTCAACATCAGGTAAATTAAACAAATCGTTGATGGACTTAGAAGTAAGAGGTACCTTTTTCTTTCGAACGATGACTTCAGTAGTATCTTGCGTAGTCAAACTAGCATTGAATTCTTGAACTAGTTCATCATCTGGAAGTGAACGAGCATCACAAAATCGTTCCCACTTGAGAGAATTGATTTTCTTTTAATCGGTATAAGAACAACCATCAAATCATTACTCTTCAAGTCAAAACCTTTTTCTGGCATCATAGGTTGATGCTTGAATATTGAATCAAATCTCTCTTTCACTTCTTCATTGATCAAAATTAGGTTTTCAAGAGTAGTCTTTGAAGATCTGGTTCTTTGGCGAGACATGGTATCTTTTCCCGAAAATTCAGCAAATTTTCTGCACAAGAGAGAAATGAGAAATCGGAAAAGTGGGTAGAACTTGCGACGGCAATAGGGTATTTCAACAGAAAGGGAAGAGAACTAGGGTTTCTTTTGGGATTTGAGGTTGACGGCACAAAAGGGAGATTTAGGGATTTTTAGGGTATAAGCAAATTGCTTTGAGGGATATGAAAATTAGTAGAATGAAGAGGGGTTTATATAGGGAAAAATTAAGGCAACATGTAGCAAAAATTTAGCTACATTAGGGTTACTTGGGCGGCAAGCAATGGGTGTGATGGCAAGGCATGGATTTTTCCCTCATTTTTGCTCTCTTGGGCTTCAAACTCAGACTGTATCTTACTAATAAAAACTGAGTAGTACTTGGGCCAAATTTGACCCCCTTTATTAACATAAAAATTTAAAATTTAAATGAAACTTAAAAAATTTAAATCTTAATTAGAAAATTTATTCTTAACAAACTACATTAAATTAATTCCCAGGAAAGGTTGGAGGGGTCACAGCGGTCCCGCTTAAGTTCCAATCTCCTTAGACAGAATTAATTAAATGTAATAAGTTAAGAAAATAAGTTCTAATTATTTATTTATTTACAAAATGAGTTTATGAAAAATTAAGGGTCTATTAATTTGAACGAGGATTCAACTCGCTCAACTTCACCATCCCAATAATGTTTGAGACGTTGACCATTAACTTTAAACGTACCTCTATAATTGTTGTATAATTCAATAGCTACATAAGGATAAACTCGGTAGATGGTATAAGGTTCTTTCTATCAGGATTTAAGCTTCCCAGGAAATAACCCTTGAATTAAACAACAAAACCTTCTGACCTTCTTTAAACTCGTGAGGTTGTATATGACTATCATGCCATCTCTTTGATATTTCTTTACACATTTTGGCATTCTCATAGGAAAACAACCTCGACTCTTCCAACTCATCAAGTTGTAACATCCTTCTTTCACTGGCTTGCTTAAGATTAAAGTTCAACTGCTTCAAAGCCCAGTGAGCTTTATTCTCCAACTCTAATGGCAAATGACATGCTTTCTAAAGACTAACCGATAAGGAGTCATTGCTAACGGTGTCTTAAATGTTGTTTGATAGGCCCATAATGCATCATCAAGCCTTAGAGACCAATCTTTTCTGCTAGGGCGTACTACCTTTTCAAAGATACCTTTGATTTCACGATTCACACTTTCAACTTGCCCATTAGACTAGGGGTGATAGGAAGTAGCAATCTTGTGCTTCACATCATATTTGTCAAGCAACCACTTAAGCCATTTGTTCACAAAGTGAGAACCTTCATCACTAATAATAGCTCTTGGTGTCCTAAATCTTGTAAACATATTCTTATGTAGGAATCACATGACTACCTTAGCATCATTTGTAGGGTATGCTTTAGCTTCAACCCACTTGGATACATAGTCCACAACAACTAAGATGTATTTGTTCCCATACGAAGAAGGAAACGGTCCTAAGAAGTCAATGCCCCATACGTCAAACAATCCAATCTCCAAAATTTTTGTCAAGGGCATCTCATTCCTCCTTGATATATTTCTGGTCCTTTGGCATTTATCACAGTTCTTCACATAAGCATAAGCATCTTTAAATAGTGTAGGCCAAAAGAAACCTGCTTGCAAAATCTTTGTTGTAGTACGTGAACCACCAAAGTGTCCCCCATTTGGAGATGAATGGTAATGATATAAGATCTCAGCAATCTCGCTTTCAGCTACACACTTTTGGATTATATTATCTGCACATTATTTAAACAAAAACGGATCCTCCCAAAGATAATACCAACTATCATGAAGGAATTTTTTTCTTTGTTGGTATGTCATTTCTAGAGGAATTAATCCACATGCAAGATAATTGGCAAAATCAGCAAATCAAGGTATTTCATGAATTCGATTTACCTCAATTAAGTATTCATCTGGGAAATTCTCGTTGATAGGCACGCATGACTGAGTTACCCCATCTTGCTCCAACCTCGACAAATGATCAACTATTTGATTTTCGAGACCTTTTCTGTCTTGGATCTCAAGGTCAAATCCTTGGAGTAAAAGTATCCAATGAATTAGCCTCGATTTTGCATCTTTCTTCGTGAGCAAGTATTTAATGGTCGCATGGTCAGTAAATTCTGTAACTTTGGTACCTATAAGATATGAGCGGAATTTGTCAAAAGCAAAAGCTATAGCAAAGAGTTCCTTTTCGTTTACCGTATAATTGAGTTGGGCTCCCGTCAAAGTTCTACTTGCATAATAAATAGGGTGAAACACTTTGTTTCTTTTTTGACCCATCACAGCTCCAATAGCATAGTCACTTGCATCGTACATCAACTCAAAAGGTGAGTTCCAATCAAGTGTAACGAATATTGGATCTAAGATACCACTTCTTTAGATCTTCAAAAGCTTCCAAACATGCTTTGTTGAAATCAAACACTGTATCTTTCTCTAATAACAAACACAAAGGTTTAGAAATTTTTGAGAAATATTTGATAAACCTTCGGTAAAAATTGGCATGGCCTAAGAAACTTCTGACTCCTTTCACATTCATTGGGGCCGGTAATCTGTCAATTACATCCACGTTTGCTTTATCGACTTCAATTCCTTTCTTTGAGATGTTATGACCTAAGATAATCCCTTTCTTGACCATAAAATGGCATTAAGGACAAGATTTGTCTCTTTGCATCTCTTTAGTACCTTAGCCAAATTACTCAAACAGATATCATAAGTGTTACCAAAAATAGAAAAATCATCCATGAAAACCTCAAAAAAAATTTCAACCATATCAGTAAATATTGCCATCATGCATCGTTGAAAAGTTGCAGGTGCATTGATAAACCAAAAGGCATTCGCCTAAAAGCAAACGTACCGTATGGACAAGTAAAGGTTGTTTTATGTTGGTCCTTCGGGACTACAACTATCTAGTTATATCCCGAATAGCCATCTAAAAAACAATAGAATTCATTACCTGCCAGTCGATCTAACATCTGATCCATAAAACGCAACGGAAAATGGTCCTTCCCAGTGGCTTTGTTCAACTTTCTGTAATCAATACAGATTCTCCAACCAGTAACAGTTCTCGTTGGAATTAACTCATTACGCTCATTTTCAACAATCGTGATTCCACCTTTCTTCGGCATACACTGCACCGGACTTACCCACGAACTATCTAAAATAGGATAGATGATTCCTGAATCTAACCATTTGATCTCTTTCTTTCTCACAACTTCTTTCATAATAGGATTGAGCCTTTTTTACCCATCAATTCGAGCTCTTTCACCTTCTTCTAAAATTATTTTATACATGCAAAAGGAAGGGCTTATACCTCGAATATCAGCTACGGTCCAAGCAATTACTTTCTTAAATTTCTTTAGAACAGCAATTAGTTGCTCCTCTTGATCTTTCGTTAATTATGCTGAAATAATCATAGGCAAAGTAGAACAGCCACCTAAATAAACGTATTTCAAATGGGAAAGAAGTACCTTTAGTTTGAGTTTAGGTGGTTCTTCAATTGACAACTTGGGTTGCACAAATTCTCTAATTTCCAACTCCAATGGTTCAAACCGTGTGGATTGAATAAAATTTCTCAGATTGGCTTCCATCAAAGCCATGTTTTCTTCACCTTCTTTATCCTCCAAAGGGTCAAGATCTAAGGCTTTCTCCAATGGATCTTCTTCAAAATTACTTTCCATAGAAACTAAGGTTTCTATCTCTTCTATAACTAAAGACTCTTCTGTCGGATCGGGAAATTTCATAACTTTAATAATGTTAAAGGTTACCTGATCGTCTTGAACTCGCATGGTGAGTTCACCTTTCTACACATCAATTAATGTTCTTCCCGTGGCTAAGAAAGGTCTTCCAAGAATGATCGGCACTTCCTTGTCTGCTTAAAAATCTAAGACAATGAAATCAGTAGGAAAAATAAATTTATCGACTCTTACCAAAACATCCTTGATCTTTCCTTCGGGATATGCTAAAGACCAATCCGCTAGCTGAAGCATCACAGTTGTAGGTCTTACTTCACCTATCCCTAACATCTTGAAAATAGACTTAGGCATCAAGTTGATACACGCTCCTAAGTCACACAAAGCTTTACCACAGTAAGATTCACCAATGTTACAGGGTATAGTAAGGCTTCCTGGGTCTTTCAATTTCGGTGGCAGTTTGTTCTGCAAGAACGCACTGCACTCCTTTGTCAAGGCAACAATCTCATACTCACTCAGTCATTTCTTCTTGGATAGTATATCCTTTATAAACTTCATATAATTCAGCATTTTTTCTAAAGCCTCCACCAACGAAATATTGATGTGTAACTACTTCAGAACATCCAAAAACTTCTTGAATTGCACCTCATATTTCTGCTTGTGTTGCTGCAATCTTTACGGATATGGAGGTGGAACTTTCGGTTGAACCAGAAAAATTTTCTGAGTAGGTAAATCTGCATCCAAAAAAGATGTTAAAATATCTAAATTCACTAAGTTAGGGTTTACCTTGTCAGACTTTGTATATTCTGATTCATTTGATGTAGGAATTTTAACAGCTGGTTGATTCTTCTCAACGGGCTTATCTTCGACATCAATCAATCGGGGTTCCAAAATTTTACCACTTCACAATGGCACTGCCTTGATATGTTCTTTACCCAAATTTCTTGGATTTTCAGTATCGTTGGGCAAGGTTCCTTGCGGTCTATTACGTAGCTCCGTGGCTAACTAACCCATTTAGTTTTCCAAAATTTTTAGTGTTGCTGCTTGGCTTTAGATCAAAGCTTCATTCTTTTCCATGTACGCTTTCAACAAGTTCTCCAAATTGTTTGATGCCTCAGCTTGAGGTGGTTTTGGAGCTTGTTGATTAAACCCTTGAGATTGGTTGCATCTTTGTTACAATAACTTGTTGTTCGGTCCATTTTCTTGGTTACTCCAAGAAAATTTAGGATGATTACGCCATGAAGGATTGTAAAAGTTGGACAGGGGTCCTTGTCTACTCCTATTTTGATACTGGTTCCCCACATAGTACATTGACTCGGGATTTGATAGACAATTCTCAAAAGAATGACCTTCCCCACAGTATACACAGGAAACTACTTCAAACAGACTTGGTGGCTGAGCTACAAAATTATTAGCACTATTAGCGGTAAACTGTTTTAACATAGAGAAAATAGACGATACCTGAGCTGATAACGAAGTGAGGGCGTTAACTTCATGAACTCCGGCTACATGTCTTCTTGAAGCTACTCGATTTGTTGGCCATTGATAGTTATTACTCGCGATCCTCTCGATGATCTCATAAGCCTCATTATAAGACTTAGACAAAATTTCGCCATTCGCGGAAACATATACCATCAATCTTGTATGTGCATTGAGACCATTATAGAATGTCTCAAACTGGATACAATGAGGAATCCCATGATGAGGACACTTACGAAGAAACTCCTTGAATCGCTCCCAAGCCTCATACAAAGACTCGTCATCCAATTGTTGGAAAGTTGTGATCTCGTTCCTCAACTTAGCATTTTTGCTAGGTGGGAAATACTTAACCATAAATCTCTCTGCTAATTCTTGCCATGTAGATATGGAACTTGGTGGCAATGAGTTGAGCCATGCTCGTGCTCATCTCGTAACGAGTATGGAAACAACTTCAACCTCAGTGCATCTTCAGTCACACCGGCTATCTTGAATGAATCACTCACCTCCATAAACAATCGAAGGTGGAGATGTGGATCTTCCGTGGGCATACCACTAAATTGGCCCACCGTTTGTAGCATTTGAAACATCACTGGTTTCAATTCAAATTGGGTTGCCTCAATGTCTGGCCTTCTAATTCATGGATTTAACTCACTGAAAAGTGGCACAGCATATTGTTTGATGCATTGATCCCTATCATCGGCAATGAGGATGTGATTTCATACATGACCAGCTTCATTACCTTGGTCTTGATTCTGATTTCCAAGGTCCATCTCCACTTGTCTTTGAGTTGTTCATTCATGTCTTCTTTGTCTAAATTTGCTCAATTTCAGGGTCTACAGGGAGTAAATCAATAATTCGATCTATGCTCATAAAAACCTGAAAAGAAAATTAAAAATTAAAAAGAATAAGTTAGTAACATTAGGAATGGATCCAATTGAAAATAAATAATTTCACGAAAAAAATGACTATGGCAACAATTGACAATCCCCGGTAACGATGCTAAAAACTTGTAACGCGTAGGTTTGTGCAAGTGTACACAGTCGTTACCAAGTAATAAGTAAGTATCAAGTTATCGTCTCCACAGGGATTGTATTTGTGCTATGTAACATCCTGAATTTATGGGCTTGTGCATTTTGTGTAATGTGTGCTTAAATTATTAATTTAAGGATTTGAGGTGCAAATGGGGCTCAGGTTTGGGCTGAGGCTTTGAATAAATATTTTATTTAGACACTCTAGGGGCTTAAATTAAAGTTTTAGTAGTTTAAGTGACATATTGGGCTTCTAGCCCAGCAACTAGGGGCACAGTAAAGGGGAGCTCTGAGTGGCGTCACAAGTGCATGAGGAGGGCCCAAATTTTGGCAGCTTGAAGCCCAAGTTTTAGGGCTAAATTTCGGCACTTAAAAGGAGCAATAGGGGGGACGACACAAGGCTATTTTTTAGGGATTTTTAATGTTTATTTTATATGGATAATAAGCAGATAAAGGCTATTTTTTAGGAGATAATGGATCAAGATAAGGGAAAAGATGAGAGCTCATCCAAGAGGCTAGAGTTGGCCAAAAACCAAACTCAGTAAGGGGGAGAAATCGGTTTAGTATAGTCTAAGGGGGGTGCCAAATTCTTCATTATGTTCTCTGAAAATTCTCTCAAGATTCTCTTTTATTTTTTTCGGTAAACTTGAACCCTATATTCTCTTTTCTTTTTCTGGCAGAAACCAAAAACTTCTTAGATCTCAATTGCCGAAACCCCACCATTCTTTTTCTCTTTTCTTTTGGCCGAATCCCTCTATCCACTCCTTGCTTATATTTTTCCAATTCTTTGTTCTTCAAAAAGCCGAAATCACTAAGATCGCACCTCCTGAAGTTGCCGAATTTTCTTCAGTGGAGCCTGCTTGTGCCGAATTTTGAAGGAAACGATAGGTAAGTGTCGATTTCGGGATTTTAATGTTTTTTTCGGCTTTTCAAAGTCCCTAGCCGAATGGCTATTTAGAAACTAATCTCTTATTTCTCTCTTATTTTTGGCATTTTGGGATCTGAAGAGGAGTCAATCGCGTAGATCTCTAAGTCATAAGTTCAGTAATACTCGAATTGTGGTACTTTCGGGATTTCAAGGTAAGAAAATCTATTGATTTTAGTGTGTAAAATCGGTTAGAACACTAACCATGGTCGATTATAGGAGAGGCCCTATTTTCACATCTTTCCGGCTTTTCGAGCAAAGTTGTAGATCGATTTAGCAAGGGTATCGACATTAATCAGGTGTGTAAGTTCTCACACCATTAGACTGATTGCTTATATATATATATATATATATATATATGTAATAAATCTGCTATACTCTATTAAATGCCGAAATCTCGGCATAACGTTTGGAAACCCAAGAATGGTAAAGGCTAAATATCAGGTTAGTGAATTCTGCCATTCATCAGTGAATGATTCTATTAAAATGATATGTGATATATGTCGATTCTTTTCTATATGCTTGGGGTTGGGTGATTGATGAAAGGGGAAGTGATCTGTTCTGGTGGCTTATGCCATTTCAGCCTGGTGACTCTGTCACAACTTTGACGATGAGCAGCTAACTGCAGCATGACTGCCATCGATGGTGTGTAGCGGTGTAGGTTGATTATAGAAATCCCCAATGGTGTGATTGGCAGGTAAGGGTGGTGCGTAGCGGATGGACACCTAGGATTGGGTTGGGTTTTATGTATGCTATCTTCTATATTATGTCTATATTCTGATCTGTGGGCTAAGGCCCAATCTGATGGTGCATAAGGGTTGCACACTGACTTTCGAGACTCACCCTATTATTTTAACAATTTCAGGTGACACTTAGCGCATCGGACCGGGCTGGAGAGGAGAGCAAGGTGGCCATGCGATAGAGAACCAAGGACTTTCGCAAAATACTTTACTTCATTTATTTATTTTTAAGAAATTTATTTTAAGTGGGTTTTAAATATTGTTGTAATAAGGCCACGGGCCACTAGACTATTAGACTTCGTATGGTTTTATTTTGGCTTTCATTATTGTTAGACACTTGAGTTTTAATTAAACTAAGGCATGCAATAAGTTTTTGGTTTTAATTCATAAAACAACAAATGAAATTTATATCTTACTTAAACCTATCGAGTTGTTAAGTTTTCCCAAACAAAAGATTAAATACAAGAAAAATATTTCCCGAGATTGCGACATCTTTTACAAAAAAAATTCCTCAGTGACATACCAGATCCGGTTGTAGTGTTTGGGCCGGGTTTAGGGTGTTACAGATTGGTATCGGAGCTCGGTTCAAAACTCGGCTCTGGGGGTTTTTCGGCTCAAAACGTTTTCTAAAAATGGGCTTTTGAAACATGCATGTTTATAAATGATAACAGGTTTGTCTTCTCGGCATGGCACCTGCGTCTCCGGTCCAAGTCCGCCATGTAAGTATTCTGAACTCCCTGTGTGTAATATATGTATGTGGGCTTGATGGGCTTTATGGGACATAGATTAGTTAGATTAGAATTTGATGGACTTTAGGCCTAGTTTAAACAACTTCCTAAAACTCATAAGACTTAAGTTCACTAAACAAACCCGTAAATGAGTCGCAAGGCTTGGGTGTGGCAACAGGCATACGCATGTCTAGGATTGGATCCGGAAGAGCCTAGTATTTAAGCAGTCCTAGTGACTCACCTTCTCTTCGCTGGAATCTTACCTGGTGCGTGGTGACTGTTCACCTTAGCCGAGTTAGGGTGTGGCAACGGGCATACGCATGTCTAGGAGTGGATTCAGGGAGAGCTTGGTATTTAAGCAGTACTAGCGACTCACCTCCTCTTCGCTAGAATCTTACCTGGTACGTAGTGACTGTTCACCCTGATCACGAGGACTTGTTGACAGGCTAAACCTTATAGTTAAAACTCGAAACGGACCAATCACTTTTTTTTCAAAAAAAATTGCTAAAATACCCTTATTCTGAAAAAAAATCTCCCATGAATTGCAAATATATCCCGATTTACGAAGTCAACAAAAATTTTACAAATCAGGGATGTTTTTGTTATTTTCACAAATCAAGGGTATTTTCAAAATTTTACAAAACTAAGGGGGTATCTTTGAGAATTTGATTTCAAAAGGAAATAGTAGTGTTCAGGTGTTTATGAGTTTCTGGTTGTTGTCGAGTGTTGGGTGAGGTTTTTTTTTTTTAAAGGAAAAATTTCGTTGACTTCGTAAATCGGGATATATTTGCATATTTTCTGATCTATTTTTTTTGTTATTTGTTCTGTGGGGTTAAGGCCCAAATCTAATGGTGCATGAGGGTTGCACACTGAGTCTCGCGACTCACTCTATTATTTAACAATTTCAGGTAGCACCTAGTGCATCGGACCGGGCTGGAGAGGAGCGCGAGGTGGTCATGCGAGAGAATACTTGATCCAGCAGAAGATTTTACTTAAAATATTTTTTTTATATTTTTGATTAAGGGATTTCAATTTCGTTGTAATAAGGTCCTGGGCCACTAGACTATTATTTATGTTTCAGTTTTATGTTGGGCTTTTATTAATGGGCCTTTAAATTTTATGTTTAAATTAAGTTAAGACATGTATAGAATTTCTGTTTTTATTTAAAAGTTCACCAAGGTAATTTATAACTTTATATTTTATATAAACTTAATAAATTATTAAGTTTTCGGTATAAATACTTAAACCTGATAAATGTTTTTTTTCCAAAGTGCTACTTCTTTTTGTAAAATTTCCTTAGTGACATGCTAGATCCAGTTGTAGTGTTTGGGCTGGGTTTGGGGTGTTACATGCTAAGTCATTTAATTTGTAAAATTATATTAATAATTTAGTAAATAAAAACACAATATAGTTGAGAAGTGGTGATTAAAATATATTAAACTAAATGCAATGATCCCTAATGCAAATTATCCTAAGTATGCAAACTATATGAATGAAATAGATTTTAGTAAAATTAAACACAATTTGCAACAATTATAACATAAATAAACTAGGACAATTACTTTAATTAAACTCAATTTATTATCAACATGTTTAATAACATTCGGGAAAACATTCCATGGCAACTCGATCTTTCATGAGTTTGGAAACCACATTAGGTCCTTTCGGAATCCTTTACTTAGTAAATACGCATTTTACTGATCCTTATTTACTGAGGGTTTCTTAGCATTCGTGTGAGGTAACAGGGACGTGTCAGGTTTGAAATAATTTAATCACACAAATCTAAAGACTATGCAGATAACAGAGCTTGGTCAGAGTTGTTATGCAACCTATAATTTAATTGGGTCAGGATCTAAATTGAGCATGCACATTTCAATTATGTGTCCATTAGCCGTCGTCTAGTCAGGATCGCTCAGCTAATTCAGGTGCATTTCAATCATGTATGAACGAAATATAGACTTCATTTTAATTGAAAACATGATCGATTGAGGCACAAACATTATAAGCATGAATCAAATAAATATTATTTAATTAAAGCAATCATTCTAGCTTAAATAAAATTAAGCTAACATTGTTGTAAACAAGAACAAAGAACACATAGCAAACATCTTTAGATTAAATTAAAAAAAAAAGAAAGATTAAACCCAATTTAGAGTGGCTGTCACCCAAGACTCTGACTGACGAGGCTCCTTCGTTCCTTTGCTTTGCTCCTTTGCTGATGGCTCTCCAAGGTGGCCGACCAAGGGTTCTTTAAGAGGCTTAATTTCTAAAATCTCTATGAAGAGATGATGCTAGGCGTGGGAATGGAAAAGGCTAAGAGAATTTGGAAAGAAAAGAGAATGATGAATGATGAGAATGAATGAGGAATGATTAAGGGATGCTTAGAATTTGGAAAGAAAAGAGAATGATGAATGATGAGAATGAATGAGGAATGATTGAGGGATGCTTGACAGATGATGAATGAGGAATGATTGAGGGATGCTTGAGGGATGATGAATGAGGGAATAAGAGGGTTTTAGAGGTGAGGAGAGGGGGATATTTTGCTAAAAATAGTGGATGTTAACCTCTTCAAATCTCCTCAAATTGTGGTCGTCCATGCTTAGTGGCTTTTGACCTTATTTTTGCTTGATTTTTAAGCAATTTTGGATGCCACACAACTCAGGACTGAGACTCGGTCAATCGTAAATCTTCGAGCAAATCTCTAATTTCTTCAACACTGCAAGGACCTTGTGTAATTAAACCAAAGAATGGTTTAAATGGATAGCCATGTGTAGTCGAATATTGGGTTGACTTGGTCTCCAATTTGGACGATTTTGTAATCCAGCAAAGCTATCAGACTTGTCCAGAATAAATCAACAAGTTACAGGACCAAAGAATAAAATTTATCCAATTTAATTAATTAATTAAAACCCAAATTATTAATGAAATATTTTAAAATTAATTATTAAATATAAATTTATATTTTATTATTTAATTTAATCATGCATGGCCCACTTTATGTCTTAAAAAATATAATATATTCAAATTAATATAAAATAAGCCATTTATTGCATGAAAACTATATAATAAAGCATAAAATCACATTTTAATAATTTTTATGTCCTAATTTCATATTTTTCACATATTTTATTAATTTATTAAACAATTACTTAGTTTTAACAATAGATTTAAGTAAAAGGGTGATAAATTACATAGGAAAAATCCTATATACTTTTCCATTTAAAGGACTAAAGTGTAAAATGTCAAACGTTTAGGGGCAAAAATGTAATTTTTCTATAATGTGACTTTTGGGCTGAATTGAATAATGTGATGATTAAATGAGATGAATTTGGTATTATAGATCAAGAAAAACGAAGTTCGAGTCTAGATTGGGGGAAAACCAAAGTGTTTGAGATTAGGTCCATTTCCGCTATTTTTGTACCGAGGTAAGTTCGTATGTTAATAATGCAACGTTGTAATTGTATTCATAATGTTTTGATGGTGCATAAATTGTATGATTGACACTATGGATGTAATTGACGAAGTTTCGATAGCCGAGAAAATCCCGGTTGAACCTTAGGAATAGATTAGGATACAAGTGACATGTCACTAGGAACCCATGTGATTATGTGATTATATGTCCCGGGTGCCGGTCTAGTATGTCCTATCAGTGGCTGAGTATACCGGCATATGTTGCGGATACTTGACACTTGTATGAGCAGCACCGAGTAGCTACATCTTGACTGACAACTTGTGTGAGCAGGCTCGAGGATAGCTCGAGAGCGAGCCTATATGTGTTATGAGATTTGTGGTAGCATTGGCTACTTATGTGGCACTTATGTGCAAGAATTTCGTGTATCCAATAGTATTCCAAGTGGTTCAACGAGTATGTCAAAGATAAGAAAGTATGTGATTATGTTATGAGTTGGTACAGGTATGTACGAAAAACTTAAAGGATATGGATTCAGTATATGATGAATTATTGGTAAGAATATGATTGAATAGGCTATGCTCATGAAGTTTAATGACATTTATGTTGATATATGTTATGTTATTCATACGATGAGCTATTGGTAAGAATGTGATTGAGTAAGTTGTGTTTATGAAGTTTTAATGGCATTTATGTTAATATATATTAAGTTATTTATATGTCAAATGTATGAATAATGTTTTTTATTATTTGCATATGAATTACTAAGCTATATAGCTTACCCCCCTTTCTTTCCATTATCTTATAGTATCACCAAGCTAACTCGGGATCGAAGATCGTCGGAGTTCGCATCACACTATCAAACGATTATTTTGGGTATTGATGAACTTAACATTTTGAGTATGTGGCATGTATAGGGACTTAGTCATTTTTGTTATATGTGTCATTGTGATTGTAGCCAATGTGTTGGCTTGTGATTGTCAAAGCCTTCTTTTGATATTTGGCCATGTAAATTGGCTTATTTGGGCTAACATGGTTGTAAGCCTAAGTATATTTATATAGGTGTCCCCATGTCTTTGGTGATATGGTCATGGTATGATTGGTGAATGATGGAAAGGTGATTTATGACATGAATGTGAAATGTTTGGCAATGTGGTCTATTGAAGAGATGATAAATTGGTGTACAATTAGGTATCTTGAAAGTAGTCAATTGTGGCTTAATAAATGTTGTGAGTATGATAGATGTTGATATTGTAAAGGCAATTGTTGGTCATAATTGTGGATGTTTTGGTTGCCTAAGTATGTTATGTTTTGTGCCTTTAAATTGGTGAAGCGTATGTGTGAATAAGGGTGGCAAAGGGTGGCACGGCCGTGTGGCACAAGTCAGAAAGCACCCTAAAACGAACAAGGTCTGAAGCATGGGTGTGTCCCTTGGACCACACGGCGTGCCTCTTGGACCACACGGGTGTGTTAGCCCTGCAGTTAGCAAAAATTTTCTAGGTTTTGTAAAAGTTTCCTGAGTTCTCAGTTTAGTCCTGAACCACTTCCAATGCATGTTTTGGGCCTCGTAGGCTCGTATTAGGAACTTTATGATTGAATACAAGTGGTTTTAATTTAGACGCAAATTTATAACTCGATTTGTATGTTTACTTGCGATGTAAGTCCAGTAATGCCTCGTACCCTGTTCCGACATTGAATATAGGTAAGGGGTGTTACATTTATTTTCAAATTGCTAAGTAACTCATTGTTTTTAAAATTTGAAAGGGTAACTCCCAAAGTAATTGTTTTTATTTCTCTTTAACATCTTTTTCCCCATTTTGAATGCCTTGTTTGATGAGTTTGATCTTATGACCTTCCACCCTTCTCTCCCATCATTTCTTTTTTTTTCATCTTTTCTCTCTTTGCTCTTCCCTTTCCACCACCTTATGTCGCCCCTTGTTGGTTGCTCCTCCTTGATTTTCTTTTATTTTTGCTCCATTTTGCTAAAACAAACTAAAACACCACCATAAAACCACCATATCACCACCACACTACCACCATAGCACCACCGTCTCACCAACCTTGCACCATCTCCAAAACCAATTTCTTTGATAGCTCTTCGTCTTTTATATTTCTTCTTCTTTTGAACATCACTTAAACACTTTATTCTCTTCTTGCTACCGAATCCTAAGATCATTTTGGGGTGTTCTTCAACATTTTTCGTCCTTAATAATTATTGATCCTCACATCGATTCTGATCATCAACATTAGAAGCGCTTCTCTTGTGTCTTTTTCGAAATAAAGTAAGCAAATCAAGTCAATACTCTTTTGGACTGGAAGTGAACGTGTTCTATTAGGATATACAATTTGGATCACGAAATATGTGTGTTTTATACAAGTTGAATATGCGATGTTTTGATTATGATTAACTAATTATCTTGACAAACATAAGACATAATAAAATAACATGTGACTATGTAGATTTGAGGTAAGTTATCTTGCTCAAATCTTATTGACAAGATATAATATGTATTGTTATTATGTGATATTTTTCTAATCACATGTTGTGTAATATCATGGCTATTTATTCGATTTTGAAAGCATGGATTGCCATGACTATTGAAATTTATGCTTACATGGAAGCATGATTAACATGCCTATTATTCTGTAAATGAGATTGTATGCCATGATGCATTACATGGGGTTGAGACAAATTAGAATGATGAAAATGTGGTAGTTTAATGCAAAAATTGGTTGTTTATCCACAAATGTGTTTCAGTAGCTTGTCTACAATTTTTGTGGCTTGAACACAACTATGTGTATTGGAAGCTTGTTTACAAAATTGATGGCTTGTCCACATATGTAACAACCCATTTTTAGTCAAATCAGAACAGTGATTTTGAGACCACAAATCTGAAGTTGAAATAATTATTTTATTATTATTATGAGGTCTACAGTATGATGGTATGATTTTGTGAAAATTTCGTTAAGAAATTTTATCGTTTGAATGCTCAATTTGATAAAAAGGACTAAATCACGTAAAATGCAAAAGTAGTGTTCTAATAGCTAAAGGTGTCTAATAGCTATGGAACATTAAAGTGGATGTCCTTAAGTGGTAATTAGACCATTGTTAATGTTAGTGGACAAAGATAATGTAACACCCCTTACCCTTATCCGTCACCAGAATAGGGTACGAGGCATTACCGGACTTAATCACATATAACTGATCATTTCCGAGTCATAAATTTCCATTCAAATTTAAAACTTTTCATTCATAATCATATTGTCCCTATTATGGACCTACGAGGTCCAAAACATACTTTGGAAGTGGTCTAGGACTAAACTGAGAACTTTAAAATACTTAGAAAATTTTACCACAAAACAAGACCACATGCTCGTGTGGCTTGGGACACGTCTGTGTCCTCGACCCGTGTAACTCTCTGTTTATGTCGTCATCAACCATTTAGGGTCGCACGGCCAAGTCACACGCCTGTGTGGCCATCCTTGTGGATGAAATTTAGGCTATTTACCAATCCTTTTTCCATCCAAAATCTCTTGCACACTTATACCAAGTTTATCAACACAGACATGGCATTTTTTAGGCATCCCAATAACCACATCATGGCATTCGCACACTAATTATAAATCACATTCATCATGCACAACCACACACACACTTAACTAATCATAGCATATAACTTACTCAACCATTCACATTTAGTATTTGCCACACATAATTATCACACATTCACTTATCCAACCCAAACAAGCATGCACATCCATGTAATGCTTCATCATAGACTTATAACATAACAAATATTGGCCACAACAAATGGCCTTATACAACAATGACCTTCAATTAGCATAGGCAAATATTCTAGGCCAACTCATAATAACATGTACACAAATGAACAAGTCCCTATACATGCCATAGACTTAAAAAGCTAGAATAAAAATCATCGATACCAATCCGTAGCTTCTTAGTGTGATAGAATCTCCGACAACCTCCAACTCAAGATAACATCTATGACACTATAAGAAAAAGAAAGGAAGGGGTGTAATCTATATAGCTTAGTAATTTAGCATGTAAATAATAAGAAATTAATTAATATGTTTTTACCAATCCTCACAATATGTTCTCAAGATAATACAATCATAATTGCACATAGTTCCACTATTTACTCACGTTCATCTCAAGTTGTCTACTTGAGTTATAGTCACTAAATTATTTATATCTTGTGCTACAGAACTCAAAATTAAGATCCTCTAATTTTCCCTGAAACTAGATTCAAATTTTCTCTAACCATAAAAGTTTCAGAATTTTTGGTTTAGCCAATAAATACATTTTATTCATTAAAGTCATCCATGTTCTGTTGTCTGACAGTTCCGACCCCTCTTCACTAAAAATTAATTATCTCCTCGTACAAGATTCAGATGATGTTCTCATTTGTTTATTTTGAATATAGACTCATTAAGGATTTTAAGAACAAGTTATAACCCATAATTATTAATTTTAAATATTTTTAATTATTTTCCCAATTTAGAATAGGGGATTTTAAAATCATTTTGACTCTATCTTACAAAAATTCAAATATCTCAGAATGTAAAATTTCTTTGCTTACAGAGTTTCTTTTATATAAAAATAGACTCAATAAGATTTAATTTCATATCTTATTCAATCTCTAATTCCACTTCTACCATTTTTGGTGATTTTTCAAAGTTACACAACTGTTGCTGTCCAAAATTGTTTTATTGCTAATTTTACTCTTTCATGTTTTCTTTGTATTAACTTTCATTTACACACACATAACACCAAGCATGTCCATAGCTAGCCATTCCAATAGCTAGTAATTATCAAATATTTACCAGTCTTCATAGTCATACTTACTCCACATCAATCTTACCAAAGTTCGATCACATATCGAGCACATTGCTCATGAATATAAATATACACATGTACCTTGTAACGACTCGAATTTGGGCCTAGTAGAATTGGGCTTATTGGGCCTTGACCAGGGGAGCGTTTAAAATTTTTGAGAATAAGAGAACAGCACTAATGCAAGTTGGACGTATTAGGTGAGTGATTTTGGAAGGTTAGGGGGCTTCTATGAAGTCCCGGAATCAAACTTGGGCTTTAGGAAAATTTTGGTTTTAGGTGAATAAAACCCTGTGAGTTAGTAAGTAGGCTTTAAGAATAAAATGTGGAGAAAAATGACACAAAATAGGTTGTGGCCTACTGGCAAATGGTGCCACATGGGAGAAAAGGAGGTGACGCCACACAAGTAAGCAAGGGGTCCAAGGTTCAAGTCTTGGCGCTTGCATTTCATTTTGATTTATTTTTAAGTGAACTTAGATGTTGACCCATAGACTTATATTTAGTTGCACATGATTTTAAACACAAGAGGAGTTTGTGGCCTAGTGGCTAGCGGCGTGGATTAAGTTATAGGGGAGCCTGAGTTCGAATCCCACCGCAAGTAAAAAGGGATATTTATTTTGCTAAGTTGGGACGGCCAGAGTTTGTGTTGGAATTAAACTCTGCTGAAGGAAGGATCCCACATCGGGAAGCTAGCAAGAGGGAAGGTGAGAAGCTGGCTTTAAACAGAGCAATCTATGAGAAGAGTAAGCATATCTGGGTTGGCGTTTGGGCATAGGAGTGTTCGTAGCGTGGATCAACTCTAGATTCCTATCAGGTGTGTATTTCGCCCTACTCTAGCTATAGAGCGGCAAATGCCGGAATGTCGGTCACACAGCAATTGTAGCCACATGAGCGTGCGAGCGCACGTGTGGGAGCTTCGACGCGATAGTTGAGGCCCTCATGAGTGTTCTCATGAGTCTAGGATGCCTTGGGCCAAGTGGGCCCATATGAATAAATTGTATGATTGTGTAGTATATAGTGAACTGGTCTATGTGAATCTCATATCTGTGGCTAGATTCGGGCTAAATGGGCCACATGAGCGTGTGGGCCCATTTGGGCCGAGAATGGGCCATAGGCCCATTCGCATCATTATCTCTGCTTAAAATACCTCGGTTTACAAAATTACTAGAATACCCTTAGTTTACAAAATTACTAAAATACCCTTGGTTTACAAAATTACCAAGATACACTGGTTTGCGAAATTAACGAAGTACCCCCGATTTGTAAAATTACTGACATACCCTTGATTTGTGAAATTACCGAAATACCCCGATTTGTAAAATTACTTAATTCCCTCAGTTTGAGAAATTACTGAAATACCCTTGGTTTGCAAAATTACTGAAATACCCCAATTTGCAAAATTACCGAAATACCCCGGTTTGTGAATTTACCGAAATACCCTCTATGGGTAAAGTTACCGAAATACCCTCTATGGGTAAAGTTACCGAAATACCCCTTGAAGGTAAAAATGACCGAAATACCCTCGATGAGTAAAATTACCGAAATACCCCCAAAGGGGTGAAAATGACCGTTATACCCTCGATTATGGTTGAATATCATGTATATGATTTTATTTACATTTTATACGTTTGTTACCTTGCATTTATATCATGTTGCATGGGTTGGGTTTGATGATCAGAGGAAGTGTAGCCTGGTGGCTCTGCCACATACTATCTTAGTGGTTATGCCACATATATATTATTATTTTGGTGGCTCAGCCACAAATACCGTGATTAGCAGCTTGTCTGCAATATTGGTGTGTTTCGCGGGGTGGGTTGACTTGATCCCCATACGATGTGATTGGTTGGTACGGGGGTGTGATTGGTTGGATTGGGTTGGGCTGCATTTTATTGTTTGCATTATCATGACTATAGGGCTTAGGCCCAGATTAATGCCGTAAGGGCTCAGGCCCAGATAGTAACTGTTTAGGGGATTACACACTGAGTTCTCGTAACTCACCCCCTTTCCCTTAACCTTGCAAGTAATCCCCAGCGTTAGAGGATTTGGGGTGTTACATTTTATGGTTTGAGAGCTAGGTTGCAAAACTCGGTTGTAGAATGGGTTTAAAATTTTTTTTCCAAAATCTGTTTAACCTTTGGTCTAGAAAAGTGATAGTGTTACTGGAAGTATGGCACACCGAGTCTCCGGCACCAAATCCGTAAGTTTCTTGATCATAAACTTTCTTATATGCTAAATGACTGTACATTTTGTATTTATATTGTGTGTGTTTTGTTTGGATGTGATGTTTGAATATAGAAATTGTATGCATGTGTGATAAATATCTGTTTGTTTCTGTGGTTAGATGGTTGATTATGTGTAAAAGGTTTCAAGATTAAGTTAGAAGTGTTGTAGTGTTATTGGGATGAGAGTGCACAGCGGAAGCATAGTGGGGTAACCTATGTTGTTCGGCTATTATATAGTTGGAAATTTTGAGGACGAAATTTCTTTAAGGGGGTAGATTTGTAACGACCCGAATTTGGGCCTAGTAAAATTGGGCTTATTGGGCCTTGACCAGGGAAATGTTTAAAATTTTTGAGAACAAGAGAACAGCACTAATGCAAGTTGGACGTATTAGGTGAGTGATTTTGGAAGGTTAGGGGGCTTCTATGAAGTCCCAGAATCAAACTTGGGCTTTAGGAAAATTTTGGTTTTAGGTGAATAAAACCTTGGGAGTTAGTAAGTAGGCTTTAAGAATAAAATGTGGAAAAAAATTACGCAAAAGAGGTTGTGGTCTAGTGTCAAATGCCACCACATGGGAGACAAGGAGGTGACATCATACAAGGAAGCAACGGGTCCAAGGTTCAAGTCTTGGCGCTTGCATTTCATTTTGATATTATTTTTAAGTGAACTTAGACGTTGGCCCATAGACTTATATTTAGTTGCGCATGATTTTAGACACACGAGGAGCTTGTGGCCTAGCGGCTAGCGGCGTGGATTAAGTTACAGGGGAGCCTGAGTTCGAATCCCATCGTAAGCAAAACGGGATATTTATTTTGCTAAGTTGGGACAGCCAGAGTTTGTGTTGGAATTAAACTCTGCTGAAGGAGGAATCCCACATCGGGAAGCTAGCAAGAGGGAAGGTGAGAAGCTGGCTTTAAATAGAGCAATCTATGAGGGAAGTAAGCATACCTGGGTTGGCGTTTGGGCATAGGAGTGTTCGGAGCGCGGATCAACTCCAGGTTCCTATCAGGTGTGTATTTCGCCCTACTCTAGCTGTAGAGCGACAAATGCCGAAATGCTGGTCTCACGGCGATAGTAGCCACACGAGCGTGCGAGCGCACGTGTGGGAGCTTCGACGCGATAGTTGAGGCCCTCATGAGTGTTCTCATGAGTCTAGGCTGCCTTGGGCCAAGTGGGCCCAATGGGCCAGTGGGCCCATATGAATAAATTGTATGATTGTGTAGTAGATAGTGAACTGGTCTATGTGAATCTCATATCTGTGGCTAGATTTGGGCTAAATGGGCCACATGAGCGTGTGGGCCCATTTGGGCCGAGAACGGGCCATAGGCCCATTCGTATCGTTATCTTTGCTTAGAATACCTCAGTTTACAAAATTACTGGAATACCTTTGGTTTACAAAATTACTGAAATACCCTTAGTTTACAAAATTACCGAAATACCCCGGTTTATGAAATTACTGAAGTACCCCCAGTTTGTAAAATTACTGACATACCTCTAATTTGTGAAATTACCGAAAGACCCCTGATTTGTGAATTTACTGAAATACCCCGATTTGCAAAATTACTGAAATACCTTTAGTTTGAGAAATTACAGAAATACCCCTAGTTTGCAAAATTACCGAAATACCCCAATTTGCAAAATTACCGAAATACCCTCTATGGGTAAAAATACCGAAATACCCTCTATAGGTAAAGGTACCAAAATACCCCTTGAGCGTAAATGACCGAAATACCCTCGATGGGTAAAATTACTGAAATACCCCCAAAAGGGTAAAAATGACTATTATACCCTCGATTATGGTTGAATATCGTGTATATGATTTTATTTACATTTTTATACGTTTGATACCTTGCATTTATATCATGTTGCATGGGTTGGGTTTGATGATCGGAGGAAGTGTAGCCTAGTGGCTCTGCCACATACTGTCTTAGTGGCTATGCCACATATATATTATTATTTTCGTGGCTCAGCCACAAATACTGTGATTAACAGCTTGTCTACAATATTGGTGTGTTTGGCGGGGTAGGTTGACTTGATCCCCACACGGTGTGATTGGTCGGTATGGGGGTGTGATTGGTTGGATTGGGTTGGGCTACATTTTATTGTTTGCATTATCATGATTATAGGGCTTAGGCCCAGATTGATGCCGTAAGCGCTCAGGCCCAGATAGTGACCGTTTAGCTCTCCCCCTTTCCCTTAACCTTGCAGGTAATCCCCAGCGTTAGAGGATTTGGAGCTGCAGAGGACTCGGTGGTGGCCATACATCGGAGTTATTTCTCACGAAACTTAGTAAATCCAGTTTTTACTTTATTTTAAGATTATTTATTTTGGGATTAATATTCTGTAATAAGCCCATTGGATTTTATTTTCCTTTTAATCTTTCTTTTCGGCTAATATTAAATTGTTAAATGTTTAAATACTGGGTTTTCCTAAAATGTTAATAACCATTTTTTCAAAATAACACGTTTCCGCAACTATTTAAGTTCGATTTTCATTATAAAAACAATTTTTCAAAATAATAACAACTTTACAAAAACGGACATTAAGCAAATCACATTTCTACAAGCAAAGAACGAAACTTGGAGTTTCAAAAAGAGATGCAACATTTATAACAGTCGCTTAGCTTTTCAACTACCTTTTGATGTGACATGCTAGATCTGGCCATAACGTCTAGGCCAGGTTTGGGGTGTTACATACCTGCACTCATTCATCACATAATCACAATCATTTACACTTAGTCATTTCCCGTTGAATTCATCGGAATATTAACGGATACATCAGAATATTCCACATGGTGTCACAGTTCTAGCCAAAGCTACTTCACATCACTTATCACACATAGGCTCGTTCTCGAGCTATTCACATTCGTGGGTCTGCTCACACAAGCTGTCAGTCATACATAACCACTCAGTGCTTCTCACACAAGCTATCAGGTATTCGCAACACATGTCAGATTACCCAGCCACTGGTAGAACTTATAATCCAGCACCCATTTCACATAGTCACAATATCGAGTCTGCTCACATAGGCTGTCGGTCATGACGAAACTACACGGTGTTGCTTACACAAGCTGTCGAGTATCTGTAACACATGTCGGATAACTCAGCCACCAGTAGAACGTATGGACCAACACCCGGATCACTTATTTCACTTAGATTTCACATAGGTTTCTAATGAATGTGTCACTCGTATCTATTTTTATTCCTAAGGTTCAACCGAGAAATTTCTCACTTGTCGATATTTTGTCAATTACATCAAATATTCAGCCATAATTTATACCATTTATCAAAGTATGAAAACGTAAGTAAAAACGATGCATTATTTACATACAAACTTACCTCAGTAGCACAACCGATAAAAAGGACTTATTCGTCATATTCTTTATTTTCCTCCGTTCTAGGTCCGAACCTCATTTTCTTTGATCAATAATATCAAATTTAGTCTACTTATTAGTCACATTATTCAATGTGATCCAAAAATTATATTATGTCAAAATTACGTTTTTGCCCCTAAAGTTTCACATATTTACACTTTTGCTCCTAGGCTCGTAAAACGATTGCCATTTAATTTATTTTAAGCATAGCCGAACCATTTTCATAACTACAACAGCCTACAATCTCCACTAATTCACACTTTTATGACAAATTTTATAACTTTTCCAAATTAGTCCTTTTTAGCATCTTTACCGAAAATCACTTAGTAAAAGTTGTTTCTCTAACCATAAACATGTATAATCTACCTTTAATCATCAAACTACGCACATATTCATCATGGGTCAAAACCCTAGACTACAACCATCTCTCAAAATATTGGTAGAAATAGATAGATCTTGTTACGAGGATTTCAAAAACGTAAAAATCATTAAAAACGGGGCTAGAACAGACTTACAATCGAGCTTGGAAGCTTAAAAAACCCTAGCCATGGTTTCTCCATGCACGTTTTGGCCATGGGTTGAAGATGGACAAAAATTTGGCTTTTAATCTTGTTTTTAATTGATTTTAATTATTAAATGACTAAAATGCCCTTAACTTAAAAGTATTCTATTTCACCAATTTCATGTCCATTTTTGTCCAACAAATTAAACAATGTCTACTTTTCATTTAAGGACCTCAAATTTAAAATTTCATAACAATTGGACACCTCTAACATGTAGAACTCAACTTTTTCACTTTTTATAATTTAGTCCTTTTGACTAAATTGAGTGCCCAAACGTCGAAATTTTCGAACGAAATTTTCACGAAATCATTTCGTGAAATCTTAGACCATAAAAATGTAATAAAAATAAATTTTTTCCTCATCGGATTTGTGGTCCTGAAACCACTGTTCCAACTAGGCCCAAAATCGGGTTGTTACAACTCTCCCCCTTAGGGATTTTTGTCCCCGAAAATCTTACTAGAAGAAATTTCTTTCAACTCTCATGAATCACTTTCACTAATTTCCCAGAATCGCAAATCATATCAAACTCGTATATCTCTTTCTAATCACCTTGAACTTTAACACACAGTGTCGGAGCATATCGTCAAAGTTTTGAATTACTCTTTCAAACTTACCACCGATTTACAAGTGTATTCCCGTGCCAAAATGCAACCACATATTCATATTTTCCTGTAGCTTTTTCCATAATCGGGATATAGCCTTTGGATCTCAATCTGAAATAATGGGGACTGGCACTCTATGAGAGCTAAAACCTCAGAAATATATAACTTGGCCGATCTGTCAAATGAGAAACTTGATCGCCAAAACATCTATTTCAAATAACTGCACATTTTGATTACTCCCAGAATGAACCAATGAGCTACTACTGAGCTTCGTACAAAAATTTCATGCATAAGCTCTGAATTCATCTACACACAATTTCTATCTCGGAACAATAACATCAATCATCATGTCAGACCTAAAATTTCGAATAAAAATTCGACTCATACTGAACTCTTTTAGCTTACCATTCATTAACACATTTCCGAGATTCTCAATCTTGCAATGAAAACATCGCTTTAGCTTTTAATCTAACTAAAATCGGATCATCATCAATTAAGATCAATCGTGTAACCCACTTACCAAATAAACAATGACCTTTTATTTTTCATTCAGCATCTGTAACTATATCTGCTTTCCCAGAGATTAATCAATAACCACTCACGATCTTTCAATAGCTCAAGTCTTTAACACTATCTTAACTTCAAGTCTTTTTATGACATTCAATACTTTAATTCTTGAAATCAGGGAACATGAGACACCTTTCGTCGAATAAACGATATCACCAAATTCTCAATACGGACATAAAAGTGACCATCTCTAAATCACTTGGTCGAATAGTTCTTTTTAATGTGACATTAACCATCTAAAAACATGAACCATCACTTTACATTCTAGTAATAAAACACATTCCAATCCGTTCAATAGTGCATCACTGAAAAATCATAAATTCATTACTCAATTCAAACTGAATTCAAAACCAGAGCTTCGGTTAATAATATCTTCAACTATTTTCAACTTTGCTAACATGCACAGACCATCCAAATTTTCATAAATGTGATAACCATATCATTCAGAACAACTTTAACTCATAATAACATCATCAGATTAGAACAAATCTAATAGGTATATCTTGGTATCATACTCTCTAGAATATCAATCCTTCATTCTGACTGTCCATCGATATACTCGTGAATGCACAAAATTAATTACCATAACTGAGGATGCTTTAACTACATGTAACTCAAATCACATTTCAATTGACCAGCTCACTCTAATAAAAACAATCGAGTCGATTTAGACTATCAAATAATAACATAAAAAAATACTTATTTCTTTATGCTATTAAAACAACTCAAACACACAATCTTTCAAAATTCTCTTATCATGCCATCAAAGGCCTTACAATCACATTAGCTCTAAGAAACTAAGATATCCTGATTGAATGCATTGACTTTAATTAACTTAGCTTAGAAAATAAGTCCATCATACAAATTGAAGCTTGTGATTTCACTACTTATACCTTTGCCGATGTCAATTCCTTACACAAAAATTAGAGAAATCCAGATACCAGAATCACCACATTTCTATGATCGAACCAGAAGCATAATCATAATAGACATAGTTATCACAAGCTGAAGAACACACTTTAAAGATAAGCCATGACAGAGATAATATATTTCCAAATATTTATATATAAGACAGAGAATATCCAGTAAAAACAGAAGAATAGTCCACCATAATTTTTTACCATTGACTTTATTCCAACTTAATAGAATAGAATTCTGAAGAGAAAGAAATACTGATCATAAACTGACCCAACCAGCAAGGCTTTCATCTAACATCATAGTTAGTTAGCATTCTCATAACATAAGAACTCTACCAGAACTGAACAGTCACACACATATCTCTGAGGATAAAAGAATATATATAGAATACCCAGAAAGATCATCATATTCATCTCAACCATAACTATCACACACCTACATCTTTACTACTTAATTATTATTTCTCTGACTAATTTTGCCATCATGTACCCCGCATCATTCCATTCACTAACGAAAACCAATTCGAGAAGAATCTCAGCAAACACATATTTTAGACTTCATACTCAATTGAGTCGAATAGTTGAGACTAGCTTCTTTTTTATATGTGACATTGTATAATCTGTGTAATCTTTAAAATAATTTGATATTTCTTCTAAAACTGAGTTCATTTGTCACACTATACTCAACTCTGTTTGCATTACTAATTATTTCACCACTAAACTCTTTAGTTTCCCACCTATGAACTTATTCAACATAATTCTCGTGAACTTTCATCATAAAGTAACACTGGTAAGGGGGTGAGGTCGTAAAGCCTCTAACTTGACTCTCATAAATACACACATATGACTTAGCATTCATCATCCACGTAATATCATCATAATCACATAATTCACTCTAAGTAAATTTTCATACTTAGTCATGTTACACGAACTTTTCGATTATCTTATTCAAACAAGTGTACTTAAACATACATTCCAAGAATTTTGAGTAAATTTACTCACAGCACTCACTTAATCAAGCATGTTAGGCACATAACATCATATGAATACCAACATACATGGATGAGCTTATCACAACATAGACTTTCGTTTCATTTCACTTTTCCACATTTCCCAACTTATGGTTATCTCATTCCGCACATTAACACATGCATATCATGAACTTCTATTCATACCTTTCCACATTTCAACACATCGTAAGCACATTTCAATCATCTCAATATCATTTTTAGCATTATCGACAATAGGTTGGTTGGAAGTTATCTCTGTCTTAACAAAATAATTTCGTTAGAGCCGGGAGATATCACACTATCACAGTTCACATATAGCATGTATAGCTAGACTTCCGCACACGCTATGTTAGTCTGAGATTCGACTAAATCACGGCTCTGATACCACTAAAAGTAACACCTCTTACCCGTATCCGTCATCAAAATAGGGTATGAGGCATTACCGGACTTAATCACATATAACCGATCATTTCTGAGTCATAAATTTCCATTCAAATTTAAAACTTTTCATTCATAATCATATTGTCCCTATTACAGGCCTACGAGGTCCAAAACATACTTTGGAAGTAGTTTGGGACTAAACCGAGAACTTTAAAATACTTAGAAAATTTTACCACAAAACAAGGCCACATGCCAGTGTGGCTTGGGACGCACCCGTGTCCTCAACCTGTAACACCCTAAACCCGGCCTAGACGTTACGACCGGATCTGGTATGTCATATGGAAAGGTTGTTTAAAGAAACCTCGTGACTGTTTAATAATGTTGAGTTTTTAAATTTAAACTTAGTGATTTTGGTTTAAATTATTTCATTTTAAATTATTGGGTTAATAATTTTTGTAATAAGCCCATTGGGATTTTTAACTTTATATGTTCTTGCTTTTAACTATAACCTACTAGTCCATTAAACACGGGTTTTTAATTTCTTGAGTGAATCATGTTTAGATTTAAACTTCACGTATCCGCAACTATTTTGATTTAAACTTCCAACTAAACAAACAAGGCTTTAGAATTTATAATATTTTACGGGGAAAATTTCTTGAGTGAATCATGTTGTAAAAACAATAAGCAACCAAAATATGAGGTTTTTAATGGTACTAAGTTTTAAATTGTAAGAAGGGTTCCGATAAAAGCGTGGTTTTCAAACATTTTGATGTGACATGTTAGATCCGATCATAACGTCTAGGCCGGGTGAATACAAGACACTAGCTCAGGTAAGACATAAAACTCATGTACATGGGTATCCAAACTTACAGATATACTTGTGAACATAGTTCACACTTAACAGACACATATGCAAACATAGTTCGCTAAGATAACACCACTACTTACTAGGATTACAAAATTACCAAAATACCCCTAGTTTGTGAATTTACCGAAATACCTCGATTTGCAAAATTACTGAAATACCCTCAGTTTGCAAAATTACCAAAATACCCTCAGTTTATGAAATTACTAAAATACCCCTGGTTTGTGAAATTACCAAAATACCCCCAATTTGCAAAATTATCGAACTACCCCCAGTTTGTGAAATTACCGTTTTACCCCTAAATGACAAAATGATTGTTGTACCCTCGTGGTAGTACTAGCATTGTATGTGTTAATTGTATGATTGATTATGTTTGAGATGCGTTGCATACATGGATTGGTTATGAGTAGAATTACTGAACTATCCCTGTAGGGTAGAATTACCGAAATACCTTTATAGGGTAAAATGACTGATTTGCCCTTGTAGGTAAATGATCGACTTGTGCCATGAGTGGACTAATTTGACTGTGGTTGTATGACTGATATGCTTTTATTACATGTTTAAATAATTGTTACTGAGCATGGCCATTTTGCATACACTTGTAATGATTGAGCATGACATACACGACATATTGCATAGGGTTGGGATTATTAATAGGAAGGAAGTGCTAATAGGATCGCATGGTCGCTTGACGACTATGGATCCACCGAAGGCTTTATATCCACCGAGCAGCCATGCTGCATCGATAATGTTACCGAGGGCTGTGTGCCATTAATATGGGCTTCGTGCCGAAATTTTGGGCTTTGTGCCAATACCGAAGGCTTTTTATCCACCGAAGGCTTTATAGCCACCGCAGGCTTTTTAGCCACCGAGCAGCCATGCTGCACCGATAAGTTAGTGCCGCAACCGGTGCTACATAAGGAGTGTACGGATGGGTGGGTCGATTAAATCCCCACAGGAGTGTACGGTTGGACAAGAGACGGAGTGCAGGGCTGGTATTGGCATTAATGCATTGCATATATGGATTATATTATTGAGATGGGCTTAGGCCCATATATTTATGATATGTGACATATGATATGGGTTAAAGCCTAACCGAGGCTATTTTGGGCTAAGGCCCAATTGCCACCATTATTTAATGGGCTTCAGCCGGGATTGTTGTGATGCATGTTTATACTGACGAGGGTTGTACACACTGAGTTTTCGCAAACTCACCCCCTCTTTTAATTTTTCTCAAGTAATCCTCAGTAAGCGGTTCAACGTTCTAGAGGACTCAGAGGTGGCCACACTACGAGCAGTTTGGATTTTAGTATTTTACTTTTCTTTAATTTGGGTTAATATTTTGTAATAAGGCCTCTCTTAAAATTTGGGTTTTTAGTTTTGGATTTTTAATTTACTATGTTTTAAATCTGCTCAACATTGAATTGTGGTTTTCCAAAACAATATCTGTTTTCAAAACACTACGCTTTCGCAACTAAGTTGTAAATATCACATTTTCATAATTCAATTTTTTTAAATTAAGCTTCCGCAAATAAACAAGGTTTTAAAATGATAATGTTTTTCCAAGAATGATTTCTAATAAACGTCGATTATTAATAACAAACATAAACTGGGGCTTCAGTTTTTTTTTAATATCAAGAAGAGGTTTCAACGGAACCACGATTTTCAAAAAACACCTCAATGGGACACGCCAGATTCGGGCCTAACTTCTAGGCCAGGTTTAAGGTGTTACAAAATATGGGCGACTAATTCGATTTAGTCCAATAGCTTGGTCTTCCCCTGGTCTAGGTCTGAATTTTGTTTTTCTTGATCAATAATGAAAAATTTTACTTATTTGATCACCACATTAATCAAGACATTCCAAAATTCCTACTTTGGCAAAACTACCGTTTGCCCTTATACTTTCACATAATTACGATTTTGCCCCTAAGCTCGTAAAAAGATTTTAATCAAATTTCCTCCTTTAACAAGCCTAGTTGAATCTAATTTATACTTGTAGTAGCTCACAATTTCTATTATTTCACACATTTACCACCTATTTTACAAACTTCACAAAATGGTCCTTTTAGGTGTTTTCATGAAAACCCCTTTCACAAAAGTTGTTTATTTAACAATCAAGATATTTTCTTCCATAAAATTTCAGCAAAAAACATGAATACTTACATGGTAAAACCCTAGACTCTCAACCATTTTTCAAAATAGTCTCTCCATTAGTTAGCTTAAGCTACAATGGTCACAAAAATACAAAAATCATCAAGAATGACCATCAAAAACACTTACTTGCAAGAGGGAAGTTTTGCTGAAACTTTAAGCTGCAAAAAACCCCCATTTTTGTTGATATTTTCGGTGGAGAGGAGAAATAATGAAAAGGATGAAGCTTCTTTTATTTTATGATTATTTTATCAATTAAGTCACCTAATGCCACCAAAGTTTAACCAATTTCATGAATTAAAAATTCATGTCCAGCCACCATAATTTCATTGGTCTATTTACTCAATAAGGACCTCTACTTTAGTGTTCCATATCTATTTAATACCTTTAGCTTATAGAACAAAACTTTCACACTTTATGCGATTTAGTCCTTTTTCAAAATTAAGCATGAAATCGCTAAAATTAATTTACCAAAATTTTCAAACACTAATATAATCATGCCATGACACTTGAAATAATATTAAAACAATTTCTTTGACCTTAGATTTGTAGTCTCAAAACCACTATTCTGACTAGGCCAAAAATCGATCTATTACAATATAAGTCAATGGTTCATCGATCAGAAATGGGAAGAGTTCCTCGAATTGAAGCAAGCTAAAATGTCTGTGGCAAAGTATGAACGTGAATTTGACAGAATCAGTAAGTATGCTCAAGAGTGTGTGTCTACCGAAGCTATTATGTGCAAGAGATTCGAAGATGGGTTGAACGAGGATATTAGATTGTTAGTTGGAATCTTAGAGTTGAAAGAGTTCATGGTATTGGTCGATAGAGCTTGCAAGGCTGAAGAGTTGAATAAAGAAAGAAGAAAAGCTATGATTGAGGCCCGAGATGGAAGAAAGAAGCCGATGAGTAAGTCGTTCCAATCCCAATCAAAGAGGTCCAAAGAAATGAATCGCTGGATGACAGTTTCAGTTGGGTATTCACACTGAGATTGTGGTAAAATATATTCGGGCTCTAGAGTTCAAGCTACTTCAATAGAAAGTGTGGGTAATGTGAGGTCTAATAAACCCGAGTGTCAGAATTGTGGTAGACAATATATCAGATTGTTTTAGGGAACAACCGAGCTTACTTCAAGTGTGGTTGTTGAGAACATTTTATCAGAGACTATCCTGAGAAAGCTGAAGAAGAGAAACTTCAGACTGTTAGACCGAGTAACACTGCTAGCAGAGGTAGACCACTGCGAAATGCCAAAAATAGAGCTAGTAGTAAAAGTATAATGAAGGATTCAGCTGCAAGGTCAGAAACGAGAGCACCTGTTAGAGCTTCTGCCATACGAGCTCGTGAGAATGCATCATTCCTCGATGTAATTACAGGTACATTCTCTCTTTATGATACTAATGTCGTTACATTAATTGACCCTGGATCCACTCATTCTTATATTTGTGTGAATTTGGTAAATAGTAAGAAATTGTCTGTTGAATTGACTGAATTTGTGATTAAAGTGTCAAACCCTTTAGGCAAGTATATGTTAGTAGATAAGGTTTGCAAGAATTGTCTTTTGATGATTCAAGTCATAGTTTTTCGTCTAATTGGATGTTGTTGCCATTTGATGAGTTTGATGTTATTTTGGGCATGGATTGGTTGACATTACATTATCTCAAGGTAAATTATAGATAGAAAACTCTTGAGTTGAAATGTGAAAATGGTGAGATTCTTTGGGTTGAAACAGTTGACTCAAATAAGATGCATGTGGTGATTTCGCACATGTCTGCTCAGAAATACATGAGAAAAGGGTGTGAAGCTTATCTTGCTTATGTGTTGAATTGAGATGTCCGGGTCGAAGCTTGAACTAGTGCCAGTAGTCTGTGAATTTTCATATGTGTTTTCTGAAGAATTGCTTGGGTTACCTCCTATTAGAGAGATTGAATTCTCCATTGATCTATTGTTTAGGACTGCACCGATCTCGATTGCTCCGTATAGAATGGCTCCAACTGAATTGAAAGAATTAAAAGCTCAATTGCAAGAGTTGACAGATAAGGGATTTATGAGACCAAGTTTTCTCCTTGGGGTGCTCCCGTATTGTTTGTGAAGAAGAAAAAGGACGGATCTATGAGACTTTGTAGTGACTATCGATAGCTCAACAAGGTGACCATAAAGAACAAGTATCCATTGTCGAGAATTGATGATTTATTCAACCAGTTGAAAGGGGTGATAGTGTTTTCAAAGATCGACTTGAGGTCTGGTTACTATCAGCTGAGAGTTAAAGAGACAGATGTGCCAAAAACTGCTTTTAGAACGAGGTATGGACATTATGAGTTTCTTGTAATGCCTTTCAGTTTGACTAATAATCCTGCCATCTTTATGGACTTGATGAATCGCATTTTTCGACTATACTTGGATAAGTTTGTGGTTGTGTTCATATATGATATTCTGATTTATTCTCGAGATGACTCCGAGCATGCCGAACACTTAAGAATGGTGTTGCAGATTTTGAGAGAGAAGAAATTGTTTGCTAAATTCAGTAAAAGTGAGTCTTGGCTTCGTGAAGTTGGATTTTTGGGACATATAGTTTTGGGTGATGGTATTCGGGTTGATCTGAGCAAAATTTCGGCAATAGTTGATTGGAAACCGCCAAAGAATGTATCCGAGGTTAGAAGCTTTTTGGGCTTAGCCAGGTATTATAGATGTTTTGTCGAGGGATTATCTATGATTGCCTCTCCTATGACTAAGATGTTGCAAAAGAATGTTAAGTTTGAATGGACCGATAAATGTCAGTAAAGTTTCAAGAAGTTGAAAGCATGATTGACTAAAGCACCGGTTTTGGTACAACTTGAGTCGGGAAAAGAGTTTGTGATTTATAGTGATGCATCATTGAATGGTCTTGGTTGTGTGTTGATGTAAGAGAGCAAAGTAGTAGGTTATGCCTTGAGACAGCTGAAATCGCATGAGAAGAACTATCCGACACATGATTTGGAATCGGTCGCCATCGTCTTTGCTTTGAAGATTTGGCGTCATTATTTGTATGGTGAGAAATGTCGAATCTTTACTGATCACAAAATTTTGAAGTATCTGATGAATCAAAAGGACTTGAATTTGCGACAACGGAGGTGGCTCGAATTATTGAAAGATTATGAGCTAGTGATTGATTATCATCCGGGGAAAGCGAATGTAGTCGCAGATGCGTTGAGCAGAAAATCCTTGTATGCTTTGAGAGCTATAAGTACGAGTTTGGCTTTGTCTAACGATGGTTCAATTTTGGCTGAGTTAAGGGCTAGACCATTATTTCATCAGCAAATTTGTAAAGCTCAAAAGAAAAATAGGGAATTGCAAGTTAAAAGAGTTCAGTGTGAATCAGGTAGTGATTGAGATTTTTGAATCAGACCAGATGATTGCTTGATGTTCCATGATAGGTTATGTGTATCGAAAGATGATGAGTTGATTCAGAAAATTTTACATGAGCCACACAGTGGTTGTTTTTCTGTTCATCCGGGTAGTACAAAAATGTATAATGATTTGAAGAAGTTGTATTGGTGGCTGGATATGAAAAGAGATATATCTGAGTTTGTAACAAAGTGTTTGATCTGCCAACAAGTGAAAGCTGAGCATCAAGTACCTTCAGGTTTACTTCAGCCAATGATGGTTCTCGAGTGGAAATGGGACCGAATCACGATGGATTTTGTAACAGGGTTGCTTATGACTCCGAAAAAGAAAGATGACATGTGGCTTATCGTTGATAGATTGACAAAATCGGCTCACTTTATACCGGTACGTATTAATTACTCACTTGATTAGTTGACTGAGCTATATATTGCCAAAATTGCGAGATTACATGGGGTGCCTATGTCCATTATTTCGGATAGAGATCCGAGGTTCACTTTGAGATTTTGGAAAAAGTTGCAAGAAGCCTTAGATAAGAAATTGAATTTTAGTACTGCATTCCATCCGTAAACTAACGGTTAATCCGAAAGAGTAATTCAAGTTCTTGAACACATGCTCTGATGTTGTGTTTTAGAATTCGAAGGTAGTTGGGAGAAATATCTACCTTTGGTTGAATTTGCCTATAACAACAGTTATCAGTCCAGTATACAGATGGCACCGAACGAAGCATTATATAGTGCAAGTGTCGAACTCCTTTGTATTGGACTGAGCTCAATGAGAAACAGATTCACGGGGTTGATTTAGTTAGAAAAACCGAGGAGAAAGTGAAAGTAATCCGTTATTGTCTGAAAGTTGCTTCAGATCGACAAAAGTCATACGCGGATTTGAAAAGAAAGGAAATTGAGTTTCAGGTGGGTGATAAAGTGTTTCTGAAAGTATCTCCGTGGAAGAATATTTTGAGATTTGGTCGAAAGGGCAAGTTGAGTCCGCGTTTCATT
Organism: Gossypium australe; assembly: GCA_005393395.2. Classification (NCBI taxonomy): domain Eukaryota; kingdom Viridiplantae; phylum Streptophyta; class Magnoliopsida; order Malvales; family Malvaceae; genus Gossypium; species Gossypium australe. The sequence goes on along the minus strand of CM016614.1, from coordinate 111,232,225 downwards.
GGGCCGTATGAGTTTATTGAGAGGATTGGACAAGTAGCTTACCGATTAGCTTTGTCGGCGCAGTTGGAGAGAATACACAATGTGTTCCATGTGTCGATGTTGCAACAATATCGTTTCGATCCTTCACATGTGATTCCTCTGACAGAAATTGAGATACAACCGGATATGACATATGTTGAGAAACCAATTAAGATTTTGGCTTGAGAGGTTAAGCAGTTGACGAATAAAAGTATAGCCTTAGTGAAAGTGTTGTGGCAAAAGCATGGTGTAGAAGAGACTACGTGGGAACCGGAAGAAGCCATGAGAAAATAGTATCCAAACCTCTTTACTGGTAAGATTTTTGAGGACAAAAATCCCTAAAGGGGGAGAGTTGTATCAGTCGAATTAGGGGCTAAACGGAATAATGGTTTTGAAACCATGAATCTGAGGTCAAAATATTTATTCCGATTGAGTTTTAGTGTTTATTGAGTGATTGAATGTTTGTGTGAAATTTTGGTTGAGAAATTTTATTGTTTGGATGTCCAATTTGATAAGTTGGACTGAATTACAATGGGTGAAAAGTGTGTATTATAATCCATAAAGGTACTTGATTGAGATGGGTTTTTAAATTGAGAGTCCTTAGTTGGTGATTAGACCATTATATTATAGTTTGGACACAAAATGCCCATATAGGGATAAAATATCTAAAGAATTAATGAAGGGCAATTTGGTCATTTGGCTAATAAAAGAAATAAAAGGGAAAATAAGGCTAAAATTTTGTCCATCTTTATCCTCCATAGCCGAAATTTGCAAGGAGCCATCGCTAGGGTTTTGTTTCACTTTCAAGCTTGATTGTAAGTACCTCGTAGCCCCGTTTTTGATATTCTTCGTATTTTTGAAATCCTCGTAGCTCGATCTAGCTATTTCTACCACTATTTTGAGATAGAGTTTGTGTTTAAAATTTTACCAATGAATGACTGGTCGTTGTTTTTTCCGATGTCATTTATAAAAAGAATAATCAAACCTGGAAACTAACTATAACAACGATTTGAGGCAAGCGCACCTATCGAACAGTAGTATAGTTTAGGCAAGACCGGAATGTCGAACTAAAGGAACCAAAAGTACTAATACTAACTCTATTTTATTATCTAGCCTAAGAATTAAGGGAATTGTTTATCTAATCTAAAATTAACTAACTATTAAACTAAAGATGCAAAGACAAAGAAAAATGAAATTTGGAAAATAACTTCAGAGAAAACCAATTGATTAAGACGACACCCAAGGAACAATCCACCTAGACTTCACTTGTTATCTAACTCTGAACCAGATGATTTATTCACTTGACTTGACCCGTAAGACTCCCTAACGTATATTAATCCCTCTCTCGAGGCGAATAACGTCTAACCCTAGGTTGACTAATTGAAATCTCTTTCTAATTAAAACCCCTAGAATTGCATTAACTCGATCTATGGATTCCCATATTAGGTTTCACCCTAATCTGGAAAAATCTCGTCACCCTATCTCTAGGCGTGCGATCAACTCTACTTAACTATGCTAGATCTACTCTTAGGTAGGGACTTTTGCTCCTCCACCTAAGCACATCACACTTGAATTAATATCCCGAAAATATCAACACAAGAATTAAGAACACATAATTAAGAACAAGTCAAATATTTATCATATACTTCAGCAAACGATAACAAGATTCATCTTAGGTTTCATCCCCCTCAGGTATCTGAGGGTTTAGTTCATAACAATAAAAGAAAACATCTCAAAAGAAAAGATAAAACAAAACATAAGAAATCCCTAAAACCCTCTGAAGGAATTGAAGGAGAGATCCTCCGTCTTGAGTATAATTCTGGCTTCTTGAGATGAATCAACTGGCTATCTTCGAGTAAATCCCCACAAATCTGCCCTCTTTGGCCTAGCTGGACGCCCCCTGACTAAAGCTCTGGGTTCCCCCGACAAAAGCCCTGGCAGAAGGCTTCTGCCGAACTCCCCGCTTAAGTTTCCCCCTTGGGTGTTTATATAAGCATTGAGATGCCTTACTTGGCCCCTAAGTATCCTAATTCAAGTAGAATTCCTCCTATGGTATTTAAATAGGCTTTGAAATGTGTTTCTTTGCCTCCAAATATCCTATTCCGACTAAAACTCCTCTTGGCCGCGGCAAGGACACGCCCATGGCATACACACATGTGAATCGTGGCCAGGCTGTGTTTGAGTCTATTGATGAGGCACGGCCGTGTGCTCTTGGGCCAGGCCGTGTGGATTTCGTGATATGGCCCATTTACTCTGTTTTAAGCCTGTTTTCCGTTCTTTTCATCCTCTGGTGCTCTCCTGGGTATAAAACATAAAAACAAAGGATTAGGAGCACCAAATTACACAATTCAAGGAATAAATCATCCAAAAACATACTAAATGTGGGCCTAAAATATGTTACTATTACGGTTTATCAAATACCTCCACACTTAAGCTTTTTCTTGTCCTCAAGCAAAATTCTCAACTCATAATTAAAGCAAACTTCCTCAATTCATAATATTCATTAATAGTGTTTCATTATAATTCAAAGATAATTCATACATTGATAATTCAATTCAAAGAGTCCTAAAGATTCAAATAATCAAAGTCATACATTTGTAGCACAAAACATAGGTGTTTCCCCTCATCTAAATAATTACCTCAGATTCGAAATCGACAAGAATTGACACCCTCACTACAGATTCACGTAAACCACTCAAAGTGTTTAAGGTTCAAAATTAAGCACTCAAAAGTCGAACATGAAAAGTTAATCCGATAAGCTTGCCTGAAAATCAAATCTCCACCACTGTAAAATAAGATGATACACAGATCAAAAGGTCTTTAAAAAGGATTGTAATGGGGTTTAGGTTAAAGGTGTGGATAAAGGCTGAATTAGAAGGGTTAGAATCGAGACTGACCTGATAAATTACCTAACTAGAAAAAATGAACTAATCTTAAATAATTACATCAATTGAAAACTACTAATACGAGCTTCTTCTTCAAGATGTGGAATTTTACATATAAGCTCAATTACATAGAACAAATACTGAATATACTTCGTTTTTTTAAGAACAAGCCATAACAATAATAAAAGATGAATTCAACTACTGAAATAAAATAATTAGGCAACTGATCAAATCAAATCTCGATAGAAAGGTAGTCAAGGAATAGTGATAACAAATACAAAGGGTTTTAGGGTAATATTAGTGGGTGAGTTAATAAATGGGTTGTTAGGATCAACGGGGTTCACTAAGGGTTAATTTTGAAGGTAGGCTTTTAGTGGAGTGAGTGGGTTAAATCCTAGGTGCCTTTATCATCTCTGTATATCAAATCAATGTTGTGGTCTTGACATGTATAATCGAAGCAAGTTCTAGAATAACAAATCAATGTTGACACACTCATAAAAAGTGAGCACGAAAGAATGTATGCTCTATAAGGGTCAAAATCTCACAAAAATTATGGGTATTTTGATGTCAACCTCGTAAATTTCAAACTTCAAAGTAATATTCAGATTCAGGTAGACAACCTAACAAAATTTTAAAATTTTAAAAATAGACTCATCATGATCGATTCTCTAGTATCTTTAAAATTTAATCATCAACGCACAATTATCAGTGACTTAATCCAAAACATATCAATAAAAATCATAAATCAGGGAAATTTCATTCTAATCACAATATGAGAAACTTTACTTTCAAACAAGGCATAATTCAGGTATTTTCAAATAATACTATAGTTAATCCCCCTCACACTTAAGATGTACATTGCCCTTAATGTACAAATATATATAATAGCAAAATAATCATAAAATCATAAGATGGGGAGAGAAGTGAAACTTCCTGACTTTTGGATGAAGTCAATGAAAAGAAACCGGATAGGATTGGAGGTGAATGTAGGGAAGCGCCTCGAACGGTTTGAAATTTGAATCCTTGAAGCAGCCGTCCTGATTTTATTATATCCTAAGCTAAATCTAAATGGCATGAAGAATAAGAAGAAAATAATAAAGAAAATAAAAATAAAAATAAAAGTGAATAATGGAAAATGAAAGAAGAAAGACAACTGGAAAAGGGAAAGGAAGAATGGGGGTTTTAAATAGATATGCAGCCCGTGTTTTGGGAAAAACTTTGTCCTGTTGCCACGCGTCTATGGCCACGCCCTTTTTACCTACCTGTGGTACCCACACGGCCACGGCCACGGTCGTGTGCAAGGCCGTGTGGGTATGGAAACTTACGCCTAAATACGAAAAGAAATAAAATGAAACTAGTTAGTAGAGTTAGTGCTAGGGTTGCCTCCCGATAAGCACTCGTTTAAAGTCTTGAGCTATACTTTACCTCTCATTCGCATAATTAGGGTGGTTTGAGGAGGTGAAAATCCTTTCTCATGCGATCAATTCGGTTTTTGATATATAGTTCAAGTCGAGTAGTGTTTACTTTAAAAGTGCTGAATTTAGGATTAGTTACCTCAACTGTTCCATTTGGGAAGATTTTGAGTACCTGATCTCCTACCTTAAGCTGGGTTGTCCCATCATTAAGTTCGTCGTTGTAATACCCTAGAATTAGGGGCTATGCATTTGGTGCATAATTCACGAGTTAGTAGGCTCAGTGCGTGGTTGAGTATGTTTTGAGGGTTTTTAGGACTCTAGGATGAAGGTGAAAGCTTTGGGAAAATAATGGATTTTTAGTTTAGTAGGGGAAGCTAGGCTGAGGAGGCCTTAAGGAAAATTGTAGGCGTTTATGGACATGAAATGGGGCTTGGTAAAGTGGCTGCAAGGCGCCACTTAGGGCCTTGGAGAATGACGCCATATGCAAGGTGTGAGGGCCAAGGTTCGAGTTGTGTTGGTAGCGTGAAGTGTGTTTTTATTTTGGGCTTTTGGCGTCAAGGGAAGGGAGAAGAGATGGACGGCTTTGGGACTTTGGAAGGTAAGGATAAGCTTAGTTTTCTTTTTAATTTTCGGCTAAGAAGAGTAGGATAATTGTTGTTTATTTTATTTAGTTTAAAGGGGAGGATAAGAGATTAAATAGGTGATTAGTAAAAGATAATGGATGCTTTATTTAGAATGTGTGATAAGGAGATAAAGTAGGATATTAATTTGGATTTTGATAAGAGGGAATGTGGTGGCCGAATATAGGACTTTAGAGGCTTGTATTTTCGGCTTTGAAGAGTGTTAAGGAGGGTGTGCCGAATTTGAGTTGTGAACATTCATCTTTTTCTTTCTCTTTTAGTGTCTTGCTGAATTTCCTCTCTTCCTATTCTCTTTTCTTTCAAACCCAATTCATCACCTTTTCTTGAATGGCCGAATGACCCTTTGTCATTAAAAACCTTAGCCGAATTTGGTAGCCTTCTATGTCTCCTTTTTCTTGAGATCATTAAAGCCGAAATCTCTCCTACATTTTTCCCTATTGCCGAAATTGCTTCAACTCCACACTTGTTCATTCAATAGCCGAATACACTTTTCTCCTGTGGCCGACTTCTCCATCATCATTTGAAGGGCTTAGCCGAATCATGTAAGTGCTCATACTCCCATTTGTATTTTATTTTTATTAAAGAGTCATAGCCGAATATCCAAGTGCCCTTATTCTCCTTCTTTTATCACAAGTCTCAAGAGCCGAAAATCAAGCATTCTCTCTTTTGTCGACTACTCTCTCTCTTGCTCTTCAAAGGTGTGATTGTGGTAAGTATTTGCTAACCTAGTAATTGGTTTGGGTTCTTATTCTTTAGTGTGCCGAAACCAAGTGTTTTAGGCTTTGATTTCTAAGGTTGGCCGAATGTCCATGGTGCCATAGTGATATGATCTTTTGTGTTTAGCCGAAGGGAGGAAGCGGTAAAAGAGTCTTGCAGGATTCGATTTGGCAAGGTAAGTGATAGATACTATTCGGCCAAAGGCCATTTTCTTGGATTATTATATTAAGCTGATTCTGTCAATGGTTAATAGGGATATCGACAAACGTCAGGAGCAAGTGGCAGTTTTGGGATTTCGATCAAGGTAAGCAAGTGGGTAAGCAGTCGGTCAAAAGCCATGTTTATGGATTTATGTATTAAAGCCGAATCTGACATATGGTGTGTAGGGATTTCAGCTATTCAAGGAACAAGTGACAGTTTCGGGATTCGGGTAAGTTGGTAAGTGGTTGGTAATAATCGGCCATAGGCCATATTTGGTATAAGTGATGACCGATTGTGTACCTTGGTTTCTAGGGACAAGTCGACATAGTAAGTAAGCTTTCGGGATTCAAGATCATTTTGGTAAGTATGTTAGATTATAGTCTATCCATTAAGTCTCGTATTAACCGTTTGATTCTGATTAAGTGTTCTACGATGGACGCGAATGCCAGTCAAGGAGGACAAGGGGTAGTCCTTATCCTTAAATTCAAGAAGAGATCTGTTTCTGCAGTTCGGGATTGGCCACCGGGGTGTGGACCAGCGTCAGAGCAGCAGAATAGGCAGATAGCCGTAGTGTCACTTAGTGATAGCATCGGGATCGAAAGCGTAGTTCTTCAAGTTATCAGGTGTGTAGTTAGCCTACCGTTTTCCGGGATGTAAGTTATGTATGTGATATGTGTATGTGTTATGATTGTGCTAACTAGTGCAGTGGAAATTGTGATATGGATACCCTCATGGGGTATGTCGATAATCCGGTAAGTACCAAATCTGATAGAATGTGATTGCTAAGATGAATATGTGATAATAGGCTTAATGAACCTGCTCATGCATCATTATGATATGTCACTATTTTTATGCTGCATGTGCATGGGTGGGATATGATTATGAAAGAAGGACAGGGTGTACTTCGAGTACGTGGTTGATATAGGCTATGTGCCATATCGTGGTTATTGATGGCTTTGTGCTCATCGTGGTTTTGATGTTAGCTACGGGCTACATCGTGGATTGGCGCTGACTAAGGTCGCGTTATGGATTATTTGCGATTAAGTTCGCGTGGACGGCTTTAATTGCCAAATGGATGTGGAGGGCGATTTAGTAATCCCCTGGTGTGTGGTGGCTGGGTACGGGGGTGTGTAGAGGATGGACCCTAGGCTGGGTTGGGAGCATTGTGCATAAATCTGTCTGCTATGTGAATTAATATGAACATGGGCCAAGCCCAATATGATAAGTGGATTAATGTGAAATGGGCCAAGCCTAGTATGTGAAGTGGATAAATGTGGTAATGGGCCAAGCCCAGTATATGGAAACATGTGGTTAATTATATTATTATCCGATATGTGGTATGGATGTGGGCCAAGCCCAAATTGTGGAATTATGTGAATAAGTTGACTTGATATCTGATATGTGGGTTAATATGTGGTTTATATGCGGGTGGAATTCAGTGGCCTAATTGCACACTGAGTCTGTTTGACTCACCCAATTTTTAATCAACCTTATAGGTGATGCTTAAAGCTTGGACCGGGTTGGAGTGGATACGAGGTGGCCCATGGAGGAGTATTTATATTTGTTTACGTATTTTATACTTTCCGTATTTGGATTCAGTATTTATTGTAATAAGGGCCGCTTAAAGTATATGAAGTTTGTTAAAGGGTTTAAGTATTTTTATTAAGTATCTATATTATGTTTTAAGATGGATTAATAATTGAATTATTAGTTGGAAATGTTTTATTTTCGGCAAATTATATCTTCAAAAATATATATACCAAAGTTTTAATCCGGGAATTTGTAACAACTTAACTTATTTCGGAATTTTAAAATACACAAAATTTTACAAACAACCACAAATTTTTATGTTTTTACTTTAAGTCAAAATATTTTCAAATGTTTTCCGCAGTGGCATTTTTGAATTCGGCCGTGGCTTGTGGGCCGGGTTTGGGGGTGTTACAGTCGTGGATTTGCCTCGTTTTTGCTTCATGTGTTTTTAGTCTCTCCTTGAAGTGTGTCTTCCATTCATCTAGTTTATCAATCCAATGCCTTCGTTCCTCATGAATTTCTTCTTTATTGACACGAGGTCTAGGATCTGGCATCTGCAAAAGAGCTTCAAGAAACGACAAGTTAATATGAAATTTCTTTGGAAGTTTAGGAGACTTACCGAATTCTTCCTCTGTATGGTCTTTCTTTGTCGCATTGGGGTATGGTGCATGAGCTTGGTACTCTGTAATTACCGGGTCTGGTACATCCTGGCTTACCTCAACCTTACCTTCTTCCACCATGTTCTCTTCCCTTAAATTGGGCTCGTTTAACCCTTCATTATCATGAGCTGTTATGGCTTGTATTTGCTCTTTTTCCCTAAGTAAACTTTCTGATCGTAATTTAGAGACTAACTTAGTAAGATGCCCAATTTGATCTTTGAACTCCTCTGTCGATGCCTCAAGTTTCGTTTCTATATTTTGGAAACGTGTTTCTATGGCTGCTATGAATTTTGTCAGCATCTTCTTAAGGTTCGACTCCTCTTCCTGTTGGTGAGGTGGTTGTTGAAAATCTGGAGGAAGTTTAGGTCTTTGGCTATTTTGATCATCCCACGAGAAATTGGGATGGTACCTCCAACCTGCATTAAGAGTGTCACTATAAAAATTATTTTGAGGTCTAGAATAGTTACCCGTATAGTGAGCTTGCTCAATTTCCATGCCATTTCCGTAGGGTGGGTACTCAGGATTCGCCACACCTCATAGATTTGAATCATATTGCATTTTTGGGTGTATCTGCAAGAGACTATACAAAACATCAAATTTTTTATTCATCATCTCTATCTGATTAGATAACCTGGTGACCACGTCGAGGTTGAAGGCACTGGCTACTTTAGTAGGAATTGTCCTCATGACTTGCCACTGATAATTATTCAGTGCCATCTTCTCTATAGACTAAAATTATCAGCCAAAAGCAAAATAGAGGAAAAATTAGCAAAGTAAAAAAAAACAAAATAAAAAAATAAATTGCAGAAAAAAATGGCTAAAGTAATAAAAATTAAGCTTTCTTAATATTTCAGTTCCCTGGCAACGACGCCAAAAACTTGATCACTATTTTTTGCGATGTCAAAGTCTTAAAATTTATAAAAAGAATGATCGAACCTGGAAACTAACTATGACAACGGTTTGAGGCAAGCGCACCTATCGAACAGTAGTATAGTTTAGGCAAGACCGGAATGTCAAACCTAAAGGAACCAAAAGTACTAATACTAACTCTCTTTTTATTATCTAGCCTAAGAATTAAGGGAATTGTTTATCTTATCTAAAATTAACTAACTACTAAACTAAAGATACAAAGACAAAGAAGAATGAAATTTGGAAAATAACTTCAGAGAAAACCAATTGATTAAGACGACACCCAAGGAACAATCCACCTAGACTTCACTTGTTATCTAACTCTGAACCAGACGATTTATTCACTTGACTTGATCCGTAAGACTCCCTAACGTATACTAATCCCTCTCTCAAGGTGACTAATGTCTAACCCTAGGTTGATTAATTGGAATCTCTTTCTAATTAAAACCCCTAGAATTGCATTACCTCGATCTATGGATTCCTATGTTAGGTTTCACCCTTATCTGGCAAAATCTCGTCACCCTATCTCTAGGCGTGCGATCAACTCCGCTTAACTATGCTAGATCTACTCTTAGGCAGGGACTTTTGCTCCTCCACCTAATCACATCACACTTGAATTAATATACCGAAAATATCAACACAAGAATTAAGAACACATAATTAAAAACAAGTCAAATATTTATCATATAGTTCAGCAAACGATAACAAGATTCATTTTAGGTTTCATACCCCTCAGGTATCTGAGGGTTTAGTTCATAACAATAAAAGAAAACATCTCAAAAGAAAAGATAAAACAAAACATAAGAAATCCCTAAAACCCCCTGAAGGAATTGAAGGAGAGATCCTCCGTCTTGAGTATAATTCCAACTTCTTGAGATGAATCAACTGGCTATCTTCGAGTAAATCCCCACAAATCTGCCCTCTTTGGCCTAGCTGGATGCCCCCTGACTAAAGCTCTGGGTTCCCCCGACAAAAGCCCTGACAGAAGGCTTCTGTCGAACTCCTCGCTTAAGTTGCCCCCTAAAGTGTTTATATAAGCTTTGACATGCCTTACTTGGCCCCTAAGTATCCTAATTTGAGTAGAATTCCTCCTAGGGTGTTTAAATAGGCTTTAGAATGTTTTTCTCTGCCTCCAAGTATCCTATTTTGAGTGAAACTCCTCTTGGCCGCGACAGGGACACGCCCATGGCACACGCCCATGGCACACGTCCGTGTGAATCGTGGCCAGGTCGTGTTCACGTCTGTTGATGAAGCACGGCCTTGTGGTCTTGGGCCAGGTCGTGTGGATTTCGTGATATGGCCCATTTACTCTGTTTTAAGCCCGTTTTATGTTCTTTTCATCCTCTGGTGCTCTCCTGGGTATAAAACATGAAAACAAAGGATTAAGAGCACCAAATTACACAATTCAAGGAATAAATCATCCAAAAACATACTAAATGTAGGCCTAAAGTATGTTACAATTATGGTTTATCAATGACTTACATGTATTTTGATGTCTAGTGGTAGAATATGAAAGTTTGAAGTGTGATAAACAACTTTTGCTAGATGAATTTTGGTGAAATTGATAAAAAGGATTTATTTGCAAAAGATGAAATAATATGTGAATAAAATGTAAAATACTTAAAATTGTGGGCTGCTATAAGAGAGAATATGAATCGACTAGGCTTGGATGTGTGAAAAATGAACACATTTCATTTTACGAGCCTAGGGACTAAAGTGTGAAAATTGAGAAAGTTAAGGGCTAAATTGTAAATTTTGCCATAGGAAGATTTTGGACTGATTTGAATAATGTGTATATCAAATAATCTAAATGTGTCATTATAGATCAAGAAGAACGTGGAATCAACCTTGACCGAGGAAAATGTAAGGTTTCGAACTGAATTGCAAATTGACACATTTTGTATCGAAGCACGTTTATATGTAAATGATACATCCTTTTTATTTATGTTTTTACATATTAATGTATTATGTAAAATGTGAGTGAATATTATTGATATTTATTAAAATGATGAAAAGTGAGGAAATTCCCGGATGAACCTTCGGAATAGAAAAAAAGATACGGATGAACACTGTATAATTGTTGTTATTGGTGGGCTGTGTACGATACCACCGCGTATATGTGATTATTGGTGGGCTGTGTACAATTCCACCGTGTTTATTATTATTGGTGGGCTGTGTGCGATACCACCGTGTATATGTGATTATTGGTGGGTTGTGTGTGATACCACCGTGTTTATTAATATTGGTGGGTTGTATGCGATACCACCGTGTATATGTGATTATTGGTGGGCTGTGTGCGATACCACCGTGTTTATTATTATTGGTGGGTGGGCTGTGTGTGAAACTACCGCGCATCCAGTATTATTTCGAAGTGTTCATCAGGAAAATTTGACTAAGTGAAATTACGTGTGACAATGTGATGACAAGTGTAGGGTTATAAGTATATGTAATTGTGAGCAATGTCTATGATATTTATTTGGAATGTGGTAAGGTTTGAAATGAGTAAGTGCAACTACAAGGATCTGAATTGTTCTTGATTAGTATGTAATGTTCTTGATTAATAAGTATGTGGTATGATGTTCATTGTTTACATATAGACTTACTAAGCTTAAAGCTTACTCCCTTCTCTGTTTCCTTGTTTTATAGTGTCGTCTAGCCAGCTCGGGATACGAAGATTGTCGGAGGATCATCCACACTATCCACACATTTTGGTATATTGAGATTTACATTGAATTATGGCATGTATAGGAATTTGGCTATTTTGTAAGTTTCATAATTGTTTGGCCAAGAATGTGGTCTATGTCATTTGATATATCATTTTGTATAAGGCCATGTGATGTTGCTAATATTGGTTGTGTTATAAGTCTATGATGAAGCCTTTTATGAATGAGTTTGCTTGCCTATATGGGAATGAATGATAGCATGAAATTTAAATATGGGAAATGTGACATGTGAATGGTTGTGTAGGTGCATGTGTGATGGCTAAGTATAAGTGTGGTTATACATGATGAGTATGGTTATTAAATGGTGCATGAATACTCTTAATGTGGACTAATAAATGTCTAATATTAGCATGTAAAGTTTGGTTGGAAATGGTATAAGTGTGGATGTTTTTCAGGGTGGCAAAAGGCTTGGTAAATAGCCTTATAGTTGTCCACACGGGTAGACACACGGGCGTGTGTCTAGGCCGTGTGTGACACACAGTCTGCCTCATGGGCATGTAGCCTGGCCGTGTGTCCCCTACACCTAATTTGCAAAAAATTAAGTTCGTCACACGGGCATGTGCATAGGCCGTGTGACCTAAAATGTGTGCTGACGTCATAAACAGAATACCCAGGTTTTTGCACATGAGCAGAGACACGGGCGTATGTCTCGGCCGTGTGAAGGACACGGGCGTGTGCTCGGCCTTGTGAAAACCCCTGTAGGTTCGAAATGAAAAATAAATCCACACGGACTGGGGACATGGGCGTGTACGACCACACGGCCTACCCACACGGGCGTGTCCCTGTGCCACACGGGTGTGTGCCCAGTTTTTATATAAATTTTCTAAATTTTTCTAAAGTTCTCAGTTTGGTCTCAGACCGTTCCCAAAGTATGTTTTGGGCCTCGTAGGCCCATTTTAGGGACTTTATGATTGAATATGAAAATTTTTAAATTGAAAGAAATTTTATGGCCCGGTTTTGCATGTATGTTTGTTTTATTGTTCGGTAATGCCTCATATCCTGTTCTGGCATCGAACACGGGTAAGGGGTGTTACAAAAAGATTCACGGGGTTGATTTGATTAGAGAGACCGAAGATAAAGCGAAAGTAATTCGTGACAATTTGAAAGCAGTTTCAGATCGACAAAAATCGTATGCCGATTTGACACGTAAAGACATTGAATTTCAAATCGGAGACAAAGTATTTTTGAAAGTATCTCCGTGGAAGAAGATTCTTTGATTTGGTCGCAAAGGCAAATTGAGCCCGTAATTTATCGGGCCGTATGAAATTATCGAAAGAATAGGGCCAGTGGCATATCGACTAGTTTTACCGTCAGAATTAGAAAAGACTCACAATGTATTTCATGTTTCGATGTTGCGTCAATATAGATCCGATCCGTCACACGTAATTTCTCCGGAAGAGATTGAAATTCAACCTGATATGATGTATAGCGAAAAGCCAATCAAAATTCTAGCTTGGGAGATTAAAGAGTTGAGAAACAAAAACATAGCTTTGGTGAAAGTTTTGTGGCAACGTCATCGGGTTGAAGAAGCTACTTGGGAACATGAGGAAGTTATGAGAAAATAGTACCCTAACCTCTTTTCTGGTAAGATATTCGAGGGTGAAAATTCCTAAGGGGGGAGAGTTGTAACAGCCCGTTTTTAGCCAAATCGAAACAGTGGTTTCGAGACCACAAATCTGAAGTTGAAATAATTATTTTATTATTATTTTGAGTTCTACAGTATGATAATATGATTGTGTGAAAATTTCGTTAAGAAATTTTATCGTTTGAATGCTCAATTTGATAAAAATGACTAAATCGCGTAAAGTGCAAAAGTAGTGTTCTAATAGCTAAAGGTGTCTATTAGCTATGGAACATTAAAGTGGAGGTCCTTAAGTGGTAATTAGACCATTTTTAATGTCAGTGGACAAAGATGGACATCTTTTAATGGATTTAAAGGCTATATAACTAGGGTTAAATAGGTAAATTAATAAACAAACTTAAGTTAAATAATAAAAATAAGGATATCATCTTTCTAATTTAGCTATCACCATCGAAAATAAAAAAGAAGAACATCCAAGGGAGCTTTCTAGGGTTCGATCATTACATTGCTTAATTGGTGAGTGATTTTTGTCTCGTTTTTAATGATTTCTATATTTTTGAAATCGTTGCAGCTTAATCTAGCTAGCCTAGGGAAGAATTTACAAAACTGTTAACGGTTTAGGATTTTTCCATTGATGAATATAGGTGTCTGTTGATGTTTGATGATAGAAAATGTATGTTTGCTGTTAGATAAACAACATTTGTACAGTGATTTTTAGTAAAATTGTCAATTAGGGATTAAATTGAGAAATATAGAAATTTTATGGTTAATTTATGAAATAAATGAAAAATATGGGCTGATATGGGTCTATATGAAATTTGGCTAGCATGGGTAGGGACTTAATTGTATGAATTTGTAGTTTTATGAGCTAATGACTAAATTATAAAAAAGTTGAAATAATATTAGGGGAAAAAGTGTAAAGTTTCCATAATATGCAATTTGGGCTAAATTGAATAGAATGATAATTAAATAAGCTAAATTTGATTACATATAGATCAAGAAAAGTGAAGTTCGGATTTAGATCGGGGGAAAAACAAAGTGTTAGACTAATCGACTCATTTCATCATTTTTGCATTCGAGGTAAGTTTGTATGTTAATAAGCATTAATATAATTGTGTTTTAAATGCTTTATTATTGAATTATTTGTGAATACGATGTTGTGGATATGTTCGACGAGGATTTAGCAAATGAGAAATCCCGGTTGAACCTTAGGAATAGATTAGGATACGAATGACATGTCATTAGGGGTTATGTGATTTGGGTGTTGGTCTGTACATCCTACCAGTGGCTAAGTTATTCGGCATGTGTTGCAGATTCTCGTTAGCTTGTGTGAGCAGCACCTTGTAGTTACGTCATGACCGTCAGCTTGTGTGAGCAGACCTGTTGACAGCTCGAGAGTGAGCATTATATGTGTTATGAGATTGAGATAGCTTCGGCTATGTATTGGCACTTAGGGTGCGAGATTCCCGAGTATCAGATAGTATTCCAAATGGTTCAATGGGTATGTCAAAGATATAGATGAGTATGAGATTAGTTCGAGATGGTACATGTATGTACATGAACCTTATAAGCTTTGAATCGAAGAAATTTTTGAATTTCACATCTAAACTTGTAAATGATCTTGTGATAGGTTTGTGGATTAATATGAGTTGTATATTGTTATATTCAATTGTGTGAATTGTGTATTTATGGCAAGTTGAGTTTATTACTATAGAACTTACTAAGCTTTATAGCTTACTCTGTTTACTTTTTTGTGTTTTATAGTGAATATAGAAGCTAGCTCGGATTGGGAGTTTTTGGAGATTGTTTCACACTATCGAGCTTCTACTTTGGTACTTTTGAGCTTATGTATTTGATTATATGGCATGTATAGGAATTATTGTCATTTTGGTATATAGTTTGGTAATGAATTTAGCCATTTGAGTTGGCTTGTAAATGTTAAGTGTTTGGTTTTGTGTATAGCCATGAGAGTTGGCTTATTTTGGTATATTTGGTGATGTATATATTTGAGCAAATAGCCTTTGTTATGTTGTGTAATATTTCCATTTATATGCTTGTTGTGAATTGGCATTTTGGAGTACCATATGGTTGAAATTTGAAAATTTGGTATGCATGTGATTAGAGGTAAGAAAATACATATAAGAAGTTAACTAGTTAAGTGAATTGAGAATGTGAAATTAGTATGAAATTGAATAACATATTGTGATATTTGTGTGCCTTATATTTGATGGTATTGAAATGGCATGAATTATGCTTGGTTGAGATTGGTTTGAATGTCTATTGATGCTATGCTGTATGTTAATTGATTTTTTTTTAGGTCGTTGCATTTTTTATGAGAAAGATGGCTTGGTAAATAGCCTATTTTTTTCCACACGGGCATATGTCTTAGCCGTGTGTGACACACGGTCAGGTGACACGGCCATGTGTCCCTTGGTGTTTAATTAGAAATCAAGTCAGTATGCTCCACATGGCCCAGCACACGGGCATGTGACTTGGCTATGTGGCATAAGTTAGTATACCCTACAGGTTTGGCACAGCCTAGCACAAGGCCTGGTACATGGGCGTGTGAGGCCATTTTGAAGGGCACAAGGGCTGGTCACACACCTGTGTGTTCAACCCGTGGTCGAGTCTGACTTGTTTTGAAATACAACCACGAGGGACACGGTCGAGCCGCATGCCCATGTGCTCAACTGTGAGGGCAATTATAGGCCATTTGCAAGACCAAAATGCCACCCACACTTTGGGTCATTCCTACAAGCACAATTAAGCACCAATCCAAGCATCAAAGGCAACCAAAACATAACATAATGTACATCATTTCTAACCACTTATGAGCTTAACAATCACACCAACTTATAAGACATTTGGTTCAATCCAATCACATACATTTCAAAGTATAATCCATCACAAACTTACCATCAATAATATGCTAACTGTAACACCCCAAACCCGGCCCATTTGCTATGACCGAATTTGAAATGCCACTGCGGAAAAACGTTTGAAAAACTTTTGACTTAAAGTTAAAAAAACATAAAAATTTGTTGTCTTTACTAAAACATTGTGTAATTAAAGTTCCAAATAAAATTCAGTTGTTTAAAATAAAACATTTTCAAATAATAATATAATCGACAATCCAACCTAAAACATAATAAAAGTCCTTAAATACTTAAAGTGGCCCTTATTACAAAAAAAAAATCACCTTTCATAAATAAAATGTGTAAAACAATTAAAATATCTTCTGCATGGGCCACCTCGTATCCACTCCAACCCGGTCCGAGCATCACCTGAAAGGTTTGAGAAAAATTGGGTGAGTCCCACAGACTCAGTGTGTAATTACTCCACTGAATTCCACCCACATGTTAACCACATATTAACCCATATAACAGATAACAAGATATCATATTCACTTAATAACACATTCTCGGCTTGGCCCATATTCATATCATTTATCAGGTAACAGGGTAATTAACCGCATAATTCCACATATCGGGCTTAACCCATTTCCACACTGATCGACATTCATATACTGAGCTTAGCCCATTTCTTAACCCAATCCACATTCACATATTGGGCTTGGCCCATTTTCACATCAATTACTCATATCAAATAAAATTATGCAAAGTGCACCCAACCCCAACCTAGGGTCCATCCTCTACACACCCCCGTATCCAGCCTACCACACACCAGGGGATTAACAAATCACCCTCTCCTTTTCACTCCAAAGGCAATCAATGCCGTCCACGTGTAATTAAGCACAATAATCCACAACGCGACCTCAGTCAGCGCCAGTCCACGATGTAGCCGTAGCTAACACCAAAACCACGATGGGACACATAGTCACTCATTAACCACGATATGGCACATAGCCGATATCAACCACGATGAGGCACACAGCCACTTATCAAGCCACGCGAACTAAATCGCAATTAATCCACAACGTGACCTTAGTCAACTTCAATCCACGATGTAGCTCAAGGCTAACATCAAACCACGTACTTGAAGTACACCCGTACCTTCTTTCATATCATATCCCAACCCATGCACATGTAACATAAATAATGATATAATATAATGATGCGTAAGCATGTTCATCAAGCATAGTCATAACACATATTCATATTAATAATCACATATCATCAGGTTTGGTACTTACCGGATTACCGGATGATCCTCGATGATCCCCGAGCCTTCAGTAGCTTTGGTGATCTATAACAAAGCAACCACACATACAGAGTAAGCTTTCAAAAGCTTAGTAAGCCATATAAAAATAAACTAAACATATACACATTCATTATTCATATCAAATGTAAGATCACTAATAGCTCATTTGCACATTCATAATCCTTCTTTGGCTCATTTGTTTAGCCATTTGCTTACCAACATACATATCACCATGTACTTCATTTGATCATAGCTCATTCATTCATATATCACATTTTGTCTAAACAAAATATGTACTTATCTCATGTTTGCTTATTCATAATTACTTACCTTACACACCTTAATGCACCAAATACCCAAATGACTTGCCTATAACCCTCTTGACCGAAACTTGGAGAAAAAGAGAAAAACCAAAACTATTAACTATGAATTTTGACACACCTATCTTACTATTACCAAACCGGAAATGCCATGCTAAAGCCCAAGGCCCAATCCTACTAGGCCCAATTTCGGGATATTACAACTCTACCCTCCTTAAAGAAATTTCGTCCTCGAAATTTCCAACTAACTAACAATCGTGCAATCCTACTCATCACACTACACTTATGCTGCGCACTCTGATCTTAATAAAACTATCTTATCTTCTAGGCACAGTCTCCAAGTTCACACTCAAGGTTCTAGATGCTTCACTAGCGATGGTTCCGACACAGCCATTTAGCCTCTACCGCGTCCACGACGACCACGTCGCCTAGAACTCATATCTAGCGTCACGATTTAATCTGTTTAAAGAGTTTTATGCATTAGTACTTTTGTTCCACTTGTTTATGCGCGAACAATTTTATGAAAAGGGCTTAATAGTAGTTCTTTCGATCCACTAAAGTTTCAGCTCAAGATCACTATTCTAATTCAGAGAATCACACATTCACATTCAATAACACATTCACTCATCCACAGCATTTACCATGCTACTATGGGCATCCTTGTCCATTCCCAACCCAGGGGTAACTTCATCATTTTTCCTACAAGGGTATTTTGGTAATAATTCAGGGTCAATTCCAAAAATTTTAATAAATCAAAGCACTTTGATATTTTCCAAAACTCGAGGGTATTTCGAAAATTTTCCCAAATCAGAACCATGGTAGAAATTTTGAAAATCAGGGTTATTTTGGTAATTTTGTCAATCAGGGTAATTTCGTAAATTTTCCAAGGCATCTTGATATTTCACAAAATAAGTTTTTTTTTTTTGAATACTTTTGTAAAGTAAGAAAATTTTATTAAAATCAAGGGTAGTGTTGAAACTTTTAGAAACCAAGGGCATTTTTGTAATTTTACCGCTTAGGGGTATTTTAGTAATTTTGCAAATCGGGTGTATTTCGGAAAATTCTCAAGTCTAACAGAATTTTATAAATCAGAGGGGTAATTTGGTAAATTTAAAACTAAGGTCTTTATAAAACAGTATGGCTAGTCCCTTTCGGGTTTTAGTTATCGGGTTTAGCCCGTGAATAAGTCCTTTTGGTTAGGGTGAACCGTAGCTACGCACCAGGTAGGATTCGAGTAAAGAGGAGGTGAGTCGCTAGGACTGCTTAAATACCAAGCTCTTACCGAATCCACTCCTAGACATGCGCACAATGGTTGCCACACCTTAACTCGGCGACTTACTTCACAGGTTTGTTTAATTAGGCACTTAAGTCTTATGCAATTCTGTGTTGGAGTAGACTAGTCCTAGGGTTCAATAGCTCCTAGTTCACTAATCTACGAGCCCAATTATGGCCACATACCAATCATATAATAATTCACACAACAATTAGAGGTACTTACCTTGTGGACTTCGGGTCGGCGATACAGTTGCCATGCCAGAATAAACCTGAAAAATTTATGAAAGCCCAAATCTTTGAAAAGCCCATTTTAAAAAAAATGTTTTTGGGCCTAAAACCCTCAAAGCCGAGTTTTGAACCGGGCTCTGATACCAAATTGTAACACCCCAAACCTGGCCCATTTGCTATGACCGAATTTGAAATGCCACTGCGGAAAAACGTTTGAAAAACTTTTGACTTAAAGTTAAAAAAACATAAAAATTTGTTTTCTTTACTAAAACATTGTGTAATTAAAGTTCCAAATAAAATTAAGTTGTTTAAAATAAAACATTTTCAAATAATAATATAATCGACAATCCAACCTAAAACATAATAAAAGTCCTTAAATACTTAAAGTGTCCCTTATTACAAAAAAAAAAAAAAACTTTCATAAATAAAATGTGTAAAACAATTAAAATATCTTCTGCATGGACCACCTCGTATCCACTCCAACCCGGTCCGAGCATCACCTGAAAGGTTTGAGAAAAATTGGGTGAGTCCCACAGACTCAGTGTGTAATTACTCCACTGAATTCCACCCACATGTTAACCACATATTAACCCATATAACAGATAACAAGATATCATATTCACTTAATAACACATTCTGGGCTTGGCCCATATTCATATCACTTATCAGGTAACAGGGTAATTAACCGCATAATTCCACATATTGGGCTTAACCCATTTCCATACTGATCCATATTCATATACTGGGCTTAGCCCATTTCTTAACCCAATCCACATTCACATATTGGGCTTGGCCCATTTTCACATCAATTACTCATATCAAATAAAATTATGCAAAGTGCACCCAACCCTAACCTAGGGTCCATCCTCTACACACCCCCGTATCCAGCCTACCACACACCAGGGGATTAACAAATCCCCCTCTCCTTTTCACTCCAAAGGCAATCAATGCCGTCCACGTGCAATTAAGCACAATAATCCACAACGCGACCTCAGTCAGCGCCAATCCACGATGTAGCCGTAGCTAACACCAAAACCACGATGGGACACATAGTCACTCATCAACCACGATATGGCACATAGCCGATATCAACCACGATGAGGCACACAGCCACTCATCAAGCCACGCGAACTAAATCGCAATTAATCCACAACGTGACCTTAGTCAATGTCAATCCACGATGTAGCTCAAGGCTAACATCAAACCACGTACTTGAAGTACACCCGTACCTTCTTTCATATCATATCCCAACCCATGCACATGTAACATAAATAATGATATAATATAATGATGCGTAAGCATGTTCATCAAGCATAGTCATAACATATATTCATATTAATAATCACATATCATCAGGTTTGGTACTTACCGGATTATCGACATACCCCTTTAAGGGTATTTATCTCATAACTTTTACTGCACTTGTTAGTACATAATCAACACATACAAATATAGCAAAAAAACCCGAAAAACGGTGGGTTAATCACACACCTGCCTATTAGTGAAATCCCGAACCACTCGAATCTAACACGATCTCGAAACGTGGTTCTTCCTTCTCCCTTAAAGCCGATTTGGTCTCCTACCAAATCCCGAATCACACTCTGAGTTCCCTTCCTTTAGCTACACACAAAAGAACACCTTTTTATGGCACTAAGAACAATCGGCCATGCCTAAAACCAAGACTTAATCCATGATTCGGCACACTTAAAAGAAAGAGAACCTACACCGATTGCTAGGATAGAAATTACTTACCACCACGTTGCTTGAAGAGACCAAAAAGAGAAAAAGGTTTCGGCTAAACCTTCCCAATGATAATGAGATATTCGGCTAACACAAAGATAGGTATAGAAACGAGGTTGAGATGGTGTTTCGGCACTTTACTAATAAAAAGAGTAAACGCAAGAGTGGAGAGAGTTGAAAGCTTAGAGGATTCGGCCAAGAATAAACTAGATCAAAGTTTCGGCTTTTGAATATGGTGAAAAGAATAGAGGAGAAAGATGAATAGTGTTTCAGCTTTAAAGTTTCAAGAAAAGAAAAGAGAACAAAAGAACTTACAAGATTCGGCTATGACTCATATTGAATAAGAAATAAAATATTCGGCCACAAGAGAATAGGTATGGATTTGGGGTTGAAAGAAAGAAATGATGAATAGGAGAAGGTTAGAAAAATATTGACAACACACCTTAATGCACCAAATACCCAAATGACTTGCCTATAACCCTCTTGACCGAAACTTGGAGAAAAAGAGAAAAACCAAAACTATTAACTATGAATTTTGACACACCTATCTTACTATTACCAAACCGAAAATGCCATCCTAAAGCCCAAGGCCCAATCGGCCCAATCCTACTAGGCCCAATTTCGGGATATTACACTAACTATGCATCAATAAGCTTACCATTCATATGACCATTTCATTTGCTATCAAGCTATATCAAAACTAACCATCATAGGACATGACTAGTCATTCATAACACAACCATTTATCTAGCCATATCACATGGCTATATACATATCTCAAACATATTCCAAAACAACTAGCCTATACATGACATATTTAACTATATACACATTCAAAAGTACCAAAGTAGAGATTGATAGTGTGGTGATGATCCTCGATGATCCCCGAGCCTTCAGTAGCTTTGGTGATCTATAACAAAGCAACCACACATACAGAGTAAGCTTTCAAAAGCTTAGTAAGCCATATAAAAATAAACTAAACATATACACATTCATTATTCATATCAAATGTAAGATCACTAATAGCTCATTTGCACATTCATAATCCTTCTTTGGCTCATTTGTTTAGCCATTTGCTTACCAACATACATATCACCATGTACTTCATTTGATCATAGCTCATTCATTCATATATCACATTTTGTCTAAACAAAATATGTACTTATCTCATGTTTGCTTATTCATAATTACTTACCTTACATACTCAAATGTAGAGTACATTTCAAACATACCTGAATCGATTATACATTTCACACATTCATTCATTTCTCGGACTTACTCGTTGGACCGTTCAAAACTAAATAGAATAATCAAAATGCTCAGAATAGCCGTACAAAGCCAACGTCCCAGATGTGGTCTTACATGTAACCAAATATCGATGCCACTGTCCTAGATAGGGTCTTACACTAATCAAATATGATGCCAATGTCCCAAACATGGTCGTGCACATAAATCTCAAATCGATGCCAACGTCCCCGATGTGGTCTTACACGATATCACATATCGGAAACCTATGTCATGACATATGTAATCCTATCGATTCCTAGGTTCATACGGGACTTCTCGGACATTGATACCCTGTCGATACTTCCTCAGATTTCATATACATAACATCTCGAGCATATTTATCACAATCTAAATTTCATAGATGCATAAATAACTCAATTCAAATGCATTTATTTGTATATCGACTTACCTCAGATTTGAGTAAACGAACGGATTCGGCTATTCAATTACTTTCTACTTTCCTCGATCTAAATCTGTTTTCTACGATTCTTGATCTAATCATATTCAAATTTAACCCATTTATTCACCAAACCATTCAATTCAATCCAAAAACACATATTTAGGACAATTTACAAATTAGCCCTAACATTTTCACTTTTTGACATTTTAGTTCTTATTTCACAAAACACAAAATA
This sequence comes from Gossypium australe, assembly GCA_005393395.2. Classification (NCBI taxonomy): domain Eukaryota; kingdom Viridiplantae; phylum Streptophyta; class Magnoliopsida; order Malvales; family Malvaceae; genus Gossypium; species Gossypium australe. The sequence goes on along the minus strand of CM016614.1, from coordinate 111,209,299 downwards.
CACAAATTTTCATATTACCCATGCCTAGCCCAATTCTCACTAGCTTCATACAAGTCCATACATTTCATTTATTTTACAATTTAGTCTTTCAAAATATTATTTTCATAACTAAGTCCAAATTACTCAAAATCATCAAAAATCCAAAGACAAAACATGTTAATCTAACACATATATTTCATATTTCATCACCAAACTTCACAAATCTCATGAATTCATCCATGGCACATTTCAAATTCATCATCAATTCACAGAATTGAAGCATGGGTTTTGATGTACACTAAGCAACGATTATAAAAACGTAGAAATTATCAAATACTGAAACAAAACAAACCTTGAACCAAGCTAAACCCTTGCCGAAACTCAACAACTCTTTTTCTTTTTCTTTCCTTTGTAATTTCGGTGGATGAACAGAATATAATGGCTTATTTTTAAGCTTTTGTTTTATTATAATTCATGTTGGCATATTATTTGCTAAATTAACCTTTGGAATTTAATAAGCAAGCCATATGAAATAAGCCCATAACCGTCCCTCCCATGGTCTAATGGCCAAATTACAACATAAGGGCCTCACACTTAGAAAAACACATCAATTAGGCACTTAATCAAATAGGAGGCTTCTTTTACATTTTATGTGATTTAGCCCTTTTCTCAAATTAAGCACACAAATGATCAAATTAAATCACAGAAATTCCACACATACTAATTCACATGCTGAAGACTCGAAAAATAATATTAAAATATTTTTTTGACTCAGATTTGTGGTCCCAAAACCACTATTTCGACTAGGGTCTAAACCGGACAGTTACAATTCTCCCCCTTAGGGATTTTCGTCCCCGAAAATCTTACCGTTGAATAGATTTGGATGTTGTTGTCTCATTATATCTTTGGGCTCCCATGTATCCCCTTCCACTCCGTGTCGATGCCACTGTACTTTTACTAACAAAATTTTCTTATTTCGCAATTCTTTCACTTCACGAGCTAATACGGATCGGTTCCTCTTCATAAGCCATATCGGACAAAATTTCAATCTCAGACGGAGTAATCACATGAGAGGGATCGGATCTGTATCGTGTAAGCATTGACACGTGAAACACATTATGAATCTTTTCTAGCTCAGGTGGCAACAACAATCTATACACAACAGGTCCAACACGCTTGATGATTTCATACGACCCGATAAACCTCAGACTCAATTTGCCTTTATGTCCAAATCTGAGTACTTTCTTCCATGGAGACACTTTCAAGAATACTTTGTCACCGATCTCAAACTCAATATCTTTTCGTTTCAAATCTGCATAAGATTTCTGACGATCAGACGCTACTTTCAGACTATCACGGATCATTTTTACTTTCTGTTCAGTGTCTTTTATCAAATCGACCCCGTGTATCTTACTTTCACTGAGCTCAATCAAATATAGAAGTGTTCTACATTTGTGTTCGTACAAAGGCTCATAAGGTGCCATTTTGATGCTCGACAGAAAACTATTATTATACGCAAATTCAATCAATGGAAAATATTGTTCCCACGTACTAGTAAACTCAAGAATGCAACATCTCAACATATCCTTGAGTATCTGAATGATTCACTCGAATTGACCATCCGTCTGTGGGTGAAATGCTGTACTAAAATGCAATTTAGTACCTAGGGCTTCTTGTAGTTTCTTCCAGAACCGTGAAGTAAATCTTGGATCTCTATCTGACACAATAGATAATGGCACCCCGTGCAATCTCACAATCTCAGAAATGTAAAGCTCAGCTAACTTATCAAGTGAGTAATCAGATCTTACTGGAATAAAATGGGCGGATTTCGTCAATCGATCAACTATGACCCAAATCGCATCTTTCTTTCTCAGAGTCAAAGGCAATCCAGAAACAAAATCCATTTTCACTCTGTCCCATTTCCACTCGGGAGTCAAAATCAGCTGTAACAAACCAAGACGGAACCTGATGTTCAGCTTTAACTTGCTGACAAACTAAACATTTCGAGACAAAATCAGAAATATCTCTTTTCATTCCAGACCACCAATAATGTTGCTTCAAATCATGGTACATCTTTGTACTTCCCGGATGAACAGATAGGCAACTATTATGAGCTTTATTCAAAATTAACTGAATCAGCTCTAGATTCCTCAAAACACATATTTGATCTCAAAATCTCAAGCAATCATTATCATCAACTCAAAATTCAAAATCGGAGTTCGAATCACACTGAGCTCGTTTCATTAGAATTTCATTATCAACTTTCTGAGCATCACAAATTTGTTGTAAAAACAATGATTTTGCTTTCAATTCAGCTAAAACTGAACCATCAACAGACAAGTCTAAATGAGCATTCACAGCACGTAATGCAAACAGTGATTTTCTACTCAAAGCATCAGCAACAACATTTGCCTTACCTGGATGATAGTCTATTACAAGCTCGTAGTCTTTCGAAAGCTCTAACCATCTTTTCTGTCGTAGATTCAAGTCTTTCTGTGTCATGAAATATTTTAGACTTTTATGATTCGAAAATACATGACATTTTCACCAAATAGATAATGACGCCAAATCTTTAATGCGAACACAATTGCAGCTAGCTTAATATCGTGTATCGGGTAGTTCTTCTTATGGGGCTTTAATTATCTCGAGGCGTAAGCTATAACTTTGCCTTTCTGCATCAATACACATCCCAGATCGTTTAACGAAGCATCACTATAAATCACGAATCCTTTACCCAATTCTGGTTGTACCAAAACTGGAGCTTCAGTCAATAGAGTTTTCAACTGATCAAAGCTTTTCTGACATTTATCAAACCATTCAAATCTCACATCTTTCTGAAGCAATCTGGCCAATGGAGTAGCAATCATCGAAAAGCCTTTTACAAACCGTCGATAATAACCAGCAAGTCCCAGAAAACTACGGATTTCAGACACATTCTTCGGAGGTTTCCATTACAGAATAGCAGAAATCTTACTTGGATCAACCCGTATACCAGATGTTGACACAATATGTCCCAGAAAACTAACTTCTCGTAACTAGAATTCACATTTTCTGAACTTTGCATACAATTGTTTATCTCACAGAGTTTGCAACACAAGTCTCATATGTTCGGCATGCTCAATCTCATCACGTGAATAAATCAAAATGTTGTTAATGAGTACAACAAAAAATCGATCTAGGTACGGTCTGAAAATTTTGTTCATCAGATCCATAAAAATAGCAGGAGCATTTGTTAGTCCAAAAGGCATAACTAAAAACTCGTAATGCCCATACCTCGTTCTGAAAGTAGTTTTCAGAATATCAGAATCTTTTACTCGTAACTGATAATAACTCAACCTCAGATCTATCTTTGAAAATACTGTGGCTCCTTTTAGCTGATCAAACAAATCATCAATTCTGGGCAGAGGTTATTTGTTCTTGATAGTCACTTTATTCAACTGACAGTAATCAATGCACATTCTGATCATGCTATCTTTCTTTTTCAAAATTAGAACAGGAGCACCCCAAGGTGAGAAACTCGGTCTTGCAAATCCTCTATTGGTCAACTCTTGCAGCTGTGATTTTAACTCTTTCAACTCTGTTGGTGTCATTCTATACAGAGCTATCGAAATAGGATTCATCCCCGACAATAGATCAATACCAAATTTAACTTCACGTATCGGAGGTAATCTCGGCAATTCTTCAGGAAATACATCAGGGAATTCACAAACAACTGGCAGTGATTCAACTTTGTTTTCAGTTACTTTCGAGTCAATCACATAAGCAAAATAAGCTTCATAACCCTTTTTCACATAACTCTGAGCTTTCAACATTGATATCACAGCAGGCAACCCATTCAAATCATTTGACTCAATACGAAATATTTCATCATTTTGACATATCAAATCAATAGTCTTTCTGTAACATCCGGGATTTAGGGGCTTTGCATTTACTTTGTATCTGTGTGTTTGATATACTTTTTATGTTGTTTGAGTGTGTTTGGGGTCTCCGGGAAGGCCCGGGGTTAAGTTGGAACCTTGGCCAAAATTTCAATTTTGAGCATTTTAGGAGTGAAGCTTACTGGGGCAGGACTTAAGGGTTATTGCTTGTGGTTGTTGACACAAGAAGTGCTTTAGTAAAGTGGCAAGGAGGCGCCACTTAAAAGGTAGGTGAGTGACACCACAGGGAGCAGTGAGGGAACAAGTTCGATTCGCGTCGTCAGCAATGTGGATTTTATTTTTATTTTGCTTATATGCCAAGGAGCTTGAATGATGGATTCGGTTGGGAGCCTTGAAGGGTGGAGGTGGACTTAGTCGAATATTTTAAAATGATGGAGAAGAGTACAAAGGGGACTTTGAATATTTCAAATGAATTCAAATGTAGAGAGGGGAGTGATTGTAGAAGGTGATCAAGGTATGGTGGTGTTGGGAGATTGTTAGCCAAATTTTGAGTAGTGTTGGGGGGTAGGTTTCGATTTTGGTGAGGGGTTAGATGTCGAAACTTAGGTGTGTTTTAGTAGCTTTTATGTGTGTTAAGGCTCTCTTTTTCGGTATTTGGGGTGTTCCTCTTTTAGCACTTTTTCCTGCTCTAATTGCCGAAAGTCCCAAGATTGATTTTGGTCATCTCTTCTTTGGTAAGCCGTAACCTGTTGGGGGGCATTATTTTTCTTCTATTTTCTTCTTTTCTCTCAATTGTATCTTCTCCCCAAGCTCCTAACCCTTGCTAAATTTTCTCAAGCCCTTATTGCCATCTGTTTGCTTTGGTTCTTTTCTCTTCTACTCTTAAGCCGTAGGACCCTTTTGTTCTTCTTCTCTTCTTGTTTTCTTGTTTCATTCTTCAAAGCTGAATCACATCCCTCATTTTTCCTCTTAACCGAAACCTCTCAACATCAACACCACTTCATTATTTCTTCCTCAATTGTTCTTCATAGCCGAATCCTCACCTCATGTTTTGGTAAGTAAATCGTTGTTCTCTGTTATTTTCTTTTCTTTTCTCCTCTAGGCCGAATCTTTTCACTTATACCCTTTTGGAGTTTTGCTTTCATTCTTCTTCTCTTGTAGCTGAATCTCTGGCTATTGCTCCCTTTTCTTCTCCTAGAAGTATCTTCATCAAATCGAATCTTCTCTACTTTGACGACTTATGTCGAATCTTTGGGGGCATTTTTCGATTTGGGTAAGGGATCTTCTTCACTTTACTATCCGTTCTCTTCTTTTTCTCTTTGGGTTGGTTAACCAAAGGTGGTAATGTGGTGTCTTGGTGCTTTGGCCGAATGGTGGAATGAGGGTTCATGTATCCCGTTTGGCCGAAAGGCCATCTCTTTTAATCTATTTTTTCTTTCAATCGATTCTCACTTGGTATTTACATAGGTACTCGATCGACTCCTGAATCTAAGCTTTCTAAATCTCCGGGTTCTATCGATTTAGATAAGAAATCTTTCGCTTGGAACAGATATTCTTATTTTTTCTTATCCAAAGGCTTAATCGGTCTTTTGACCAAGATTTCTTTCATGGAATCAAATGCCAGCCCAGCAAAGGAGGGGTTGGACCTATAATTCTAGCCCCTAAGTTCAAAAAGCACGTGGTGTCTGCCGTTCGAGATTGGCCACCGAGTTATGGGCCGGCTTCTGAAAGGGATAAACAGATCGATGTGATCCCTGCAGTGAGGACGTTAGTGAGATCGATAGTGTAGTCTTGCATGTTTACAGGTGTGTAATTACCATACTTTTCCCTTTAATGTTTAAATCGTTTATGTGGTGTGTTGAAAGCCAAAAATCTCGGCAGTGGTAACTGAGTTACCGAAATAGGGGAAAACCGAAGCACCAAGTTAGTGATTTTCAATTGAGCTTTAATATTTATGTTGATAGCATGTTTGTGTGAGTACTTTAAACTTTGGAAGTATGACATCATATGACTTGTTTATTATACCATGTTGCATGTGCATGGGGTATGGGATGATATTAATATGAAGGGGAAGTGCATGTCGGTGACACTATCACGCTAGTTGATGGCTTAGTGCCTCAGTATCGTATTGGTGACTCAGTCACATGATTATCGGTGGCTAGACCACGATATATTGACTTTGAGCAGCATGACTGCCAAAGAGGCTGTAGAGGATGGAGGGTTGATTGTAGAAATCCCCACAGGTGTGTTGAGGATGGACATATGGAATGGTGTGTAGAGGATGGAAATTAGGCTGGGTGGGGCTATCATATTGATTATGTTGTTATGCAATTATGATTTGGGCTTTGGCTGATTGTGGTTGGGGCTTAAGCCCACTTGTGGATTATGTGGACTAATTGCACACTGAGTCTTGCGACTCACTCTTTTTATTCTAACAAACTGCAGGTGACTCATAGTTTAGTGGATTAGGCTGGACTGGACTCGAGGTTGCCATGCACGGGTTTTGTTTAATTAAAACTTTGCTTTAATTACAGTTTTTTTCTATTTTTGGGGATTGTTGGTTGTAATAAGGCTGCTGTCAACTTGGTTTCAATTTTTAGCTTTAATTTTTAGATGTTATGAAAATGGTTTAATGGATGAGACACATTACTTTCAAAAACGAACAAAAGTTTTCTACAACCTAATTAACTGTTTTCATAAAATGGACTATAACACAAACTGCTACTTAAACCTGATATGTATAAGTGTATATATATACATGCCAATACGTGACTAATTCAGCATGTAAGTTCATATGCCGTCTAAATGGAATTTGAAATAAGAAATGGGTTTCAAACAAACTATTAAACGGGTCTCAAAAGTATAACAAAAACTTAATGTTTTTCGGAGGATCGAGAAGTATGATAAAACTTTCTTTTAGTGACATGCCAGATTAGGTCGTGGTGTTTGGGCCGGGTTTGGAGTGTTACAATTTGGTATCAAAGCCTGGTTTAAAAACTCGGCCTTGGGTTTTGGGTCCAAAACGTTTTCAAATTTTGTATTTAAGATAGTTTAAAAAGAAATTACATATGAAGTTGTTCTCTGGAAGTATGGCACCCGAGTCTCCGGCCCAGGTCCGCCAGGTAAGTTTTCTGATTGTTAAGTGATTTGCATGCGGTAGTTATATGATATAGATATATCGTCATGGATGTTGGAATTTAGAAACTTTATGATAGAGATGAAAACCTCTAGGAAAGTATGTGCTCTGCGAAGGAACTACTTTTAACTCTATCCTCATAAAACTACTCGTTAATAAACAGTGGAAAGAAAAACTAACACATAAAATTTATAATCAGAGTAAGACGAGACGGTAGACATGAGTGCTACAGGACGTGGACGAGTGGCACACGGCCGTGGTAGAAGTCGGGGTGCTGAGGTTGAGTTCTCGGAAGCAAGGAATGAGCCTGAGGGCGAAGCGCCAGCATCACCTGTGGCGGGAGCGGGATCGCAAGACAGAACTGGTGGAGACGATGCCCTGTCTCAAGCAATGTTGCGGGTGTTGGAGCGTGTGGCTGGGGCAAGCACTGGAATGGAGACTCAAAAGTCCATCACTGAGCGACTTCGGGCTAATGGAGCTGAAATGTTTAGGGGTATTTCTGGGGTAGCTCCAAATATGGCGGAGTATTGGCTAGAGGCAGTCGAGAGAATTATGGATGATTTGGACTGCACGGCAGAGGAGAAGCTGAAGGCTCGGTGTCTCTACTTCGGGATGAGGCATATCAATGGTGGCTCACCGTAAGAGAGGGTACTTCCGCGGACCGAATTGATTGGGATTTCTTTAAAATGGTGTTTCAAGGGAAGTATGTTGGGGCCAGTTATGTGGATGCTTAGAGGAAGGCATTCTTGAATTTGGTTCAAAGGGGTAAATCGGTAGCTGAGTATGAGCCAGAATTCCTGCGGTTGAGCCGATATGCCCGAGGGATAGTTGCGACCGATTATGAGCAATGCGTGCGGTTCGAAGATGGGCTGCGAAATGAGCTGCGAGTGTTAATAGCTCCACAGCGGGAGAGAGATTTTGCTATCCTGGTGGAAAAGGCTAAGATAGCCGAGGAGGTAAAACGAACTGAGAAGCAAGATAGAGACAAGGTTAGAGGCAGAAATAAGAGGAGTTATGGACCGTCAGGGTCATCACGGGGTTTCTAGAAGAGGCCTAGGGTTGAGGGGCTGGGTTGTGTTGCAACGACAGCTGCTGTTGAGCAATTTCGACAATGTGCTCAGTGTGGGAGGTCGCATGCAGGAGAGTGCTGGAGAAGTAATAGGGAATGTTTCAAGTGTGGGTCAAAGGATCATCTGACAAGGAATTGTCCGCTAGAAATAACCAGAGCACGGAAGGTAGGTCAGGGGTATGTGCAGCCAGAAAGGGGTGGACAGCAGATTCCGAGAGGTCGTGGTCCAATCAGAGGAGGGAATGGTTTTAGTCAGGGTCGCGGAGCACCGGGTAGAGGTGCTAGGAATGCAGAGGCAAAACAGCCCGGCTTAGTTTATGCAGCCAGACGTCGAGAAGAGGGTAATGCACCAGACGTTATAACGGGTACGTTTCTCATTTCTGGTTTACCCTTTACTGCATTAATTGGTCGACGCATTCCTATGTTGCTAGTGTGGTGTCTGGAACCTTGAACATGAACTCTGAATGTAACACCCCTAACCCGTATCCGTCGCCAGATTTGGGTTACGGGCATTACCGGATAAGTCATAACTTCTGCTCAAACGATTAAATCTTAGCTAAACATCTTTATCAAATAATTCATTTATAAACAGACAAATCATAGATGTATAATACATGCTTAATACTTTAACCCAAATCATATACAATGTAATCATCAACAACCACAAAATGACCCAGAAACGTACATTACGACAATGTCACCCAGCAATACCAATTCTATATACCACATTCGACAAGTTGATCATAATATGTGAAGTTTATAAACAAGTAAACCATTTCTAAAATCAATTCATTTTAATTACTAATGACAACAACCCGACAATCAAAACTTTATGCTATATAGTCAAGGTATATAAGTTCATTACATTATCATAAACGCAATTAATAGCTTAGCCGAATATACAAGAACATATACAACATTCGACCATTACAATTCATATGTCTCCACCTCAAACTGGCACAAGAGAAAAGCCATATTCGAATGGCCATATTACCTATAAAACGAACTCAACCCAAACATGAACATTATCCATCCTGTACATATTAAACCCAAAGCACATACAATCATCTTAGTCGCAAACATACCTTCCATATAACATGCATCACCCTAGATATACATGAACAGGCTAGGTATAAATTTGCCATGAACCAAGCACATTAAGCATTCAACCATTCACACATATAATGAAGCTTAACTTTTGAATTCCAACCATTAGGTCATAGAGCATAAAAACTTAAATTAACCAAATGAAATAAGCCTTTTTCGCAAGGCCATATTATAGTTATGTACAATCACTCAAGATCTAATAGTTAACACTTAAATCTAGCCTATACATGCCTTTCGAATAAAACGAAGATAGGTATACCAAAAGGTTTGATAGTGCGGTTGACTTCTTGGATGATCCTTCGAGTCTGTAGCTTGAATCAAAGATCTATAAAACAGAGGTAGATAAGAGCACACACACACGGTAAGCTTGCTAGCCTAGTAAGTCTTAAGTAAACATATACTTATTTAAGTAAAATACATACAACCATTCTAGTCAATATCTTCTATCACTAATTCGAACATAAATAATACATAACCTCTTTTATCTATAAAGCCGAAACAACTAAATACCATTGATGCACTTAATACTGAAGCTTTACCTTTTTTTATCCACATACACCAATCATCAAGTATATCACAGACATATGTACATATCATATGCTTATCCAATCAACTAAATACGTTCATGCTTTCAAATATTCACTATCACACGATATAACTTGCATATACATATTCATTTATCTCTAATAAATTAATGTATAAAACCTTCACTTACTCGAATACTTGTTTGTCATTTTATTGAGTAACACGACCATAAAATACGTACCTCTCCGTCGAATTTTTACGAATCATGTTTCTAAACCGAAATTTCTTGATATGTTCATAACTTGATTTTCATGCGCTTAGAGCACAAACACATTCACCGGCACTAGGTCTGCTGAACTTAAGGTCCGAAGTATATCACCGACATTAAGCCTGCTAGGCAATAAGCCCGAATTGTTTCACCGGCACGTGGCCTGCTAGGCTAAAAGCCCGAACTGTTTCACCGGCACAAGGCCTGCTAGGCTCGAAGCCCGAATAACAACATAATTAAACCTTCAATACATATTTATTAATGCTAACATCACAACCAAACCATATACATCTTATTACATCCACATATCATATCGAAAACATATACTTGTTCATATCACATTAACAAAATATATTTAATCCCATTTAACACCTTTACATTCGGCTAACACATAATTCTATAGTCAACATTATTAAATTTCATCCTTTAACATGTTTATAATTAACTCTTTAACATATAAGTGCTTAAGAACTTACCTCGGTTGTCGATAGGCCGTGCAAATCGGCTATTCGAGAACCTTCGTCTTTCCCCGATCTAATTCCGTTTTTCTTTGCTCTTGATCTAAAACACATTAAAATTTAGCTCATTCAAGTACATTTCATCTCAATTTAGTCCTTAAGCACATAAATAGGCAAATTACCATTTTACCCCTACTATTTCAATTTTTTACAATTTAGTCCTATTTGCCTACAACACAAAATACACCAAATTTCTCAATACCCCTTAAGGCCGAATATGTATAGGGATTATACAAGTCCATTTCTTTCATTTATTTTGCAAATAAGCCCCTCTAAAATTTCATTTTTACAAATTAGCCCTAAAAACAAAAATTCATCAAAACTTCCAATACATGATATACTAATTTTCAACTTATCTTTTATCTAAAATCATCAAACATCAAAAACCATATAAACCTATCAATAGCCGAACATCAAGCATGCTTAGATTCAAAAATTTTAACATGGGTCAGCTACGGTTCGAAGCAACGATCTCAAAAACGTAAAAATTAACAAAAACCAAATTCAAACTAACCTTGAAATAAAGCTTCCAAATGCCGAAAATCAAAAAACATAAACCCCCCTTTTTCTTTCTCAATATTCGGCCAACAAGAAGATGATAATGGCCATTTTCTTATGTTTTATTTAACATATATTAAGTTATTACTAAATTACTTAACTAACCTTAAAATTAAAATAACCAAATAATATAACTTAAGGACAAACTTGTCCATGGTCGGCCACTAACTCATAAAATGGGTTATTTACCCTTTCCATACTTCATATTATAAAGCCATGCTCAAATTAACACATTTCACTTTAGTATGCCACTTTTACACTTTACGCGATTAAGTCCTTTTAATCAAATTAAGCACTTAAATGATAAAATTTTCATACGAAACTTTCACACACATCAATTCACATATAATAGACTCAAAATATAATATTAAAATATTTCTCAGACTCGGATTCGTGGTCCCAAAACCACCGTTCCGATTAGGGTCAAATTCGGTCTGTTACAACTCTCTCCCCTTTAGGATTTTCGTCCCCGAAAATCTTACCGTTAAATAAAGTCGGATATTGTTGCCTCATTGAATCCTCAGGCTCCCACGTAGCCTCTTCAACTCCGTGACGATTCCATAGTACCTTTACTAATGGAATTCTCTTATTTCTCAACTCTTTTATTTCCCGAGCTAAGATACGGATCGGTTCTTCATCATATGTCAAATTGGATTGGATTTCAATCTCTGACGCTGTGATCACATGAGACGGATCTGATCTGTACTTACGAAGCATCGAAACGTGAAATACGTCATGTATCTTTTCTAACTTAGAGGGCAACTTCAATCTATAAGCAACAGGCCCAATACGTTCGATGATTTCATACGGTCCGATAAATCTCGGACTCAACTTGCCTTTCCAACCAAATCGGAGTACTTTCTTCCACGGAGAAACTTTTAAGAATACATGATCTCCGACCTGAAATTCAATGTCTTTACGTTTCAAATCAGCATAAGAATTTTGACGATCCGAAGCAGCTTTCAAATTGCCTCTAATAATAGCTACCTTCTGTTCTGTTTCTTTAATCAAATCAACCCCGTGTATCTTATTCTCGCTGAGCTCAGTCCAGTATAACGGTGTTTGACATTTTCGCCCGTACAAAGCTTCATAAGGCACCATTTTGATGCTAGATTGAAAGCTATTATTGTAAGCAAATTCAATCAAAGGTAGGTTTCGTTCCCACGTACCTTCAAATTCGAGAATGCAACATCTCAACATGTCCTCAAGTATCTGAATAGTTCGCTCAGACTGACCGTCTGTCTGCGGATGAAAGGCTGTACTAAAATGAAGTTTAGTACCTAAAGCATCTTGCAACTTCTTCCAAAACCGCGATGTGAATCTCGGGTCTCTGTCTGAAACAATGGAACTCGGTACACCATGCAACCTTACAATCTATGATACATACAATTCAGCAAGTTTATCAAGTGAATAGTCTGTACGTACTGGCACAAAATGAGCTGATTTAGTCAGTCTATCAACTATAACCCAGACGGCATCTTTCTTACTCGGTGTTATAGGAAGACCGAATACAAAATCCATTGTAATTCTATCCTATTTCCATTCAGGTATCATGATTGGCTGAAGTAGTCCAGATGGCACTTGATGCTCAGCTTTTACTTGCTCACAAACTAAGCATTTCAAAACAAATTCAGATATATCCCGCTCATGCCCGGCCACCAATAGAACTGTTTCAAATCATTGTACATCTTTGTGCTACCCGGATGTATCGACATTTGACTATTATGAGCTTCATCCAATACCATCTGAATCAAGTCAGTATTTCTCGGTATACACAGTCGGCCTTTATAGTTCAAACAGTCATTTTTATCAACTCGAAATTCTGACTCTGTATCATTTTCACATTGTGCCCGTCTAGAAGTCATATCTTTGTCAACTTTCTGTGCATCACTAATTTGCTGAATAAACAACGGTCTAGCCTTCATCTCAGCTATGATCGAACCATCTCTGGACATAACCATATGTGCATTCAATGCACGAAGGGCAAACAATGATTTTCGACTTAGGGCATCCGCAACGACGTTGGCTTTTCCCGGATGATAGTCAATTACCAATTCATAATCTTTTAACAATTCCAACCACCTGCATTGTCTTAAATTCAGGTCTTTTTGAGTCATCAAATACTTTAGACTTTTGTGATCTGAGTAAACATGGCATTTCTCGCCAAATAAGTAATGACGCCAAATCTTCAGTGCGAACACAATGGCTGCAAGCTCCAAATCATGCGTCGGGTAACTTTTTTCATGCGGCTTCAATTGTCTCGATGCGTAGGCTACTACTCTGCCTTCCTGCATCAATACACAGCCCAAACCACTTAAGGAAGCATCAGAATACACAACAAATTCCTTACCCGATTCAGGCTGAGCTAATACTGGAGCTTCTGTCAAAAGGGCTTTCAACTGACCGAAACTCTTCTGACAATTTTCCGACAACTCGAACTTTACATCTTTCTGAAGTAGTTTTGTCAAAGGTGTAGCTATCACAGAAAAACCTTTCACGAACCGTCTGTAGTAGCCCGCAAGTCCCAGAAAACTTCGAATCTCGAAAACATTCTTCTGTGGCTTCCAATCAAGTATAGCCAAAATTTTGTTTGGATCGACTCGAATACCTGATGCTGAAACAACATGTCCCAAAAAGCTGACCTCTTTCATCCAGAACTCACACTTACTAAACTTCGCATACAACTGTTGATCTCTCAAAGTTTGTAGCACTAATCTCAAATGCTCGGCATGCTCGGTTTCATTTTTGGAGTAGATCAGTATATCATCAATAAACACTACTACAACCGATCCAAAAACTGTCTGAAGACTCGATTCATTAGATCCATAAAAACAGCAGGTGCATTAGTGAGTCCAAAAGGCATAACCAGAAACTCAAAATGTCCGTACCTCGTCCGGAATGCAGTCTTTGGCACATCTGTATCTCTGACTCGCAACTGATAATAGCCTGATCTCAAATCTATCTTCGAAAATACTGAAGCCCCTTTCAACTGATCAAACAAGTCATCAATCCGAGGTAACGGGTACTTATTCTTTATAGTTACCTTATTTAGTTGCCGATAGTCGATACACATTCGCATAGTCCCATCTTTCTTTTTCACAAATAAAACCGGTGCACCCCAAGGAGAGAAACTCGGTCGTGCAAAGCTCGTATCTGTCAACTCTTGCAACTGTGCTTTCAACTCTTTCAACTCGGTACGTGCCATCCGATACGGAGCTATCAAAATCGGAGTCGTCCCCGGTACTAGTTCAATACCAAACTCAATCTCTCGCACTGGTGGCAAACCCAGTAATTCTTCAGGAAACACATCTGAGTATTCACACACAACCGATACAGATTCAATTTGTTTCTCAGACACTTTATTATCCAATACATAGGCCAAATAAGCTTCACACCCTTTTCTCACATATTTTCGAGCTAACATCAAGGATATTACTGTAGGCAACCCATCCAAATTATTGGATTCAACCCGGATGATCTCACCATTTTAGCATCTCAAATCTATGATCTTTCTTTTACAATTCACCACTGCATCATACAAAGTTAGCCAATCCATTCCCAGAATTATATCAAACTCGTCAAAGGGCAACAACATTAACTCAGCTGGGAAACAAGAATCTCGAATCATCAACGGGCAACTTTTACACACTTTATCAACAAGTACACAGCGACCCAAAGGGTTGGACACACGAATCACAAACTCAGTAGACTCAACAGGTAGAGTCTTACTGGATACTAAAGTTTCACATACATATGAGTGAGTCGAACCAGGATCAATCAATGCAATCACAGTAGTATCATAAAGTGTGAAAGTACCAGTAATAACATCTGGGGACGAAGCATCCTCTCTAGCCCATACAGCATAAGCTCTAGCTGGTGCTCTAGCCTCGGATCAAACTGCAGTGTTCTTCGTTCCTCTCTGACTACCACCTACATTGCCTGAATGTCTGGGTGGCCTGCCTCGCGCTGACGTGTTGCTCGACTTAATGTTCTGAACTGTATTCTGCTCAACTAACATCGGACATTCTCTAATAAAATGATCTGATGATCCACATTTAAAGCAAGACCGATCATGGAATCTACAACTCCCGGAATGCCATTTCCCACAGTGCTTGCATTCAACTCGATTCTGTGGAACGTTACCAACACTGGCCATCGAGGTAGCTCGGGAGCCCACTGGTGGTCGATCACGTCTAGGTAAATCTGAAGTAGCTTTATGTCGGCTGAAGTCATCTCTGAACTTCTTAGATGTGGAATGGAAATTCTTACTCGACGATCTCTTACGAGTGTCTCTAGCTTCTACCTCAGCCTTTCTTTTCTCCTTCCCGAGCTCTTCAGCTTTGCAAACTCGCTCGACTAGTGTTACAAACTCTTTGATTTCAAGAATGCCAACCAGCAACTTTAAATCTTCATTCAAACCGTCTTCGAACCTTTTGCACATAATGGCTTCAGTTGATACACACTCCCGAGCATATCGGCTCAATCTGACAAATTTTCGCTCATATTCAGTCACGGTCATTTGCCCCTGTTTTAGTTGAAGAAATTCTTTACGTTTCTAGTCGATGAACCTCTGGCTGATATATTTCTTGCGGAATTCATTCTGGAAGAAATCCCATGTCACTTTTTCTTTCGGAACCACTGATACTAGTGTCTTCCACCAGTGATATGCAGTGTCCCGAAGTAAAGATATAGCACACTTCAGGCATTCGTCTGGAGTACAAGATAGCTCATCAAGTACCCGAATAGTGTTATCAAGCCACATTTCGGCTCGCTCTGCGTCATCATCATCATTGGCCCAGAATTCTTCGGCCCCAAATTTCCTGATTTTATCAACTGGAGGCCTACTAGATCTCATCGGATCTATCATCGGGGGTGCTGAAGGTATCGGAGTTGGATTATTCGGGGGTGGAGGTTGGTGTACAGCCGGGTTAGTCTGAATAAACTGGGTAAACCACTCGTTCATCATCTGATAGAAGGCTTGTTTAGCCTCCCCCTCGTGGCTACCCGAAACTGGTCGAAAGTCTACCAGCACTGATCCGTGTGCACGGTCAGGCGCTACACTCTCTACATCATCCGCTACGGCTCTTTCAGGATCAGTGTCCATTTACTATATAAAACACAGTTCAGAATGTCAGAAGTCACCACACTATCGATATATGATAAAGGCATGTATAGCTAGACTCACACGCACTACAGTAGTCCTAGAATCGACTAAACCGTAAGCTCTGATACCAATCAAATATAACACCCCTAACCCGTATCTGTCGCCAGATTTGGGTTACGGGCATTACCGGATAAGTCATAACTTCTGCTCAAACGATTAAATCTTAGCTAAACATCTTTATCAAATAATTCATTTATAAACAGACAAATCACAGATGTATAATACATGCTTAATACTTTAACCCAAATCATATACAATGTAATCATCAACAACCACAAAATGACCCAGAAACGTACATTACGACAATGTCACCCAGCAATACCAATTCTATATACCACATTCGACAAGTTGATCATAATATGTGAAGTTTATAAACAAGTAAACCATTTCTAAAATCAATTCATTTTAATTACTAATGAAAACAACCCGACAATCAAAACTTTATGCTATATAGTCAAGGTATATAAGTTCATTACATTATCATAAACACAATTAATAGCTTAGCCGAATATACAAGAACATATACAACATTCGACCATTACAATTCATATGTCTCCACCTCAAACTGGCACAAGAGAAAAGCCATATTCGAATGGCCATATTACCTATAAAACGAACTCAACCCAAACATGAACATTATCCATCCTGTACATATTAAACCCAAAGCACATACAATCATCTTAGTCGCAAACATACCTTCCATATAACATGCATCACCCTAGATATACATGAACAGGCTAGGTATAAATTTGCCATGAACCAAGCACATTAAGCATTCAACCATTCACACATATAATGAAGCTTAACTTTTGAATTCCGACCATTAGGTCATAGAGCATAAAAACTTAAATTAACCAAATGAAATAAGCCTTTTTCGCAAGGCTATATTATAGTTACGTACAATCACTCAAAATCTAATAGTTAACACTTAAGTCTAGCCTATACATGCCTTTCGAATAAAACTAAGATAGGTATACCAAAAGGTTTGATAGTGCGGTTGACTTCTTGGATGATCCTTCGAGTCCGTAGCTTGAATCAAAGATCTATAAAACAGAGGTAGATAAGAGCACACACACACAGTAAGCTTGCTAGCCTAGTAAGTCTTAAGTAAACATATACTTATTTAAGTAAAATACATACAACCATTCTAGTCAATATCTTCTATCACTAATTCGAACATAAATAATACATAACCTCTTTTATCTATAAAGCCGAAACAACTAAATACCATTGATGCACTTAATACTGAAGCTTTACCTTTTTTTATCCACATACACCAATCATCAAGTATATCACAGACATATGTACATATCATATGCTTATCCAATCAACTAAATACGTTCACGCTTTCAAATATTCACGATCACACGATATATAACTTGCATATACATATTCATTTATCTCTAATAAATTAATGTATAAAACCTTCACTTACTCGAGTACTTGTTTGTCATTTTATTGAGTAACACGACCATAAAATAAGTACCTCTCCGTCGAATTTTTACGAATCATGTTTCTAAACCGAAATTTCTTGATATGTTCATAACTTGATTTTCATGCGCTTAGAGCTCAAACACATTCACCGGCACTAGGCCTGCTGAACTTAAGGTCCGAAGTATATCACCGGCATTAAGCCTGCTAGGCAATAAGCCCGAATTGTTTCACCGGCACGTGGCCTGCTAGGCTAAAAGCTCGAACTGTTTCACCGGCACAAAGCCTGCTAGGCTCGAAGCCCGAACAACTCACCGGCACAAGGCCTGCTAGGCTCGAAGCTCGAATAACAACATAATTAAACCTTCAATACATATTTATTAATGCTAACATCACAACCAAACCATATACATCTTATTACATCCACATATCTTATCGGAAACATATACTTGTTCATATCACATTAACAAAATATATTTAATCCAATTTAACACCTTTACATTCGGCTAACACATAATTCTATAGTCAACATTATTAAATTTCATCCTTTAACATGTTTATAATTAACTCTTTAACATATAAGTGCTTAAGAACTTACCTCGGTTGTCGATAGGCCGTGCAAATCGACTATTCGAGAACCTTCGTCTTTCCCCGATCTAATTCCGTTTTTCTTTGCTCTTGATCTAAAACACATTAAAATTTAGCTCATTCAAGTACATTTCATCTCAATTTAGTCCTTAAGCACATAAATAGGCAAATTACCATTTTACCCCTACTATTTCAATTTTTTACAATTTAGTCCTATTTGCCTACAACACAAAATACACCAAATTTCTCAATACCCCTTAAGGACAAATATGTATAGGGATTATACAAGTCCATTTCTTTCATTTATTTTGCAAATAAGCCCCTCTAAAATTTCATTTTTACAAATTAGCCCTAAAAACAAAAATTCATCAAAACTTCCAATACATAATATACTAATTTTCAACTTATCTTTATCTAAAATCATCAAACATCAAAAACCATATAAACCTATCAATAGCCGAACATCAAGCATGCTTAGATTCAAAAATTTTAACATGGGTCAGCTACGGTTCGAAGCAACGATCTCAAAAACGTAAAAATTAACAAAAACCAAATTCAAACTAACCTTGAAATCAAGCTTCCAAATGCCGAAAATCAAAGAACATAAACCCCCCTTTTTCTTTCTCAATATTCGGCCAACAAGAAGATGATAATGGCCATTTTCTTATGTTTTATTTAACATATATTAAGTTATTACTAAATTACTTAACTAACCTTAAAATTAAAATAACCAAATAATATAACTTAAGGACAAACTTGTCCATGGCCGGCCACTAACTCATAAAATGGGTTATTTACCCTTTCCATACTTCATATTATAAAGCCATGCTCAAATTAACACATTTCACTTTTGTATACCACTTTTACACTTTACGTGATTAAGTCCTTTTAATCAAATTAAGCACTTAAATGATAAAATTTTCATACGAAACTTTCACACACATCAATTCACATATAATAGACTCAAAATATAATATTAAAATATTTCTCGGACTCGAATTCGTGGTCCCGAAACTACCGTTCTGATTAGGGTCAAATTCGGTCTGTTACACTGAAACTACTTCTAGGGAGATGACTGTACTTAGCCCATTAGGACAAACTGTAGTGGTAAACAAACTTTTTAGAAGTGTGCCTCTAGAAGTGTAAGGATCGATTTTTCCAGCTAATTTGATGGAACTACCATTTGGGGAGTTCGATTTGATCTTAGGTGTGGATTGGTTGGTAAGATATCGAGCAAACTTGGATTGTGCTGCTAAGCGCATGGTGTTAAGGACTCCTGAGGGTGATGAAGTTCTAGTGATAGGTGAAAGGAGAGACTACTTATCCAATGTAGTGTTTGCTCTTAAGGTGGAAAGAATGGTGAGAAAAGGGTGCGAGGCTTTCTTAACTTTTGTCAGTGCATTGGATGCAAAAGAAGTGACCGCGAAGGAGGTTAGAACAGTAAAGGAATTTGTGGATGTTTTTCCTGAAGAACTTCTAGGGTTGTCTCCGGACCGTGATGTGGAGTTTGGAATTGAGCTACTTCCTGGTACGGCTCCGGTGTCCATCGCCCCTTATAGAATGGCGCCGAAGGAGTTAGTTGAGCTTAAAGCTCAAATCCAAGAGTTGTTGGATTGTGGTTTTATCCGACCCAGTGTATCTCCGTGGGGAGCGCCGGTGCTATTTGTGAAGAAGAAAGACGGGTCCATGCGAATGTGTATTGATTACCACCAGTTGAATAAGTTGACGATTAAGAACAAGTACCCGCTGTCAAGGATGGATGACCTGTTTGATCAGCTCAAAGGGGCTTCGGTCTTTTCAAAGATAGATTTGAGGTCGGGATATCATTAGCTTAAGGTTAGGGAAGCGGATATTCACAAGACGGCTTTCCGGACTCGCTATGGCCATTACGAGTTCCTAGTGATGCCGTTTGGGTTGACAAATGCACTAGTTGCGTTCATGGATATGATGAACTGGGTTTTCCAACCCTATCTGGATCGGTTCGTTGTGGTGTTCATAGATGACATTCTGGTATATTCCAAGACAGAAGAGGAGCATGATTCGCATCATCGGGTGGTTCTGCAGATTTTAAGGGAGAAGCAGATGTATGCCAAATTTAGCAAGTGTGAGTTTTGGTTAAAGGAAGTTACCTTTTTGGGTCATGTGGTATTTGCAGAAGGGATAAGGGTTGACCCTCGGAAGATTGAGGCTGTGCTGGACTGGAAACCACCTAAGTCTGTGACGAAGATCCGAAGTTTCTTGGGATTGGCAGGTTACTATAGAAGGTTTGTTGAGGGTTTCTACTCAATTGCGGCACCCTTAACTAAGTTGTTAAGGAAAGGGGTATCATTTGTGTGGACTGACAAGCAGCAGGAAAGCTTTGAGAAGCTAAAAAGGATTTTGACAGAAGCTCCGGTTTTAATTCAGCCTGAGGCTAGAAAAGAGTTCATAGTGTATTGTGATGCTTCACACACGAGGTTAGGGTGTGTGCTGATGCAGGATGGGAAGGTTGTGGTGTATGCATCTTGGCAGTTAAGGCCGCATGAGATTAACTATCCTACGCATGATTTGGAGTTAGCCGCGGTAGATTTCGCTTTAAAGATCTGGAGACATTATTTGTATAGAGAGAAGTTTGTTATCTATACCGACCACAAGAATTTGAAGTATCTTCTAACTCAGAAGGAGTTGAATTTAAGGCAGCGAAGGTGGATTGAGCTGTTGAAAGATTATGACTGCTCGATCGAATATCATCCGAGTAAAGCTAACGTGGTGGCAGATGCGTTAAGTCAGAAGGTAATATCAGACTTGAGAGCGACGTTCGCTCATCTCAGTTTGTATGATGACGGAAGTGCTAAACTCCAAGTGAAATCGACGTGGGTGAATCAGATTAAAGAGAAACAGTTATCGGATGAAGTCTTGAGTGCTCGACTTTGGCAAGTACAGAATGGTGGGGTAGAAGATTACAGTTTGAACGATGATGGGGTTTTGTGTTTTCGTGAGAAAGTTTGCATGCCGAAGGATGTGGAATTGAGGCAGATGATTCTTCATGAAGCGCATAGTAGTCCTTACGCTATGCATCCTAGAGGGAGTAAGATGTACCGGGATCTGCGTGAACAGTTCTGGTGGCCTGGATTGAAGCAGGAAGTTACGGAGTTTGTGAGAAAGTGTTTAACGTGTCAGCAGGTAAGAGCCGAGCATCAGTTGCCTTCGGGGTTATTACAGCCGGTGAAGATTCCACAGTGGAAATGGGAGAGGATCACTATGGACTTTGTTAGTGGGCTACCTCTTACGCCTACTAAGAAAGATTCGATGTGGGTGATTGTGGATCGGTTGACGAAGTCCGCTCATTTCATACCTGTTCGTGTCGACTATTCTTTGCAAAGGTTGGATAAGCTGTATGTGGCAGAAATTGTAAAGTTGCATAGGGTACCAGTACCGATCATATCAGATAGAGACCCTAGGTTTACATCACGATTCTGGTGGGCACTGCATCAAGCATTGGGCACAAGACTGGACTTCAGCACAGCTTTTCATCCACAGACTGATGGTCGGTCTGAGAGAGTAATTCAGATCTTGGAGGATATGTTGAGGGGCTGTGTCATCGACTTCAAGGGTAGTTGGGAAGAGTTCTTACCGTTGGCGGAATTCGCATACAACAACAGCTACCAATCTAGTATTCGGATGGCGCCCTATGAAGCGTTATATGGGCGGAGGTGTCGTACTCCTACCTGTTGGACAGAACTGGGTGAGTGTCAGATGTTGGGTCTAGAATTGGTTACAGAGACAGAGGAGAAGGTTAAGTTAATTAGGGTTCGATTGAAGGAAGCGTCCGACAGGCAGAAGTCATATACAGATCTGAAGCGAAGGGAGATAGAGTTTGCAGTAGGTGATCGAGTTTTCTTGAAAGTTTCACCATGGAAGAAGGCAATGAGGTTTGGTCGGAAGGGCAAGCTAAGTCCCAGGTTTATCGGGCCTTATCGGATTTTGAAACGTGTGGGACCAGTGGCGTATCAACTGGAGTTACCTTCAGAATTGAAACAGATGCATGATGTGTTCCATGTCTCGATGTTAAGATGTTACCGTATGGATCCGTCTCATGTAGTGCCAGTAGAAGAAATTGAGGTAAACCCAGACTTGTCTTCTGAGGAGGAACCAATCCAGATCTTGGAACGAGATGTCAAGGTGCTAAGAAGGAAATCGGTCCCGTTGGCTAAAGTCTTGTGGCGAAATCACGGTATGAAAGAGGCGTCGTGGGAGCCTGAGGATGTTATGCGTCAGCAGTACCCTCATCTCTTTTGACCAGGTAATTTCGAGGCCGAAATTTCTTTAAGGCGTTAGAACTGTAACATCCAGGATTTAGAGGCTTTGCATTTACTTTGGATCTGTGTGTTTGGTATACTTTGTATGTTGTTTGAGTGTATTTGGGGTCTCCGGGAAGGCCCGGGGTTAAGTCGGAACCTTGACCAAAATTTCAATTTTGAGCATTTTAAGAGGAAAGCTGACTGGGGCAGGACTTAAGGGTTATTGCTTGTGGTTGTTGACACAATAAGTGCTTTAGTAAAGTGGCAAGGAGGCGCCACTTAAGAGGCAGGTGAGTGATGCCACAGGGAGCAATGAGGGAACAAGTTTGATTCGCGTCGTCAGCAATGTGGATTTTATTTTTATTTTGCTTATGCGCCAATGAGCTTGGATGATGGATTCGGTTGGGAGCCTTGAAGAGTGGAGGTGGACTTAGTCAAATATTATAAAATGATGTACAAGAGTAAAAAGGGAATTTTGAATATTTCAAATGAATTCAAATGTGGGGAGGGGAGTGATTGTAGGAGGTGATCAAGGTATGGTGGTGTTGGGAGGTTGTTAGCCGAATTTTGAGTAGTGTTGGGGGGTAGGTTTTGATTTTGGTGAGGGGTTAGATGCCGAAACTTAGGTGTGTTTCAGTAGCTTGTGTGTGTTAAGGTTCGTTTTTTCGGCATTTGGGGTGTTCCTCTTTTAGCACTTTTTCCTGCTCTAATTGCCGAAAGTCCCAAGATTGGTTTTGGTCATCTCTTCTTTCGTAAGCCGTAACCTGTTGGGGGGCATTCTTTTTCTTCTATTTTCTTCTTTTCTCTTAATTGTATCTTCTCCCCAAGCTCCTAACCCTTGCCGAATTTTCTCAAGCCTTTATTTCCATCTGTTTGCTTTGGTTCTTTTCTCTTCTACTCTTAAGCCGTAGGACCCTTTTGTTCTTCTTCTCTTCTTGGTTTCTTGTTTCATTCTTCAAAGCCAAATCACATCCCTCATTTTTCCTCTTAACTGAAACCTCTCAACTTCAACACCACTTCATTATTTCTTCATCAATTGTTCTTCATAGCCGAATCCTCACCTCATGTTTTGGTAAGTAAATCGTTGTTCTCTGTTATTTTCTTTTCTTTTCTCCTCTAGGCCGAATTTTTTCACTTATACCCTTTTGGAGTTTTGCTTTCATTCTTCTTCTCTTGTAGCCGAATCTCTGGCTATTGCTCCCTTTTCTTCTCCTAGAAGTATCTTCATCAAATCGAATCTTTTCTGCTTTGACGACTTGTGCCGAATCTTTGGGGGCATCTTTCGGTTTGGGTAAGGGATCTTCTTCACTTTACTATCCGTTCTCTTCTTTTTCTCTTTGGGTTGGTTAACCAAAGGTGGTAATGTGGTGTCTTGGTGCTTTGGCCGAATGGTGGAAGGAGGGTTCATGTATCCCGTTTGGCCGAAAGGCCATCTCTTTTAATCTATTTTTTCTTTCAATCGATTCTCACTTGGTATTTACATAGGTACTCGATCGACTCCTGAATCTAAGCTTTCTAAATCTCCGGGTTCTATCTATTTAGATAAGAAATCTTTCGCTTGGAACAGATATTCTTATTTTTTCTTATCCAAAGGCTTAACTCGGTCTTTTGACCAAGATTTCTTTCATGGAATCAAATGCCAGCCCAGCAAAGGAGGGGTTGGACCTATAATTCCAGCCCCTAAGTTCAAAAAGCACGTGGTGTCTGCCGTTCGAGATTGGCCACCGAGTTATGGGCCGGCTTCTGAAAGGGATAAACAGATCGATGTGATCCCTACAGTGAGGACGTTAGTGAGATCGATAGTGTAGTCTTGCATGTTTACAGGTGTGTAATTACCATACTTTTCCCTTTAATGTTTAAATCGTTTATGTGGTGTGTTGAAAGCCAAAAATCTCGGCAGTGGTAACTGAGTTACCGAAATAGGGGAAAACCGAAGCACCAAGTTAGTGATTTTCGATTGAGCTTTAATATTTATGTTGATAGCATGTTTGTGTGAGTACTTTAAACTTTGGAAGTATGACATCATATGACCTGTTTATTATACCATATTGCATGTGCATGGGGTATGGGATGATATTAATATGAAGGGGAAGTGCATATCGGTGACACTATCATGCTAGTGGATGGCTTAGTGCCTCAGTATCGTATTGGTGACTCAGTCACATGATTATCGGTGGCTAGACCACGATATATTGACTTTGAGCAGCATGTCTGCCAAAGAGGCTGTAGAGGATGGAGGGTTGATTGTAGAAATCCCCACAGGTGTGTTGAGGATGGACATGTAGAGTGGTGTGTAGAGGATGGAAATTAGGCTGGGTGGGGCTATCAGATTGATTATGTTGTTATGCGATTATGATTTGGGCTTTGGCCGATTGTGGTTGGGGCTTAAGCCCACTTGTGGATTATGTGAACTAATTGCACACTGAGTCATGCGACTCACTCTTTTTATTCTAACCAATTGCAGGTGACTCATAGTTTAGTGCATTGGACTGGACTGGACTCGAGGTGGCCATGCAGAGGTTTTGTTTAATTAAAACTTTGCTTTAATTACAGTTTTTTTCTATTTTTGGGGATTGTTGGTTGTAATAAGGCCGCTGTCAACTTGGTTTCAATTTTTAGCTTTAAATTTTAGATGTTATGAAAGCGGTTTAATGGATGAGACACATTACTTTCGAAAACGAACAAAAGTTTTCTACAACCTAATTAACTGTTTTCATAAAATGGACTATAACACAAATTGCTACTTAAACCTAATATGTATAAGTGTGTATAAATACATGCCAATACGTGACTAGTTCAGCATGTAAGTTCATATGCCATCTAAATGGAATTTGAAATAAGAAATGGGTTTTCAGACAAACTATTAAACGGGTCTCAAAAGTATAACCAAAACTTAATGTTTTTCGGAGGATCGAGAAGTATGATAAAACTTTCTTTTAGTGACATGCCAGATCCGGTCGTGGTGTTTGGGCCGGGTTTGGGGTGTTACACTTTCTTTTGCAATTAACAACATCATCGTGCAATGTTAACCAGTCCATATCCAAAATTATATCAAACTCATCAAATGGTAATAGCATCAGATGAGCCGAAATACAAACATCTCTAAACATCAACGAACAGTTCTTGCATACTTTATCAACCAGGACACTTTTACCTAAGGGGTTCAATACTCTAATAAAAAATTTAGTAGACTCTACAGTTAAAGTCTTACTGAATACTAAGTTCATGCATATATACAAATGAGTAGAACCTGGTTCTATCAATGCAATCACAGAAGTATCATAAAGAGTAAATGTACCTGTAATAACATCTGGAGATGAAGCTTCCTCACGGGCTCGGATAGCATACGCTATTATAGGCGCTTTAGCTTCAGATCTTGCAGCAGTGTCTTTCGTAATTCTCTGACTACCACTGACATTTCTTATATTTCAAGAAGGTCTACCTCTAGCTGAAACATTATCTGACCTCGGATTCTAAACAATCTCTTGCTCAATAGACTTTGGTCAGTCTCGGATGAAATGGTCTAAAGATCCGCATCTGAAACAGGCTCGATCATTCAACCTACAACTTCCCAAATGTCATTTACCACAATGTTTACATTCAGGTTGTTCAGATCGGACATTTCCCATACTAGCCATCAATGTAGCTGGAGCTTTAGAATTCGACTGTGATCTAGTTGGATCTCTATTTGTATGTCCCACATTAGCCTTTAAACGGCTTTGTTCATCGCTAAATTTCTTTGAAACAGACTAAATGCTTCATCTCTAAATTTCTTTGAAACAGACTAAAATGTTTTACTCGGAAATCTCTTTCTCCTATCTCTAGCTTCTGTCTCAGCTTTTCTTTTATCTTTCCCGAGTACCTCAGCTTTGCATGCTCGATCAACAAGTACAACGAACTCTTTTATTTCCAAAATCCCAACTAACAAACGGATATCTTTAATTAGGCCGTCTTCAAATCTTTTGCACATTATTGCCTCAGTTGATATACATTCTCGAGCATACTGACTTAATCTCATGAACTCTTGTTCATACTCAGTGACAGACATGCGACCCTGTTTCAATTCCAGGAATTCTTTTCATTTCTAATCAATAAATCTCTGACTGATATATTTTTTTCGGAACTCAGACTGAAAGAAATGCCATGTAAGCCGTTCTTTCAAAACAACAGAAATCAAAGTCTTCCACCACTGATAAGCTACATCTCGTAGCAATGAAACAGTACATTTCACACATTCATCAGAAGTCAATGACATTTCATCAAATACTCAGATTGTATTCTCGAGCCAAAACTCAGCTTTCTCGGCATCATCATCACTAGTGGCCCTAAACTCTTCAGCCCCATACTTAGAATTTTGTCGACCGGAGGTTTATTCAACATATTCAAATTCATAATCAGAGGTATAACAGAAGTCTGAGGAGGATTAGGCAGAGGCAGAGGTTGTGAAACAGCCAGATTAGTTCTTACATACTGAGTGAACCACTCATTCATCATTTGGAAGAAGGCTTGTTTAGCCTCTCCCTCTTGACCGCTAGTAGCCGGTCTCGAATCAAATGATGCTGTCCTTTGAGCGGGAGCAGGCGCATTACTTTCAACATCGTCAGCTACGGCTCTTTCGAGATCTATTACTATACAGAAACACATTTTACATGTCAAGATTCATCACACTATCACAGTTCGTATATATGGCATGTATAGCTAGACTCTCACATGCTACGTTAGTCCAAGAATCGACTAAACCATAGATCTGATACCAATCAAATGTAACACCCCTAACCCATAACCATCGTCGGTCTAGGGTTAAAGGCATTACCGGACAAAACAGAACCTTTTACGGACATTTCATAATATAATTCAACGAATCAAATCAAAGTGTCCCTAGAATAGGACAACAAGACCGTAAACATGCTTTAGAATAGGGTCAGGACTAAATCAAACACATACGGAAATTTTCAAAAATTTTAAAATTTTCTGAGTTATAGAGGTCACACGCCCGTGTGGGCAGGCCGTGTGCCTCCCACGGCCTCAGACACACACATGTGTCTAAGCCGTGTCAAAACAAGGCATACATTCTGACTTGTCCACACGGCCATGGACACGCCCGTGTGCCTCACCCATGGTGCTACTTACTTGCACCACACGGCCAGTCACACGCCCGTGTGTTCAACCCGTGGTCGAGTCTGACTTCTTTTGAAGTACAACCACGAGGGACACGGTCGAGCCACATGCCCGTGTGCTCAACCGTGTTGGCAATTATAGGCCATTTGCAAGGCCAAAATGCCACCCACACTTTGGGTCATTCCTACAAGCACAATTAAGCACCAATCCAAGCATCAAAGGCAACCAAAACATACCAAACTGTACATCATTTCTAACCACTTATGAGCTAAACAATCACACCAACTTATACGACATTTGGTTCAATCCAATCACATACATTTCAAAGTATAATCCATCACAAACTTACCATCAATAATATGCTAACTATGCATCAATAAGCTTACCATTCATATGACCATTTCATTTGCTATCAAGCTATACCAAAACTAACCATCATAGGACATGACTAGTCATTCATAACATAACCATTTATCTAGCCATATCACATGACTATATACATATCTCAAACATATTCCAAAACAACTAGCCTATACATGACATATTTAACTATATACACATTCAAAAGTACCAAAGTAGAGATTGATAGTGTGGTGATCATCCTCGATGATCCCCGAGCCTTCAGTAGCTTTGACGATCTATAAAACAATGCAAACACACACACAGAGTAAGCTTTCAAAAGCTTAGTAAGCCATATACAAATAAACTAAACATATAAGCATTTATTATTTATATCAAATATAAGATCACTAATAGCTCATTTGCACATTCATAATCCTTCTTTGGCTCATTTGTTTAGCCGTTTGCTTACCAACATACATATCACCATGTACTTCATTTGATCATAGCTCATTCATTCATATATCACATTTTGTCTCAACAAAATATGTACTTATCTCATGTTTGCTTATTCATAATTACTTACCTTACATACTCAAATGTAAAGTACATTTCAAACGTACCTGAATCGATTATACATTTCACACAGTCATTCATTTCTCATACCTGCCCGTTGAACTGTTTGGAACTAAATAGAATAATCAGAATGCTCCGAATAGTCGTACAATGCCAACGTCCCAGACGTGGTCTTAAATGTATTCAAATATCAATGCCACTGTCCCAAACAGGGTCTTACACGAATCAAATACGATGCCAATGTCCCAAACATGGTCTTACACGTAAATCCCAAATCGATGCCAACATCCCAGACATGGTCTTAAACGATATCACATATTAGAAACATATGTCATGACATATGTAATCCTATCTATTCCTAGGTTCGTACGGGACTTGTCGGACATTGATACGCTGTCAATACTTCCTCGGATTTCATATACATAACATCTCGAGCATATTTATCACAATCTAAATTTCATAGATGCATAAATAACTCAATTCAAATGCATTTATTTGTATATCGACTTACCTCAGATTTGACTAAACGAACGGATTCGGCTATTCAATTACTTTCTACTTTCCTCGATCTAAATCTGTTTTCTACGATTTTGGATCTAAACATATTCAAATTTAACCCGTTTATTCACCAAACCATTCAATTCAATCCAAAAACACATATTTAGGACAACTTACAAATTAGCCCTCACATTTTCACTTTTCGACATTTTAGTTCTTATTTCACAAAATCACAAAATACACAAATTTTCATATTACCCATGCCTAGCCGAACTCTCACTAGCTTCATACAAGTCCATACATTTCATTTATTTTATAATTTAGTCCTTCAAAATATTATTTTCATAACTAAGTCCAAATTACTCAAAATAATCAAAAATCCAAAGACAAAACATGTTAATCTAACACATATATTTCATATTTCATCACCAAACTTCACAAATCTCATGAATTCATCCATGGCACATTTCAAATTCATTATCAATTCACAGAATTGAAGCATGGGTTTTGAAGTACACTAAGCAACGATTACAAAAACGTAGAAATTATCAAAAACCGAAACAAAACATACCTTGAATCAAGCTAAACCCTTGTCGAAACTTAACAACTCTTTTTCTTTTTCTTTCCTTTATAATTTCAGTGGATGAACATAATATAATGGCTTATTTTTAAGCTTTTGTTTTATTATAATTCATGTTGGCATATTAGTTACTAAATTAACCTGTGAAATTTAATAAGCAAGCCATATGAAATAAGCCCATAACCGTCCATCCCATGGTCTAATGGCCAAATTACAACATAAGGGCCTCACACTTAGAAAGACACATCAATTAGGCACTTAATCAAATAGGAGGCTACTTTTACATTTTATGCGATTTAACCCTTTTCTCAAATTAAGCACACAAATGATCAAATTAAATCACAGAAATTCCACACATACTAATTCACATGCTGAAGACTCAGAAAATAATATTAAAATTTTTTTCTAACTCAGATTTGTGGTCCCAAAACCACTATTCTGACTAGGGTCTAAACTGGACTGTTACAGGTGAGAAGTGTACTATCTACACTGATCATAAAGGTCTCAAATATCTCCTCACTTAGAAGGAGTTAAACCTTAGGTAGCATAGATGGGTTGAGCTGTTGAAGGATTATGATTGCACCATCTAGTACTATCCTGGTAAGGCCAATGTAGTGGCGGGTGCTTTGAGCCGTAGGGCTATAACCGATTTGAGAGCGATGTTCGCTCGACTTAGTCTTTTCGATGATGGGAGTCTGTTGGCGAAACTTTAGGTTAAACTGACATGGATAGATTAGATTAGAGGTAAACATATGGAGGATAAGTCGTTTGAGCCGCGGTTCCGTCAGGTTGAGAATGGGGATACTACTAGTTTTGGGATTCATAGTGACGAGGTACTTTATTTTTGCGGTCGGATCTGTGTACAGAATGATGAGGAGTTAGGACAGTCGGTTTTGAGGGAATCGCATAGTAGCCCTTTCGTTATGCATCCTGGCGGAAATAAAATGTACCGAGATCTGCGAGAGTTGTACTGGTGGCCAGGGTTGAAGCATGAGGTTACTGACTTTGTTGCTCGCTGTTTGACTTGTCAGCAGGTTAAGGCTGAGCATTAGTTGCCTTTGGGGTTACTGCAGCAGGTGAAGATTCTGATGTGGAAATGGGAGCGAGTAACGATAGACTTCGTTAGTGGGTTACCTTTAACACCCACTACAAAGGATTCTGGCTGGGTTATCGTGGATCGATTAACCAAGTCTGCTCATTTCATTCTGGTCAGGACGGACTTTTCTCTCCAGAAGTTAGCTAAGTTGTACATATCTAAAATAGTGAGACTGCATGGGGTTCCTGTCTCGATCATCTCCGATAAGGATACTCGCTTCGTCTCAATTCTGGAAGAAATTGCATGAGGCTTTGGGTTCAAGGTTGGACTTCAGTACTACTTTCCATCCTCAGACAGATGGTCAGTCGGAGAGGGTGATTCAAGTACTGGAGGATATGTTGAGGAGCTGTGTTATAGATTTTCGAGGCAGTTGGGAGGAGTATTTGTCGTTGGCATAATTCGCCTACAACAATAGCTATCAGTCTAGTATCCAGATGGCACCGTACGAGGTCGTGTATGGTCGTAAGTATCGCACTCCCTTATGTTGGACTGAGTTGGGTGAGCGACGTGTTCTGGGTCCGGAATTGGTTTCTGAAACTGAAGATAAGGTCCGATTGATTGGAGATCGACTGAAAGCAGCATCGGATAGGCAGAAGTCCTATGTTGATCTAAAGAGAAAGGATATTGAGTATTCTGTGGGGGACTTAGTTTTTCTCAAGGTCTCGCCATGGAAGAAGGTCTTGAGGTTCGGTCGCAATGGTAAGCTAAGCCCTCAGTTTATTGGGTTGAACCGTATTCTAAAACGAGTGGGACTAGTCGCATATCAGTTAGAGCTTCCTCCGAAGTTGGATCGCATTCATGATGTGTTCTACGTCTCAATGTTGAGATGCTACCGCTTTGATCCCACGCATGTTGTTCCTATTGAGGACATCGAAGTTAAACCAGATCTGACGTTTGAGGAGGAGCCGACCCAGATCCTAGATTGCGACATTAAAGTCCTACAAAGGAAATCTATCCCCTTAGTGAAAGTGCTGTGGCAGAATCATAGCACTGAGGAGGCCACTTGGGAGCTAGAGGATTTAATGCGTCAGCAGTATCCTCACTTTTTCTAATCAGGTAAGATTTTGAGGACGAAATTTCCTTTTAAGGGGTAGAGTTGTAACGCCCCAATTTTTCTTAATTCTGGCTTTTGTAAATTTTTTACACAAATTTCTATCTGCTTTAGTGGTTATGTATTCTGGGTGTTTGTGAGAAGTCCCAAGTTCAAGCCTTACCCTTGGGAAAGTTTAGTATTTTTATGAATAAAGCCTTACTCTTGTCCAGTAGGTTTAAGTTTTATTATTTGTAATATGTTGTCAGAATGGGCCTGCTGGTCTGGTGGATAAGTGGAGTGTTGGGGTGAAGGAGGTCTTGGGTTCGATTTTCTAGGACGATAATGGTTGTATTTTTTGCTCCTAGCTTTGGGTAGAGTTGTGCTAAGATAAGGAATTGAGTGGTGGGTTGTGAGTAGAATTAGTGGGAGGGAAATTAGAAAAGGATCAGAGTTTCTGAATGGTTGTGTTTCATCCAAAATTCTCTCTACCGAAAATAGGGTGTCCTCCCCTCCCATAGCCAAATTTTTCCTCTTCTTTTTCCCTTCTCCTTTTGCCATTTATTTCTCTCTTCCTCGCTACCATCTTTTATTATGATCTTCTCTGTAGTCACCTCTCCTGTGTGCAACACTGGTTCACGTCTTGATTCAGTAAGATGAGTAGCGTAGTTTTATTTTCGTTGTTAGCTTATACTGATGTGTGTCGTTAATGCTGGATAGGGGAAGATTCAGAGACTCATAATCGCTATTTGGATACTTAAGTTCGGGGAATTTCGGTGACTTGATCAAAGGTAAGGTTTTTAGAAGGTATCAAGTTTAACATCTCGATTTAGTATCTTTTTAAACACTAATTTTGGGCGTTGGATTATCAACTCTTAGGTTCTGGAGTGCTTAGTGATCGTCTTAGCTTCAATCAAAACCAAGTGTGTACCCAGAAATGCAGAAAATGAGGTTTTGGCAAAAGCTAAAAACCTTGCTGTCGATGCCACACGGCCGTGTGGTAAGCCGTGTGCAAGGCTGTGAGCCACAACACGGCTGTGTGCGCACGGCCGTGTGCGAGATACAAGCTTGACCAATTGGACCGTGTTGGCCACACTGGCGTGTAGGATTCTGGGCCAGGCTGTGTGATCCACACGGCCAAGGCCAATTTGGGCCGTGTGGGTCACACGGGCAGGCTACATAGGCGTGTGAGCCCATTTTTCTAAAATGTTCTGTAAGGTTGCACGAGTAGCCCAAGTCGACTATGCACCTACTGAAGGGTTGATAAGCAGTACTTAGACCCGTAGTTATGCGATTTGATTGTGTGAAAATTGTACTAAGCATGTTACACTTAGCATGTATACTTATTTGAATGTATGAACTATTATCTGCATTATAGTACGACATTTTGTGTATGTTGCATTGCATCGGGGTGGGTTGATGATTACTGGAGGAAGTGTCTGAAAGGCTCTTAAGACGCAAATTTCTGATTACGTGTCGCATTCGATACAGCATGGTGTGTAGGGATGGGTGGGTTGATTTTATTCCCACATGGTGTGTAGGGTTGGACGGAGTTGGTGTGTAGAGGCTGGTGGGTAGGACTCTGCTATTCTGTTCTGTTTTGCATATTATATCTGAGATGAGCTAAGGCCCAATATATATCTAATTCTGTATCTGAGTGGGCTAAGGTCCACACCGATTCTATAATGGGCTTAAACCCGAATTTTAAATGCACGACTGTTTTTTGATATTATATTGTGTGCGTGTTTTCTGTGGGCATTACACATTAAGTTTGTAAAAACTCACCCTTTTCTGTTCAGTCTATTCAGGTAATCCCCAGTCATAGGTAGATCGGTGTAGCGAGGGACTCAGAGGTGGACACACGTCCGCATACATTTTTGTACTTGATTACATTTTTAAGTATTATTATTTGGGGTATTTTTACTGTAAATGGCCTTTATGGGTTTTTACTTTAATTTGGGATTCTTTTTTATTTTGATTTATAACTGCTAGTAGTAGGATAAGACTCGAGTTTTCAAAAAGACAAATGGTTAGCAAAAATACCACGAATACGCAACTTATGCAAAAGCTTCTGCAATAAAGGACGTTTTGAAAATTAATAATGTTTTAAAAGTGAATAACTTTTTGATAATGACTCCCATTTTGAAAATGAATGACACGTCTTGGAATCATTACGAACAACACCAAGAGGTTAAATCGATATCACACTTTATGAAAAACATCTCAATGTGACATCGCTAGATCCGGCCATAGCGTCTAGGCCGGGTTTAGGGTGTTACATATAACACCCAGGAGAGATCATCATAATCTATTCAATTACAACTGTTACACTCAGACATCTTTACGATTCCAATATTATTTGTCTAACTAATTCTGTCATCACTAATCCCATAATATTCCATTCACTAACGAAAATCAATCCGGAGGAATTCCAGCAAATACATACTGTAGACATCATACCTGAATATGTCAATTAGTCGAGATTAACTTTTTCTTTAACCGTGACATCGCAAAATTCGAATGATCTTTAAAATAACCTAACATCTTTTCCAGAACTGTATTCACTTGTCAAATTATTCTCAACTCTGACCACATTATTATTCTTCCGCTACTGAACTCTTTAGTCTCTTACTTGTGAGCTCATTCAACTTAAATCTCGTGAAATTTCATTATAAATACCACATTGGTAAGGGGGTGAGGTCGTAAAGCCTCTAAGTCGACTCTCATAAATACACACATATAACTTAGCATTCATCGTCAACATAATATCTTCACAATCATCTAATTCACTTCAAACTAATTAACATACATATTTATGTTACACGAACTTTCCGATTATCTTTGTTCAAACAAGTGCACTTAAACAAACAATCCACAAATTTTGAGTAAGTTTACTTATCACATTCACTTAATCAAACAAATTAGGCACATAACATCATATGAATGCCAAACAACATGGACGAGCTTATCACATTATAAACTTAGATTTCATTTCACCATTCCATATTTCAGGAATGATTCCCATTGAACTATTGTAATTTCGATGGATTCTCGAGTAGTATACTCAAGGTATGCATGTCAACAATCCATCAATTCATACTCAAAAGTGCCCTTTTGACACACATTCATGGAGCACACTCTCAAGCCACATATGACATAATAGGATTGCCATTTCAAGCTAAATCCTTTCGATAACGTATGCTCTAAAGGCTTACTATGGATTACCCGTCCGGGCTAAATCCATTTCATAACATATGCTCGAAAGGGCTTAATTCAGGATTACCCTTTTGGGCTAAATCCTTTTTACAACATTTAAACATTTTATTTGTTTCATAAAATCACCATAATCTATCGAAATACAACGTTCAACCGGAACAATGACATTTTATCCATATTTCTCAACTTATGGTTATCACATTTTATACATCATCACTTATATATCATGAATTCTTATTCATACCTTTCCAAGTTTCGACTCATCACAAACATATTTTCAAATATTTTAGTATCACTTTCAGCGTTTTCAAAAATAGCTCGGTTGGAAAGCATCTCTGCCTTAACAAAACAATTTCATTAGAGCCGGGAGATATCACACTATCACAGGTAGTAATATGGCATGTATAGCTAGACTTACATACGCTACGTTAGTTTGAGAATCGACTAAACCGTAGCTCTGATACCACTAAATGTAACATCCTTTACCCGTATTCAACACCAAAATAGGGTACGAGGCATTATCGGACATAAACACAAGCAAACATACATTTCCGAGTCATAAATTTCCATTCAAATTAAAACTTTTCATACACATTCATACCGTCTCTAAAACAAACCTACGAGGCCCAAAATATACTTTGGAAGTGGTTCCGGACTAAACCGAGAACTTAGGAAACTTTTACAAAACTTAGAAAATTTTTGCTAGAAGCAGGGCTCACACGCCCGTGTGGTCCAAGGGACATGTCCGTGTGACCCCGGGACATGCTCGTGCTTCAGACCGTGTTTCATTTAGGGTGCTCTCTGACTTGTTCCACACGGTCGTGCTATAGCCCTTGTGCTAGGCCGTGTAGCACACACGGTTGAGACACACACCCTTGTCTCTACCCGTGTGCTCAATTTTGGATATTCTGTTTTGCAACAATTAAGGTGCAGGGGATACACGGTCGGATCACATGCTCGTGGGGAAGACCGTGTGTCACACACGGCCTAGACACACACTTGTGTGCCTACCCGTGTGGACAAAAATAAGGCTATTTACCAAGCCATTTGCCACCCTCACTTGCACAGATCAACACAACATCACATGACACAATTTCAAGCATTTAAGAGCAACTAAACAGCCACAACCATTAAAACATGTCATTCTTATACCATCATTTATCATGCTCAAAACAACATATTTAGCCCATTAAAAACATACTAATTTCATATTCAGAAAAAGGCATTAACATATAAATAAACTTATAATCAACATAAGCCATCATTCATGGCTATATATAAGATGAAGCATTAACAATTACAAACTAACACATATGGCCAAATTAATAATGACACACATAACAAATTGACATAGACCCAATACATGCCATAGACTCAAAATGCTTGGATTCATTTATACCCATAATGATAGCTTGATAGTGTGATAGGATCTCCAGCAATCTCCAACCCGAGCTAGCTTAAGAACCCTAAAAGACATGGGAAAGGAAGGGGGTAAGCTATATAGCTTAATAAGTTCATATGCAAATAATACAAAACATTATTCTTACACTTAACATACAAATAACAATATTAACATAAATGTCATTAAAAATTCATAAACACAACTTACTCAATCTCAATCTTACCAACAACTCATCATATAAATAACATAACATATTTCAACATAAATGTCATTAAACTTTATGAGTATAATTTACTCAATCACATTCTTGCCCATAGCTCATGATATGAATAACATAACATATATCAACATAAATGTCATTAAAACTTCATAAATGTCATATGAACATAAATGTCATTTAATATCAACATAACACATGTCAACATAATTATCATATACTAATAGCTCATCATATGAATTTCATAACACATATCAACATGATTATCATATGCCAATAGCTCATCATATGAATAACAACACACATATCAACATAAATGTCATTTAAGCTTCATAAGCACAACTTGCTCAATCACAATCTTACCAATTATTCATCATATACTGAGTTTATTTTCTTTGAGTTTTTCGTACATACATGTACCATCTCAT
Organism: Gossypium australe; assembly: GCA_005393395.2. Classification (NCBI taxonomy): domain Eukaryota; kingdom Viridiplantae; phylum Streptophyta; class Magnoliopsida; order Malvales; family Malvaceae; genus Gossypium; species Gossypium australe. The sequence continues at coordinate 111,172,298 of CM016614.1, read as the reverse complement.
AACATATTCACATACTTTCTCATCTTTGACATACTCGTTGAATTTCCCGTTGAACCATTTGGAATACTAAAGGATACTCGGAAGTCTCACACACACAGTACTGTACCAATGCCATATCCCAGATATGGTCTTACATGTAATCTCGTATCGATGCTAATAGCCCAACTATGGTCTTACACGAAGTCTTATTTTGATGCCATATCCCAAATATGGTCTTACACGAAGTCTCATATTGATGCCATATCCTAGATATGGTCTTACACGTAATCTCAGTAACCCTAATGTCATGACATTTGTATCCTATCTATTCCTAAGGTTCAACCGAGATTTACTCGCTTATTGTAACTTCGTCAACTTCATCCATAGAGTCAATCATACAATTCATGCAATAACAAAACATTATAAATACAATTATAACGTTGCATTATTTACATACAAACTTACCTTGACATAAAAATGGCGAAAAGGACTAAATCATCAAATACTCATTTTCCCCCGTTCTAGTTCTAAACTTCAATTTTCTTGATCTATAATATCACATTTAACTTATTTAATCAACATATTATTCATTTTAGTCCAAAAGTCACATTATGGAAAAATTTACATTTTTTCCCCTAAAGTTTGACATTTTTACTATTTAGTCCGTAGGCTCGTAAAATGAAATGTACTCAATTTCTTTAATACCCATGCCTAGCCAAACCTTATAAATGCTTATAACAGCCCACAATTTTCATTTACTCGCATTTTTACACCATAGTTTATAACTTTTACTAATAAGTCCTTTTAGGCATTTTCACCGAATATCACTTAGCAAAAGTTGTTTATCATACACCAAACATGCATTTTCTACCATTAGACATCAAAATACACAAACATTCATCATGGGTAAAATTTTAGACCTTGACATCTCTTCAAATTGATGGTAGAAATAGAAAGATTGAGTTACAACGGCTTCAAAAATGTAAAGAGCATTAAAACGGGGCTAGAACGGACTTACAATCAAGCTTGGAAGTGGCCAAACCCTAGCCATGGCTTTTCTTGAGACATTCGGCCATAGCATGAAGAAGATGAATGAAATTTTGGCTTATTTTACCTTTTTAATTCTTTTAATAACCAAATTACTAAAATGCCCTTAATGAAAAACTTTAGAAACATACCAAACCATGTCCATTTTTGTCCACCAACTTAACCAATGGTATAATTACCATTTAAGGACCTCCAATTTAAGATTTCATAACAATTAGACACCTTTAACATATAGAATTCAAGTTTTTCACTTTTTTCAATTTAGTCCTTTTGACTAAATTGAGTGCCCAAACGTCAAAATTTTCAAACGAGTTTTTTTGCGAAATCATTCCATAAAATTGTAGACCATAAAAATACAATAAAAATAAATTTTACTGCGTCAGATTTGTTGTCTTGAAACCACTGTTCCGACTAGACCCAAAATCGAGATGTTACAAGATCGAAGAAAGCACTCGAAGAACGCCATCGGAATCAACTTGGAAGTGGATCTCCCTCAAGACCGAAGATCTCCATTTAATTTCTTTCGAAATTTTATTGAGTTTCTTTATGTCTTGTGGTTATTCTGACTTTGGGATGTTTTCATTCAGGATTATAAACTAAATTCCCTAGATACCTAGGGAAGATGAAACCTATGATGAATCTTATTATTTGATTTCTGATTTACGCGTTAAATACTTGATTCTTGTTCTCAATTATGTATGCTTATTTCTTGTTTTAATATTTTTAAGATATTAACTCAAGTTTAATGTGCTTATTTCAGTGGAGCAAAAGTCTCCGTTTAAGAGTAGATCTAGCATAATTGAGTGGAGTTGCATGTAATCCTAGAAATAGGACGACATAAATCTATAGGATTAGAGTCAAATCTAATAGGGGGATCCATAGATTAAGTTAATGCGACAATAGGGGTTTTAATTAGAAAAAGATTTCAATTAATCAACTTAGAGTCAGTTGTTCTTACACTCGAAAGAGATATTAACATAATTTAGGGATTTCTGTAACAACCCATTTTTAGTCGAATCGGAACAGTGGTTTTGGGACCAGAAATCCGAAGTCAAAAAAATTATTTTATTACTATTTTAATGTCAACAGCATGATAGTATGATTGTGTGAAATTTTCGTTAAGAAATTTTATTGTTTGAATGCTTAATTTGATAAAAATGACTAAATCACGTAAAATGCAAAAGTAGTGTTCTAATAACTAAATGTGTCTAATAGTTATGGAACCTTCAAGTGAAGGTCCTTAAGTGGTAATTAGACCATTGTTAATGTTAGTGGACATTCTGGGTGTAACACCCCAAACCCGGCCTAGATGTTATGACCGGATCTAACGTTCACATCAAAGTGTTGTGGAAAAACTATACTTTCATTGGAAACCCTTCTTACAATTTAAAACTTACTACCAATTAAAACCTCAGATTTCGTTGCTTACTTTTTAAAACACGATTTACTCAAAGACGTTCTCTCGCAGAATGTAATTATTTTTAAAACCTTGTTTGTTGTGAAAGTTTAAATCAAAACAGTTGCGGATACGTGATATTTTGAAAACAGTAGTTATTGTTTTAAAAACCCATGTTTATTATACTATCAGGTTGAAAATTAAAAGGAAACACCATATAAAAGTTAGAAAATCCCAAATGGCCTTATTACAAAATTATTAACCCAATAAAATAAAATAAAATAAAGTCGCTAAGTTTAACTTTAAAGCATATCGGACGTGTGGCCACCTCCGAGTCCCTCGCAGCTCCAAATCCTCTAAGGCTGGGGATTACCTGCACAGTTAAAGAAAAGGGTGAGTTACGAGAACTCAGTGTGTAATCCACTATTACGGTCACAGTTTGGGCCCAAGCCCATATGGTATCAGTCTGGCCTAAGCCCTGTTCAGTAACGGTCTGGGCCTAAGCCCTAATTCATATCAATGCAAAACAGACATGTAACCCAACCCTTTGTAACCAACATACCTCCCGTACCAACCATCTCACCATGTGGGGACCAAGTCGACCCACCCAGCCATCTTACCAATAATGCAGCCTAGTTGCTAACAATAATGCAGCAAAGCTTCTAATAACAATATACGTGGCTGAGCCACTAGAATCAGAATATGTGGCGGTGCCACTATAACAGTACTTCCTCCAAATCAGAAAAACCCAACCCAATGAAGTATGTCATGTCGTAACTAACCCATATATGTATGCATCACAATCATAATCAATCATACAATTATTACACATACATCGCTGGTACTACCACTAAGGGTATAACGGTCATACAACCACAGTCAAATTAGTCAACTCATAGTCTAAGTCAGTCATTTACCCCCAAGGGCAAAATAGTCATCTTACCCTATAAAGGTATTTTGGTGATCCGGCCCTACAGGGGTAATTCAGTAATTCTACTCTGCAAGGGTATTTTAGTAATTTTGCAAACCGAGGGTATTTCAGAAATTTTACGAACCAAGGGTATTTTGGTAATTTCATAAATTGGGGTATTTTGATAATTTTGCAAACCAGGGATATTTCAATAATTTTGCAAACCGGGGGTATTTAGGAAATTTTACGAATTGGGGGTCTTTTAGTAATTTTGCAAATCGGGATATTTCAGTAATTTTGCAAACTAAGGGTATTTCGATAATTTTGCAAATTGAGGGTATTTCGATAATTTCACAAATCAGGGGTATTTCAATAATTTCACAAATCAGGGGTATTTCGGTAATTTTACGAACCAGGGGTATTTCGATAATTTTGCAATCTAAGGGTATTTTAGTGATTTTGTAAACCAAGGGTATTTCAGTAATTTTGAAAACCAATGGTATTTTAGTAATTTTGTAAACCAATGGTATTTCAGTAATTTTGTAAATCAAGGATATTCCAGTAATTTTGTAAACCTAGGTATTCTAACCAGAGATAACAATGTGAATGGGCCTAAGGCCCATTCTCGGCCCAAATGGGTCCACACGCTCGTGTGGCCCATTTAGCCCAAATCTAGCCACAGATATGAGATTCACATAGTCCAATCCAATATTTACTACACAATCATACAACTTATCCGATTGGGCCCACGGGCCCATTGGCCCCACATGGCCCATTTCAGCCCATCGTGGCCCAAACAGCCTAAACCCACAAGAACACTCATGATGGCCTCAACTATCATGTCTAAGCTCCCACACATGCGTTTGCACGCTCGTGTGGCTACCATCGTCGTGTGACCGGCATTTCGGCATTTGCCACTCTACACCTAGAGTAGTGCGAAATACACACCTGACAGGAATTTGGAGTTAATCCGCGCTCCGAACACTCCTATGCCCAAACGCCAACCGAGGTATGCTTACTCTCCTCATAGATCGCTCTATTTAAAGCCAACTTCTCGGCTACTCTCATGCTAGCTTCCTGGTGTGGGATTTACCTTCAACAGAGTTTAATTCCATCACAACCACCTGCCGTCCCAACTTAGCAAAATAAATATCCCTTTTTGCTTGCAATGGGATTCGAACCCTTACCCTCTCCTATGCTCCAGACGCTACATGCCACCACAACACAAGCTCATTTGTGACTTAAAACATGCGCTACTAAATATAAGCCTATGGGCCAAAGTCTAAGTTCATTTAAAAGGAAATCAAAATGAATTGCAAGCGCCAAGACTTGAACCCATGCTCCCTTGCAACCTTAATGACACCTTGCCACTAGACCATTCACTTTCTTGTGTCATTTTTTTCCCACAATTTATTCTTAAAGCCTACTTACTTACTCCTAGGGTTTTATTCACCTAAAACCAAAATTTTTCCTAAAGCCCAGGTTTGAACCCGAGACTTCATGGAAGCCCCCTAACCTTCCAAAATCACTCACCTAATAGGTCCAACTTGCATTAGTGCCATTGTCTTATTCTTAAAAATTTTAAACGCTCCCATGCCCAAGGCCCAATAGGCCCAATTCTACTAGGCCCAAAAATTCGGGCCGTTACACTCGGACAACATTTATGTGAATTTTTAATGTTTTAAGTTATGGTTAAATTAGTAATTTATGAAATAAGTTAAGTAAAATAAAAAACAACAAAAGCTATCATCTTCACTCATCTCTCCCATAAAAAATTCAAGAAAATAAGAAGCCATAAAAGCTTGATAGGGTTCGGTCACTTTGAAGTTTAACTGGGGAGTGAATTTTGTCCCGTTTTTAATCATTTCTACATTTTCGAGATCGTTGCAGCTTAATCTAGCTAGCCTAGGGGCTAATTTGCAAAACTGTTTAAGGTTTAGGGTTTTGCCATTGATGAATATAGGTGTAGTTTAATGTTTGATGATAGAAAATGTATGGTTGTTGTTAGATAAACAACATTTATAAAGTCATTTTTGATAAAATTGTCAATTAGGGATTAAATTGTGAAATATGTAAATTTTGTGGTTAAATTGTGAAATAAATGAAAAATATGGGCTGTAATGGGTCTATATGAAATCCGGCTAGCATGGTTAGGGACCTAATTGCATGAATTTTTGCTTTTATGAGATAAGGACTAATTTGTAAAAATGTTAAAATATTAGGGGCAAAATTGTAAAGTTGCCATAATATGTTTTTTGGGCTAAATTGAATAGAAGGATAATTAAATAAGCTGAATTTGATATTATATAGATCAAGAAAAGCAAAGTTCAGATTTAAATCGGGGGAAAAATAAAATTCTAGATTTGTCGATCTATTTCATCGTTTTTGCAATTGAGGTAAGTTTGTATGTTAATAAGCATTAATATAATTGTGTTTTAAATGCTTTATTGTTGAATTATTTGCGAATATGACTTTGCGGATATATTTGACGATGATTCAACAAATAAGAAATCCCAGTTGAACCTTAGGAATAGATTAGGATACGAATGACATGTCATTAGGGGTTATGTGATTTGGGTGCTAGACTGTACACCCTACTGATTGCTGAGTTATCCGGCATGTGTTGCGGATTCTCGTTAGCTTTGGTGAGTAGCACTGTGTAACTTCGTCACGACCGTCAGACCCGTTGATAGCTCGAGAGTGAGCATTATATGTGATATGAGATTGAGATAGCTTCGGCTATGTATTTGGCACTTAGGCTGCGAGATTCCCATGTATCCGATAGTATTCCAAACGGTTCAACGAGTATATCGAAGACATGAAATGGTGAGAAATAGATACGTATCAGTACAGGTATGTACGAAAACTATACGAGCATTGAAACTATGAAAGTTGTGAGATCTTGATTAATTATGTGTTTGAATATATGTTAACCTTATAATTACATGATTTTGAAGTACCCTGTGTTACATTACTTGAATGGTGATTAACTGATGAGTTTTACTTATTAACTATACGAGCTTACTAAGCTTTATAGCTTACTCTGTTTATTTTGCCGTGTTTTATAATGATATCGAAGCTAGCTCAGATTTAAGAATCGTCTGAGAACTTATCACACTATCAAGCTATCACTTTGGTACTCTTGAACTTATGTTTTTGGTTATATGGCATGTATAGGAATTATGGTCATTTTAGTATATGTTAGTAATGGATTTAGTCATTTGAGTTGGTTTGTGAATGATGAATGGTTTGATATGTATTTTGGCCATGTGATTTGGCTTATTTTGGTTGATTTGGTTGTGTATATATATGTGTGCAAATGGCTTTGTTATGCATTGGGTAATTGCTATGTAAATGGTTGTGGTGAATGGTTGTTTGTGAATTGGTAATTTGAGTATCATATAGTTGATAATTGAGAATTGGTATGCTTGTGATTTAGGTAAAGTGATGCATAAACGAAAGTGACTATTTAAGTAATTTGAGAATGTGAAATTGGCATGAATGGAATAGCATATATTATGGTACATGTGTGCCTTCAGGTTGTTGGTATTGAAATGGTATGAATTATGGTTGGTTGAGATTAGTTAATGCCTATTTATGCCATGTTATGTGCCAATTGGTTTAGTGTAGGTGTATGATATTTGGGTGAGAAAGATGGCTTGAAAAATAGCCTATTTTTGTCTACACGAGCAGAGACACGGGCGTGTGTCTCAGCCGTGTGTGACACACGGTCAAGTGACACTGCCGTGTGTCCCTTGGTGTTTAATTTGAAATCAAGTCAGTATGCTCCACACGGCCCAGAACACGAGCATGTGACTTGGCCGTGTGGCATAAGTCAGTATACACTACATGTTTGGCACGGCCTGGCACACGAGCGTGTGTGGCCATTTCGAAGGACACACTGGCTGGTCACACGGGCGTGTGGTTGGCCGTGTGACCCAAGTCAGGGAGTTACACGGAGTCGGACACGGACTGGGACACAGCCATGTGATCCAATTTCAAATGTCCACACGGCTTGTGACACGGGCGTGTGTCCCCTGTATTTTGAAAAATTTTCTAGGTTTTCTCAAAGTTTCTTAAGTTATCGGTTTAGTCCCGAATCACTCAAAGTTTCTAGGGACAATGTGATTGATTATGAATGATGTTTATTTGGAAATGGAAAATGTATGTGAAATGTAAGTTTATTTATGAAGTAAGTCTGGTAATGCTCCGTAACCCCATTCCGACGTTGAATACGGGTGAGGGGTGTTACAATTTCTACAGATCAAGACACAAGTGAATAAATCGTTTAATTCAGATTCATAATAATAGGTGAAGTCTAGGTGTATTCTTTCTTGGGTGTTGTCTATTTTATTGGATATCTTCGATTATTTTCCTATTTCATTCTCTGTTGCATTCTTAGTTAGATTAGTTTAGTAATTTTAGATTAAAAACAATCACTCTAATTTGTCGGCTAAATAATAGAAAAATGGTATTTACTAGTACTTTTAGTTCTCGTGGATATGATATCCCCTACTCACCATAACTATACTATTGTTCGATAGGTGCGCTTGCATTAGTCGTATTTATAGTTAATTTAGTGACCATTAAGTCTCTCGGATTTAATTTTTAATAAAATACTTTATAAACTCTTTAAGTTTGTTTTTGGACATTGGACTACTTTTGATTATTTATAATTTTGATACAATAACTACTATGCATGCATAATAGATGAACTTTTAAACGTTTTAGTTATTTTTTTAGAACTTAGATGGTTTTACTTTATTTTAAATAAATTCAAACATAAATTTTTCTAAGTACTTCTAAATTTGCTGCAAATTATTTATATTTAGATTGTTGTAAGTAACATTTTAAAATTGATATTGCAAATTTCCTTCTTAAAAAGATTAAAAGTTGAAATCCGATTTAAGAAGATAATTTTCCAAAATAATCATGTACTATTAAATGATTTTCAACGATAAATAAAGTATTTTGAAATAATTCTAAGTTTTCTCAAGAACTATTTAACATAAAAGGTTTAATTAGAAAAAGCTTTTCAACTAATTTAATGTATCTTCCGAAAGTTAACCATAACGTCTAGGCTGGATTTGGGGGGATTACAAGGTGGTCATTTATACATCATCAAACATAACCTTTGTGTCATTTAAATATTCCATCTATATGTTTCAGAAATAATTTACCAAAGTACCAAATTGCACCAATTAAACATCTTACTTATATATATTCATTAGCAAATAAAGCATTCAACTCATCATTATATATCATCATATTCTCAAACAATAATCATATTTACTACATTTTCTCAATCATCCCGCATTCAAAATTTGAACATTCGTGACTTCAATTGTAACTTGTTACCATGCATCATATAGATTTAAATACATAACATACATACTTCCAAAATCAACCATCATTTAAATTCAAGATCAAATACATCCAAACATTCACTTATACAATACGACCCTTATATACATATCACTTAACCAAGTTAGGAACAATAGAAAACATACTGAATCAAGGTTGGATGCTGTGAGCTTCGAGTTGATCCAATTGATGCGTTCCGCAATAAGACCTAAATAGAGATAGGAAAAACAGAGGATAAGCATTACTAATGCTTAGTAAGTTTGTATAAATTTAATTTAACGTACCTTGATAAATTTACAATTAAATTATGAAAAACATAATGTAACAATTACGGATATCATTTGGCATCCTATTACATCCACAAATACATCACTTAACACTTCTAGAGGTTAATACATTATATTACACAAGCTTATTATATAACCATTTAACTTTAATACTATCCAAAAACACATTTGAACAATTATAACTCAAATCATTTTGTTCCATTTTCATTCACAACTTCAAACAATATAGCTCACCTCAGTTCACATTTAATTAAATAGACTAGCAACTATACAGTTCTTTGTTATCATAATTTAACAACAACAGGTGAGCTTATCACACACGAATCATATAACATTTCCAACGATACAATTTAATCTATATAAAAAAACATTCAACAAGTAAAACACTTAAGTCATTTCATTCTCATGTATCCATTTCAAATTTAGTATTCACATCATTTAAACAATTTCATTTCGTATCACATTTATTTTCACTGCCCGGGGAACTATAGCGAATATACCTCGGATACATGGGATAATAATGGTCACACAAGTTGACAATTGAGACATTAACCATTACTCAATGTTGCTCACACAAACTGTCGAGAATCTGCAACAAATGCTAGATTCTAGTCATTGATATGGTATCCACCACTAGTACGTAGTACCCGATAAATATAACACCATCATAGAAGGGTTGATAAATGTAACACCAGTAATTTCACAAACCAGGGGTATTTCGATAATTTCACCTTTGACGGCCTTTCCGAAGGCCTACTGTCGCATCGAGCGACTCGAGACCCTTTTTGGGTCTCTACGGAGCTATTGGGCCTAAAATCCATTTTAGGCCCAAACGGGCCCACACGCTCGTGTGGCCCAAATCTCATGGTTTCGATTCCATGTTTGCATATTTCGCATTCAGTTATCTATTGCATAACACTTTTCCATCAATTTCGCCCATGTAGGCCGAATAGCCCATTGGGCCCGCTAAGCCCGTTTCGGCCCGGTTAGGCTCGTTACGGCCTCGGTATCGTGGGAGTGTTCGTGACACTCTCAATGACTTAATGTCACGATTCATATCTCGAATTACCACTACGAGCGTTCGCATGCTCGAGAAGTCACAGTTGCCGGCTTTTCAACATTTGTCGATCTATAAACAGAATGGTGTGAGTACACACCTGATTCAGACTACGAAACATGCTTCTCCCCGAGGCACCTAAAGGTACAATCGATTAACAGTTAGACTAAAATCATCTTTACAACTTCAACTCAGAACTGCAATTGACAAACAATCTATTTCACTTACCAAAACTCCGAGACCTCCACAACAAGAATAGGAGTTCGACTATACCATTGATAACGCACTTCGAGACCCTAGCAGAAGTTGACACAAGAACAAATGTTACTAACATCCTTCTCGGCCAGAGAAAAAGTAATCAAACCGTACCACACAATCAACCACATTCGGCCTAACACCCACTTACCACACAACTTCCGGAACCAAAGCTAAGAGATTGATGAGCGGCGGCAAAAAGGTGACTTGATACGGCCCTTACCCCAAAAGAGAACAAGAAGGAGTTTAAAATAACAATGGATGGTTTAAATCCGATTTAGTCAAGAGAAGAAGAGTAATGAACAAAGAAATAGAGGCATTACCTTTGCTAAAAGAAAAGTCGACTAGAGGAAAATGATTCGGCCCTAAAAGTAACACCCTTAGCAAACAGCCACAAGGATCAAAATGGTATGGTGGCTATCGATCAAAGAAAAGAGAAAGATTAAAATGTAGGAGGGGTTCGGTAATAGTGGAGAAAGAATTAAAGAAGCAAAGAAGAAAAAAAGAAGAAGTAGAAGAAGTGTGGTTCGGCTTTTGAAGAATTGGTGAAAGAGATGAGAGTTTCGACTAAAATGTGCATAAGAGGAAAAAGATGAAAAAAAAACAACAAAGGAGAATAGTAACTAGAGGTTTTGGCAAAGATACCTTTGAGAGAAAAGAAGGAAAAAGAAAAAAAAATGCAAAGAGAAGTAAAAAATGTGCTAAATAAGAAAAACACGAAAATGCTCTCTCAGAAAACGTCACTCCTACTAACCAAGGCCGAAAGTGCTACCAAATCACCCACTTCAGCCGAAATTTCCCCCTTAGAGACCCCCACATACGGCCAACACCTTCCTCCACTTGAATTCCATGATTTTCTCCCCTTTTTCCTCCTACAAACCCTCTCATTCATCCATTTGAACCATTTGACTTATTCAAACACTTCTCCATCAGTGTTTGATTCCAACACAGCCTCTTGCCTCCTTCTGAGCAAAATAAAATCCTTCAATTTGCCAATAGTGGGATTCGAACTCCTTCCCCCTTGCTCTGCCAAAGACGCCACCACCACTCCACCAAATGCTCACCTTGAGTCTATTAAACACATGGAATTAAACTAAAGTCCTACTTTCCAAAGCCCTCTCCACTAAAGACCAAAAAAAAAATCCAAAATTTTTTTAAGGGTTAAACTCGAACCCAAGCCTCTATAGGACCCCAAAACACACTCAAATAGAAAGCCAAAGGAGCACAACCTAGATTTAAACAAAACTACTAACCCCTAACTTTTGGGATGTTACAATTCTACCCCCTTAAAGAAATTTCATCCTCGAAATTTCCAACTATCTAGTAGTCACACAATATCGGTTGTACCACTATGCTTCTGCTGTGTACTCTAGTCCTAATTGCAAACTAGGTAAATAACATATTACGGGTAAAGCATATACCAGTGTTCGCATCTGGAGCATCCCTGCCCTCACGACGACGTGCTGCATAAACCATGCTGGCTGCCTCACCTCTGCATGACCAGGACCTCTACCTGGAGCTCCACGGCCCAAACCGTTCCCATTCCTTGCATGCCCATGGCCTCTAAGCAGCTATTGTCCACCCCTCAGTGGCTGTACATCACCCCCACCGAAAGCCTGCCTCTGATCCGGTCTTCAGGGACACTCCCTGAGACGATGATCCATGGAGCCACAACTCAGACAAGCCCCTATCATTTTCCAGCACTCGCCCACATGCCTTTTCCCACAAGTAACACAAGGTGGTAACCCAGTAGTAGCAACAGGGGGCCCAACTCTGACTGGCCCATTTACTCTAGCCCTTCTCCTAAATCTCTATTCAGAATCGGAATGCTCAGACTCCCTGTTGTTTCTACCCCTTTCTCGTTCCCTATTTAGTCGCTCAGAGCGCTTCACATCCTCGGCTATCTTAGCTTTCTCTACTAATGCAGCGAAGTTCCGCTCCCTCTGTGGAGCTATCAACACTCAGAAACTGTCCTTGAGGCCATCTTCAAACCGAACACAATGTTCGTACTCCATTGCCACAATTCCTTGAGCATACTGACTAAGTCGCAAAAATTCTGCCTCGTACTCAGCCACAGCTTTGTCGCCTTGAACCAGATTCAAAAATTCTTTCCTACGAGCGTTGACATAACTAGTGCCCACATACTTTCCTTGAAATGTGGACTTGAAGAATTCCCAGGTCAATCGATCAGATGAGGTACCCTCTTTTATTGTAAGCCACCATTGGTAGGCTTCATCCCTCAACAAAGACACCGCACCCTTTAGCTTTTGTTCCGGCGTGCAGTCGAGATCGCCCATAATTCTTTCGGTAGCTTCTAGCCAATATTCTGCCACACTTGGGGCCACCCCAGAAATTCCCTTGAAGTTCTCTGCTCCATTGGACCGGAGTCATTCCGTAACTGACCTACGACCCCCAATACCAGTATTAGATTCAATAAACCCAGCAACTATTTCCAAAATACGAAGCATTGCCTGCGACAGTGTGTCATCCCCAGCAGCTCGATCGAACGACCCTGCCTCGGTTACCGGTGAAACCGGTGCTTCTCTCGCCTCGACATCGGGCATGTGGTCTGACGCCGAAGACCCAGCCCTAGCACTTCCACGACCTCTATCGTGGCCTCTTGCACCCCTTATAACACTCATTATCACTTCGCGTATTATCTGATTACAAACTTTATGAATTTAGCTCATAGTTCCAGTAATTAAACAAATATTTTATGGAAGTAGTAGTTAAGAGTTATTTTCGAAATCGCAAGCTCACTACAATTTTTAGTCTCCTACGGGCCTCAGTCTTACTCTAACTGAGAATCTCAGCCTAGTCTATCATCTAAAGTAAGCCCGGTATCTACCTACAGTATAACAGTTTAAAACAGATAGGAGAACTTACTTGGTCCGACGCTGGAGACTCAGTGTGCCACACAAAAACCTTCCAAAACCACTTCAAAAATCATTTGTAAACATCTTTAAAATAGAACCTAAAGCCCATCTCACAGCCCGAGTTTTGCAACCCGGGCTCTGATACCACTAAATGTAACACCCCAAACTCAGCCTAGAAGTTAGGCCCGAATCTGGCGTGTCACATTGGGGTGTTTTTTGAAAACCGTATTTTTATTGAAAACCCTTCTTGATATTTAAAAAAAACTAAAGTCCCAATTTGCGTTTGTTTATTATTAATCGACTTTTATTAAAAAGTTATTACCTTCAAAATTTGTTTGTTGTGGAAGCTTAATTAAAATGATGATTTATGAAGACCCGTTATCCGAAAATTGAGTTACGGAAACGTAGTGTTTAGAAAACAATTATCGTTTTGGGAAAAACCGGGTTCATCTTTTAACAGATTTAAATAATAATAACTAAAAATCCCAAGTGGCCACCTCCGAGTCCTCCAGTACGTCGAACCGCCTACTGAGGATTACCTGAGAGAAATTAAAAAGAGGGGGTGAGTTTATGAAAACTCAGTGTGTACACCCTCATCAATAAGAACATGCATCAAAACAATTCGGGCCTAAGCCTATTAAAGTAACGGTGGCAATTGGGCCTTAGCCCAAAATAGCCTTGGTTGGGCCTTAACCCATATCATATGTCACATATCATATATACAAATCTGGGCCTAAGCCCATCTCAGTAATATAATCCATATATGCAGTGCATTAATGCCCATACCAACCCTGCACTCCGTCTCCTGTCCAACCCTACACTTCTGTGGGGATTTAATCGTTCCACCCACCCCTACACTCCTTATGTAGCACCGGTTGTGGCTCAAACTTATCGGTGCAGCATGGCTGCTCGGTGGCTAAAAAGCCTTCGGTGGATCCACAATCATCAAGCGACCATGCGATCCTATTTGCACCTCCCCTTTCAGATAATCCCATCCCCATGCAACATGGTATCACATGAATGCAACGTTTTAAAATTAAACATATGATAACAATTATAAATTGCATACAAAAATAACCATATAACACATAGGGGCATTTTCGTCATTTTGCCCTTCAGGGGTATATCGGTCATTTTACCCATCGAGGGTAATTTAGTAATTTAACATACCAGGGGTATTTCGGTAATTTCACCTTTGACGGCCTTTCCGAAGGCCTACTGTCGCATCGAGCGACTCGAGACCCTTTTTGGGTCTCTACGGAGCTATTGAAACGGGCCCACACGCTCGTGTGGCCCAAATCTCATGGTTTCGATTCCAGGTTTGCAGATTTCGCATTCGGTTATCTATTGCATAACATTTTTCCATCAATTTCGCCCATGTGGCCGAATAGCCCATTGGGCCCGCTAAGCCCATTTCGGCCCGGTTAGGCTCGTTACAGCCTCGGTATTGTGAGAGTATTCATGACACTCTCAACGACTTAACGTCATGATTCATATCTCGAATTACCACTACGAGCGTTCGCACGCTCGAGAAGTCACAGTTGCCGGCTTTTCAGCATTTATCGATCTATAAACAGAATGGTGTGAGTACACACCTGATTCGGACTATGAAACACGCTTCTCCCCGAGGCACCTAAAGGTACATTCGATTAACAGTTAGACTAAAATCCTCTTTACAACTTCAACTCAGAATTGCGATTGACAAACAATCTATTTCACTTACCTAAACTCCGAGACTTCCACCACAAGAATAGGAGTTCGGCTATACCACGATAACGCACTTCGAGACCCTAGCAGAAGTTGACACAAGAACAAATGTTACTAACATCCTTCTCGGCCAGAGAAAAAGTAATCAAACCGTACCACACAATCAACCACATTCGGCCTAACACCCACTTACCACACAACTTCCGGAACCAAAGCTAAGAGATTGATGAGCGGCGGCAAAAAGGTGACTTGATACTACCCTTACCCCAAAAGAGAACAAAAAGGAGTTTAGAATAACAATGGATGGTTTAAATCCGATTTAGTCAAGAGAAGAAGAGTAACAAACAAAGAAATAGAGGCATTACCTTTGCTAAAAGAAAAGTCAACTAGAGGAAAACGATTCGACCCTAAAAGTAACACCCTTAGCAAACAGCCACAAGGATAAAAATGGTATGGTGGCTATCGATCAAAGAAAAGAGAAATATTAAAAAGTAGGAAGGGTTCGACAATAGTGGAGAAAGAATTAAAGAAGCAAAGAATAAAAGAAGAAGAAGTAGAAGAAGTGTGGTTCAACTTTTGAAGAATTGGTGAAAGAGATGAGAGTTTCGACTAAAATGTGCATAAGAGGAAAAAGATGAAAAAAAAAAACAAAAAGGAGAATAGTAACTAAAGGTTTCGGCAAAGATACCTTTGAGAGAAAAGAAGGAAAAAGAAAAAAAATGCAAAGAGAAGTAAAAAAATGTGCTAAATAAGAAAAACTCAAAAATGCTCCCTCAGAAAACGTCACTCCTACTAACCAAGGCCGAAAGTGCTACCAAATCACCCACTTCAGCCGAAATGTCCCCCTTAGAGACCCCCACATACGGCCAACACCTTCCTCCACTTGAATTCCATGATTTTCTCCCCTTTTTCCTCCTACAAACCCTCTCATTCATCCATTTGAACCATTTGACTTATTCAAACACTTCTCTATCAGTGTTTGATTCCAACACAACCTCTTGCCTCCTCCTGAGCAAAATAAAATCTTTCAATTTGCCAATAGTGGGATTCGAACTCCTTCCCCCTTGCTCTGCCAAAGATGCCACCACCACTCCACCAAATGCTCACCTTGAGTCTCTTAAACACATGGAATTAAACTTATGTCCTACTTTCCAAAGCCCTCTCCACTAAAGACCAAAAAAAAAATTCCAAAATTTTTCCAAAGCTCAAACTCGAACCCAAGCCTCTATAGGACCCCAAAATACACTCAAATAGCAAGCCAAAGGAGCACAACCTGGATTTAAACAAAACTACTAACCCCTAACTTTTGGGATGTTACAAATTTCATTTTTCAAATTGCCCTAAAGTTTTGCATTTTATTCAATTTAGTCCCTAAAATCGAAACTGGCATAACTTTCATATTTGAGCTTTGATTTTTAAATCCATTTCAAATGCATCCTTCTACAACTCTCTATTATCAATAATTATAGAAATTTCATACTAATTTCAAAATATTTACTCTTTAGTCCCTATGTTCAAAAATAACAATTTTCACTTTACAAAATAGTCTTATCTTATATCCAAGCTTCAACTACAACCATTTAACATCAAAACTTCAAGCATTCATAAATGGAAATATTTTAAAACTTTAACAGTTCTGAAGACGGAGATACGAGTTAGCTAAACCTAATTGCAATGATCTCAAATATATAAAATTTACTAGAATCGAGTCCCCAAAGTACTTACATGCAAGGTAAAAAAAAATCAGTTTAATTCTCCAAGCTCTCATCAATGGATTTTCGATGTTGAAAGAAAAGAAAATGGAAATGGATGATGAATTTTTTTTCTTTTCTTTTATTGTATTTTATTATTAACTATTTAATTAAAATATTGATAATAATAATAACTACAATGACAAATTAGGTTCCACTGACCGTCCACCATCTTCGAAAAGGGTTTATTTGCCACTTAGACCCTTGCACAATCATTAATCAAGTCATTCAACTAATAATAATAAATATCAATTAACTTTTACAATTTTTTATGATTTAGTCCTTTTTTCTTATTTAGCTATCCAAACACTAAAATTGTTGGACAATACTTCAATTCACCTATATAATAGTTCCATAAATATTAACAATAATATTTTTAAGCTCGATTTATGAAAACAAGGTCCTGGCACCTCATTTTTCAAAACCACTTGACTTTCGATGCACACCTTTTATACCTTGACCAACTGACCAATTAATAAAATCTATTAAATCACGTTTCACTATTATATTATATTTAACTCGCCAATATTAATTAAAAATATCTATAGACTCTCTCGTTGGAAATGTGGTCCCGAAACCATTGTTTCTGACACCATTGGAAAACAGGCTGTTACACCTCCGTTGGGTACGATATTTGGAATACTTCAAGTACTTGCAGTCATCGCCTAATTTATATCTTTTGTTGCATTATTCTTACTTCTAACATTGGTACGTCAGGAGGCGGTCACCAAAAAACAAAGGGTGACATGATTTAAAGAAAAAAATAAAATAAAAGAGTAAGAAATCAACTTGGAGTCTTAAGAACAACTCTCTCACACCAAGGGAACTTTTAAGTTTGAAAAGACAAGAAGAAAAGGAGATCTCGAGAACTCGACATTAATTTGATAGATGTTTTTCTCTTTAGATTACTTTTTTTTACTTTCTATTGATGCAAATTTATTTTGAATATCTTCTTCTATGGTTTTCACAAATTATTATGAACTAAACTGTATTTTTTTAGAATGATGATGGATCCTATTTTTTACTTAATTAATTTATTTTCTCTTCAACTGTTTTGATTTGTGTTAATCATTTATTTAGTCTTGTGCTTATTTAATATGCTTGTCTAATAACCAAGTTGCATTAATTTGATAATCTTGATTTTTCTTAGAAGAGAAAATTAAGGTTGAAATTTCGATTGAATAGATTAGGATTAACTTTAGTAGAGCTGACAAATGAGTTAATTTGCAGCTAGGATAGGAATATACCTAATTCCCTAGTCAACCCAATAGGTTTGTTCTTAGTCATCCTAGCATAGGAATATAGCTAGTGGGAAAAAGGGATTAACTTAGCTAGATACGGGAAGGGTTTAGATGATGCCATTGAATCTTGGGTTAGTAATTATATAGGTTGAACAATTGGACGATAGATAATTGATTACATAAATTAGGTGAAGTTAGAGTTCCAAGATCTTTAAAATTGACTAAGAAACTTAGTAAATTTCATTTTTTTAGTTTAATAAAGTCTCTTAAATTTGCTTAGTTTAATTCTAGTAGTAATTAATTTTTTTCTTGATTTGAATTAGATAAAATTGAATAGTTGGTACTTAGCAGCTTAGAATTTGGTCATTGTGGGAATGATATCTTCTTATCACTTTATTACTTGATTTGACACGTACACTTGCATTACAAGTTTTGACATATCAATTATTCTAAGTGTATGTGAGTGAACTAAGTTTTGGTTGACCTTAATTGATTAAAAACATTACATATGTGATCATATTATGCTTGATTTTGCCATGTTAATATTTGTTGTATTCCATTTGTTAATTGCTATCATTATCAACTTGGCTAGCTCATTCAAAGGCAAGGTAAGTATTTTAATTTTCCATTTGAGTTTACTAAGAAATTATTTTTACGCACCATTGTCTATGGTAGGTTTTTATTAGTGATTTTGAAGCCTGAATCATCTATTAGATTACAACGCCACATCAGTGTATATGTACCAGAGGCTTCTAGTGGTATGTACTTAATGATTCATTCATATTGCATACATATATGTTATTTTCATGTTACTATTTGTCATGGTATTGGATGTCATTGATGGTTGTGTTTAAAAGGTTACTTTTACTGGCTTTATACCAAGGTTGAATGATGAATTAATTGGATGTATAACACCTTACACTCGGCCAGATCACTAGACCCAATATGTGGGATGCCACATTCATTGCCGAAGCAACTACGATCTCATTTCAGAATTTAATATACAAATCATGCAAGCAATTATGTTTTAAAAAATTTAAAAACATTATTTATTCAAATGCGGGTTTTAAGTTACAAAATTTCTCAAGAATCACCAGTACAAATGAGGGACCAAAATGCAAATTTAGCTAAAATAAAACCTTGTCGCGACACTGAAAGTTGCATGTCACGGCACTGAGGATAGTTAATTATTGGTGTCATGACTCTACCTAGATATGTTGCAAATTTGCAAGCAGAAGCCTAATGTTGCAACTTCAACGAGGGAATGTGACAACCTTGATGATAGAAGCTTGATGTTGCGACCTCAGTGGGGGTGAATCATTACTATGTAAATAGAGGCTTAATGTCGTGACATCAATAGGGGATGTCACGACTATGAAGACAATGTCATCAATTTTTGCATTATTTTACACAACCTAACAAGCACCAATCCCTTTTATGGTCTAAATGACCCAAAATGCTCAACTCATCATATTATAATCATAGACATAAATGCCAAATTTCCATTCTTAACATATCAACATTTGCTCATATATTATCAGAAGTATATTCACCTATTCATTTACTTGGAAAGCAAGAATTAACTCATTCATAAGCTTAATATGATCAATGGGCAAGCAAAACATTAATTCACTAGATTACTATATATACATACCACCAACATAGATGGTATCAAATTCAAAATGTAAGTATTTCCTACCATATGGACCAAAACTTAAATATGAACCTTAATACCAACTCAATACATTAGGTACATGTCATTTTCGATAAACATAAAAGAACTATACAAACCTGCTGAGTCAAGAGTTGAACTATGGATGTTGTCGATCACCTTGAAGATTTAAAATCTACTATACCTGCGGAAAAAAATAAACAATCGTAAGCCGAGAAATAGGGCTTAGTAGTGCTAACATGATTTAAAACAATTGTCATATAGAAGCAATATACCAAATATAACTAATATGTAATTTATAACTACTTAGAATACAATAACCATTCTTGCCTCATGTTGTAAAATTTGTGTTTTCATACATGTTGTAACAAACTACTTATTACCATTTGTATTCATTTAACATAACTTCTCAATCACATGAATCACATAGTATCCCATAGAAATATATTCATCTTCTCATTTCATAATTAAATCAATTGATTTTTTTTATATCAATAGTGGTTCACAAGGCTCGTACTAATTGAATCACAAAGTCTTTCTCATTCCATCTTTTATTACTTTAACATCAAGATACCATTACACAATGCAATGTTCCATATCAATAAAAAAATACATATTTTCATAATCCATATTAATCAGACACAGACTCAAGAAGGATATATGGATCGTCCAACCATCACACCAATATATCTGGCACCCAGTGCCTCATTGGTACATCTGAAATATATATGCACTCCACACCTCATCAATATAAATCGAAGTGTATCAATGTGCCTAGCACCTCATCAGAATGTCCGAAGTATAATATTCACTCTTCATCTCCTCAATATAACCTAAAGTATAATCCCATAGTCTAATTCCATGGCATGCCAACTATACCCGACTCTACACGATACTATTAATAGAGTATCCAATGTTTCAAATATATATATACAATTCACATATCATAATGTAATACATATCAATTCACATTATGCTCAAATCAATTAATGCTATTTCATATCATCATAAGTATATCATCACATTTCCACAAGTTACCAACTATTTCATACTTACCTTGTCAAAAGACAAGTAAGTACTTTACCTTAAGTATAGTTAATTGCAACAATCCATATATGTAATTGAATTTAAATCATGAAAGCACAAACTAGGATCGTTACTCATCTACGACTTTCGCGTTTCCTTTATCATGAGACGATCCGACATTGCCTTTAAATACGTACAATAATTCAAGTATAGGAATAGTATCAGTTTCACATAAATACATGGAAACATAGCAATTTAACATACTATGCGTTTTATTCATTTTAGTCCCTATATCTGAATTACTCATATTTTTCGATATTTAGTGTTAAATCAAAATCAAATTTCAAATTCTTTCATTAGGGACTTTGTGCTTCTAATCTATAGCATAATTTCTAAAAAACTTTCAATTCATTCAATTCAATCTCTAATGTCAAAATTAACTAAACTTTTAATTCTAGCTAATTTAACTATATTCTAATACAATCTTAGCAAATTCTAAGCAATGATTACATACCTATCATTTCAAAGCTTGAATTTAAATACACACTTGATAATTTGATAATCTACTACACGGTCTTCTAGCTTAAGTTAAAAAATACATAAACATCTTCAAGAAATCACATGTTTACCTTGATCAGTTTTGGATTGTAACAGCCCGATTTAGGGGCTAGTCGGAACAGTGATCTCGGGATCAATAATCCGAGGTTAGAGAAAATTATTTCGATGATATTTTATGAGTTATAGTGTGATGGTATAAGTGTATGAAAATTTTGGTGCTTTAATTTTATCGATTTCTTGCTTAATCGCGAAAAATGACTAAATCGCATAAAGTGCGAAAGTTCCGTTTTATAAGCTAAAGGTGTCAAATAGCCATAGAATGTTAATAAGAGGTCTTTAAAAGGCAATTAGCCCCTTTGTAAATGGTTGGCAGTGTAAGAGTATGCCCAAAGATCAATCATGAGATGGTTGTAATAACATACTTAATTTACCATGTTTATTAATATAAAGCGTTGTCATTATTATTTCAGTTTTTCTTTCTATGTGTATAGATAAACTGTTTTATAATAATGTCCTGAGAATAATATGATTATTCTTAAAAGATCCTTAGTCTAGTATTATTGTTGACTAGGACAATAATAATGCATTAAGACTAACATGTAGTTGATTGATGATAAAGAGTTGTCATTGATATGGAGTGTCAAAATCAATGCATGAATATGTGTGTTAGAGAACAACATATTGGATTGACCCGCTATGAGTATGTTTCTTGGATTATTATGTAATTGTCACAACATTACTCATAGTGATTAATATGTATATGATCCTCAGACTTGAGATCATTATTATCCCAGCATCGTGAGTTGTATATTTTGATACAGTCAAACGTACACCGTAACAGGTTGTTCTATAAAGGCTGATGTTGGATATACCACAATCTATGTAGAGGGATATGGTTGATCAATAAAGGATAAGTCCCTCCTACATAATAGGAGTAATATCTTAGGCCACTTGATTGAGTGAGACTAGAAATGCATGGCCATGCTCAAATAAGTTGATATGAGATGTCATACTAATTTGTATATCATAGTCTACTGAAGATATCAAGAAACATGGGATGGACTATGCAAGTGTGACTATCCCATGACTTGTATCCGTTCCAGAGATAAAGGACTTAAGGATTAATGCATGAAAGGTTAATCACGAAAGGTTATGTCGAATCATGACTTCTTGTAACTTAGGTAGCAATGATGCATTGCTAGATGCCACTCATTGTCTGTGACAATAGAATCGTTCTAGTATTACTGCTAACGTTGCAAGAACCTACAGGGTCACACCCTATGGTTGAAATGAACGAAATAAAATATAGTTGGTATTGTGCTTGGTTGTCACATAAATTAAATTAATTAAAGAATTAATTTAATTGGGCAATCAAATATTGAACATATTATATGTACAAGGATGTTGTACACATAATGATAACATAATTTATTAATATATGAATTTGATTCATATATAAATTTAAATAAATATAGTTTACCGGAATCCTTATTATAATTAATGTAATTATAATTTCAGATATAATTAATGTAATTATAATTTTCGGTTAAAAACTTTATTGTATTTATTTAATCTTGTAATACATTCAAGAGATACCAATTATAAAAGGCCCAATTAAGAGGATACCTATTACAAAAGGCCCAATGAGAAAGGCACCCATTATAAAAGGTATTAAAAGGAGACAAAACTCAACAGAAAACTCTAAGTGATTGCTTGTTAGGTCTAGCAGCCGTCAAGCAAATAAGCCTCCAAAACAGTTTTGGAGATTTCTTCCGTTCATAGTCAAACCGGGTGGATTACGTAGAGGCCGACATCGGAAAAGGTTGAGGCTTGATTCGATAGTAGATCAAAACTCTTGTTGCCAAGGCGTCGCTGTCTACTCAGATTGAAGTTTTGGTAATTTCGAAACCTTTATTTCACCTCGATTCGTTCCTCACACATGGATCCATGATTTGGATCGTCGGATCTAATTTTATTCTGCTGCGCCATGGGGTACCGGCGAACCAACAGGCAGGCCATTGTAGATCATAGGAGACAAGAATTGACAAATTGGTCAAGGTTGGTAACAGTTGTTTACTAATTGATAAATAGAATAAAATAAAGAAAAGATGATATCCATCTTTTCTCTTCATCTTTCTCCACCGAAAATAGCAAGCAAATAGGGGTTTGAAAGCTCAAAATTTTAGCAAGCTCTTCTCCATTCAAGTAAGTGATTTTAATGATTTTTCTTGAAGATAGTTGTACTTTTAGGACCCTTAGAGCTTAAGCTTTCAAATGAGGGGACTAATTTGAAATATGGTGAAAAGTTTAGAGTTTTTCCATGAGAGCTTTCATTGTTATTTGCTGCATTTCTATGGAAGAAATTGAGTCTTAGTTGTTAGATGAGCAACTTTTGTGAAAGGTGTTGTCATGAAAACACCTAAAAGGACCTTGTTGGAAATGTTATAAAAATTGTTATAAATGTGTGAAATGTTAGGTTTTGATGATAGCCATAAGAGAAATAAATGTTCACCTAGGCTTGTTGAAAGTAGAAATTTGATTAGAATAAATTTTTGAGCCTAGGGGTAAAATGGTCATTTTGCCAAAGTTTAATGGCAAAATAGTAATTTTGCCAAAGCATGATTATTAAAATGCTTTTTATTAAGTGATGATTGAAACGAGCTAATTTGCTATTATAGAGCAAGAAGAACCAAGAATCCACCTTGATCGGGGAAAGAATGAAGTCTCGGACTAGATCGACGATCTAGCTTATTTTGAAATCGAGGTAAGTTTGTATGTGATGAATTCAACGTTATGTTAGTACGTTTGAGAATATTTGGTATTATATTGATACATGATGTTCTACTAAATTGAGTAAGTTGAAATGTTAAAGTCATAGTGGACTATAATGAATGTAAAAATGCTATCATCGAGACATGAAATGGATAAGGTCCCATATAAGACCATGTCCGGGACATGGCCTCGGCACTGAATTGAGATCCTGTAAAAGACCATATCCGAGATATGGCTTCCGTATTGAATATGAGAATCGTATAAGACCATATCCGGGATATAGCATCGATACTTGATGTGAGATTCCGTATAAGACCATATCCGGTATATGGCATCGGCACTCAGAGGTGACCCCATGTAAGACCACATCTAGGGTGTGGCATTGGCTTCGTACTTATATTAATGACGATGAATATGCGTCCTTGAGTATCACTAGTGATTAATGGGGTAGATAGATAAGCTTGGAAATAGCAATGAGATTAGTACCAAAGTCATGTGAATGAGTGAATACAGGTACTCGTGAATGATTCAAGAAGAAATATTTACGACATGTGGCATGGTATGTGTTTAATAAGGGCGAGTGTGAGTAAGTATGGCAAGAAGCCTATAACCTTGTGTATGGTTAATTAATGCCATAGATGGATTTTATCATGAGCTTATTATTGTTATTTATTTCCATGCAAACTTACTAAGCTTTATGCTTACCCCTTTTCATTGCCCTTTTTCCCTTGTAGTATTGCCAAGATAACTCGAGGAACGTGGAAGTCAGAGTTCAGAAATCACACTATAGACATCACTTTCGTATAAAAATTTAGACTTATTTTAAGTATGGCACGTATAGGACTTGGGTATCTTGTTGGGTCGTAACTGTTAGCCAAAGTGTTGGCTATGTAAGTTATTATAAAGTCATTTTGTATATGGTCATTAAAGTTGGGCCAATACTTGGCAAATTCTTATGTTCAATGAAGATGAATTTATGAAGTTTATGCTTGTGTGAATGTTTTGAATTGAGTTCTTGGATGTGTCTTTGGGTTATGAGTTGTGTTGAGATGAGTTGGAATAAGTATGTTTGATATGCAGGGTGGCATTTGGCTTGGAATATAGACTTTTTAATGTCCACACAAGTAGACACACGGGCGTGTGTCTAGACCGTGTGAGACACATGGTCAGCCCCATGGGCGTGTTGATTGGCCGTGTGTCCCCTTGCATGCTAAGCTTGCATGTCAGTATGCTCAGTAGTAAACACACGGACAGAGACACGGCCGTGTGTCTTAGTCGTGTGAGAGGCACGACCTTGGATATGGGCGCGTGCCCAGGCCGTGTGAAGTCTACACTTTAAATGTGGAATTTAATTCGACACACGGTTTAAGGACACGGGCGTGTGCCTTAGCCGTGTGACCTTCGTGAGGTGATGACGTCATAAACATAATGCCAAGGTTTTGGCACACGGGCTAAGACGCGGGCGTGTTGAGACTGTGTGAAAGACACGGGCTAGGGATACGGGCGTGTGCTCGGCTGTGTGAAATAAGTCAGTGTCGACCATGGGTGAGGGATATGGGCGTGTGTGACCACACGGCCTGCCCACACGGGCGTGTCCCATTTCACACGGGCGTGTGGCCCTGTTTAGGTAAAATTTTTCTAAGTGTGTAAAGTTCCGATTCTTTTCCGAAACCTTTTGGAAGTATGTTTAGGGTCTCGTAGGCCTATTATAAGGAGGTTAGATATGAGAATGGGAAAGTTTAATTTGGAATGGATTTTTGATAATCTAAAGTGGTATGATCATGTGAGTCAAGTACGGTAACGCTTCGAACTTGGTTCCAGCATAGAATATGGGTAAGGGGTGTTACATGGATAGTAAAATAATGAAAACAAAGTAATTTGTTTCTTTTGTCTTGTGGCATGGACCACACAAGCATAGGAGAAAAATGATGGTTTTATTCTCTCTCCCACTAATAGTTATATATACTTAGTTTGGCAATGTAATTAACATAATCATGTTTAGCTTATTAGTTTAAGACTTTTATATATTATAATTATAATATGAATATTTAAGTGGATTTAGTCACTATCTTTCCACTATCTCATAAGGAAAAATGATTAAATAACCATTAAGTCTCTTGGTTAATTGTTAATTATATCTTCAAGTATTTTCCAAATTAAAATTAAATAGCGATTACACTTTAACAATTTATTTCCTATACTTTAATTAATGATTTTCTCGATTTAATTATTCGTCCGTTCATTAATATATTTTCATATTAAATACAAAAAATCCTTCTATTCATAATTTCACTAATTTGATTTACGAAATTGAATTTGGAAATCGCATTTTCCAACATCGGTGAAAATGAAATCGTTACAGGATGCATGCAAGCTAAATTCTCAATGTCCATTTGGATATGAGTTGGATTTATGATTTAATTTGTGAATGTTTTGTTTTTCTTTAGGATTTACCTTGATGATATGTTGGTGGATGTTTTGTCAATAAGTCTAGGTAGTTTCAAGACTTCTATTGGCGTGGCATGTGTTTGTAAGGTTGATTGAGCTTTGAGATGATTCTTTAAGTGTTTTAAACTTAAGATTTTGATCCTTTACTTCAAGTCTTAAAACATGGCACTTAAGTATCGAGATTTACAGGTTAGTAGACTTAGTTTTTGCTCAACCTCTGGTTTTGATACTTGGGGGCTAAGTACCAGTACTTGCATATTAATAGCTAAAAAGCAACATTAAAAGGGTCAAATCTTGATACCTAAAGACCAAGTATCAAGACTTGTTGCACTGCACTGCACTAATTTTTTTTTTTTGTGAGTCGCTTTAATTCTAAGACTTCAAATTTTATTGAATAACAAATTATAAGTGTTAACTATATGTATTGATAACATCTTTTATTCGTACGGATCATAAATAGATAAGTAGAAATATAAATAAACTTCAACAAGAATCAAAGATAGAAGAATAATCCTGGTGAAAATCGAATGGATTTTACATTTGAAATTATTGTAAAGAAAAAAAAAAACTTGCGGCAACAAAGGTTTAAAGAATCTTCAAAACTTGGGAAAAAATGATCAAGATATGAAATTAGGATTATAAATTCTAGATATAAACAAAGTAACAAGAATTGACTGAAAAGATGATATGGAATAATGGAACCGATTTGATGAGTTGTAGGAAGATGATGTGCGAATGGATTTTAATTAATAACTGCTCAAAAAAATTAATAAATTTTAATTTTGGTCCATATTTTATATTGAAATTTAAAATTTACCTTTATATTTTATTTTTTAACATAATTTGATACCTTAATATTTACAATTTAATTAGTTATTTATATAAAAAAAACCTTAAGTGTGCCGCAGTCTAATTTTACATTATTGTTGTCATGATTACATACCAATATTTTACATGAATCTGTACCAAAGTCACGTGTGTCATACTTTCTAGTGTTATTAAACAAAATAATATCCATGACAATGCATACTATTGTAAATAGAGTAAAAAAGTTGCGTGATCGACAGCGATGAAGAAATTAAAAAAACAGGATTTGTTTATTAAAATGGATAAGGGATTGACTTCCAGCTGGGCTCCAGCACACCCTGCCACTGTCTGTCCTGGCAAGAATCGCCTAGAAATAATAATTTAACAAAAAAATCAAAACTTGTGTAAAAATGGGGTTTTCCCTTTTGGAAAGTAAAAATGGTTTCTTGTTGTTTTTGAAGGTCAAACAAAACGTCTCTCTCAGATCCAAAATTCTCAATGCATCCGTGTTTTTTGGATTTCTAAATTTATAAAGAAAAATAGGATGTGAGAGAGAGATTTAGGGGGTTTTCTTTAAATGGAAAGGATTTAATATTCTATCTTTATCTTTCCCATAATTTAGTGGGACCCCTTTACTCCAACCGTGGAAGGGAGATAATGTGCACAATTTGGGAGGGGGTGGGGATAGGGGGGATGGATGGGGTTGCCTTTAGGACATATGGCATCTGCAATGGCTCTTCATTGGTTACTTTGGTATATTTGGAATCGAGGAATTTGTGGGAAAAAACCATTTTCAAAGTTAGAAACTGAAAGCCCGATGAATGCAGTGACAACAAAAGAAACTGAAAAACCAAAACATACAAACAAACAAACAAAGCAAAAAAAACTTGGCACAGCCTGTTTCCATCTGCCCCCTTCTATGGTACTTCCTTATATCATTGAAGGGTTTTAGCCTCTTTTCTTTACAATCTTCTATTCAGAAGAGAGAGAGCCTTCTTTTTTCTTTCTTTCTTTTTCTTTCTATTACTGTGTTGTAAAGGAGGAGGCTCTTTTGGAGGAGGTGGGGGACTTTTAGAAGATGATAAGATGGTGGATATATGCTTTGCAATTAGCGGAGCTGCTTGTTAGTTCTTTGGTGCATGTGCTATATGGGTTGTATATCTTTAGCACGGCCGTTGCTGGGGATCTTTCTCAGGCTTTAACTGATCGCTTTTTTAAGCCTAATGCAAATATAGAGGTCAAAAGCGAGGATCCCAGTGGGACCAATGTTGATGATCTGCCTCCTATTGTATTGGTTCATGGCATTTTTGGATTTGGCAAAGGAGTATGCTTTTATTGATCTCTTCGTCATTCCTTCCCCCCCCCCCCCCCAATATTCATTAATATGGGATTCTAGTTTTAAGCTAGATCTTTTATCTATTGATTGGCAGAAATTAGGAGGTTTTTCATATTTTGCTGGGGCAGAGAAGAAAGATGAGAGAGTTCTTGTGCCTGATTTGGGATCTCTTACCAGCATATACGATAGGTTGGCCTCTTATTCCATGAATTCTTGCCATTTGGTTTTGCTTTTTTGTGTTTTTCATATGGGATTTGATTGGTTTCAGGGCGCGTGAATTGTTCTATTATTTGAAAGGAGGACAAGTTGATTATGGTGAAGAACACAGCAAGGCTTATGGGCACTCGCAGTTTGGACGAATTTATGAACAAGGCAAGCATTAAGTTTCCCAGATTTTTATTTGACTACGATTGCTGTGTGTCTCTGTTTTAAATGGACGAAACTGCATTCGATTACTGTGATGCAGGGAATTACCCACAATGGGATGAAGATCACCCTATTCACTTTGTTGGCCATTCGGCTGGTGCACAGGTCGTGCGTGTCTTGCAGCAGATGCTTGCTGATAAGGTATGTAAATTTCCCATTCATATGAAGAACAATCCTTCATCCACTTTATTCTACTCATTGTGTGTTTTTCTCCCCAGAAATTCAAAGGATATGAGGATACCTCTGAGAACTGGGTTTTAAGCATAACATCCTTATCGGGGGCTTTCAATGGCACTACTAGAACTTATTTCGACGGCATGCAGTAGGTTCCCTTTACACCATCTTCTTTGGCTTCAAAGCTTTCAATCATTGGTAGTATTAAGTTGCAGGTGATAACACATGTTGGTTGGTGTGATTTTCAGGCCAGACGATGGGAAAACGATGAAACCTCTAAGTCTGCTTCAACTATGTCGGATTGGAGTTATAATTTATGATTGGTTAGATATCCCGTGGCTAAAGGATTATTACAATTTCGGATTCGATCATTTCAACATGTCAAGGAAAAAATTGGGTGCTTGGGGTCTAGTTGAATGCCTTTTGGGGAATGCAGGGCCGTTTGCTACAGGAGATTGGATCCTTACTGATCTTACAATTCAAGGGTCAATGGGAATGAATAGCCATCTCCAAACCTTTCCCAATACATTCTATTTCAGCTACGCAACCAAGCGTACAACCAAGATCCTGGGCGTAACAGTCCCTTCCGGCATTCTTGGTATACACCCATTGCTTTTTATACGAGTACTACAGATGAGCCAATGGCGTCATCCCCCTGATGTTCCTCCCCCTTACAAAGGCTACAGGTGCGCTCTATACCACATTATATTGTTACATAAACATTTCTAAAAATTACAAGTTTTAACATTGATTTGAAATCATGGTTTTAAGATAACAACGATTATAGAGTAGTGGTGCCTTAAAGAAATGAGTACTTGCAGGGATGAGGATTGGCAGGAGAATGATGGAGCTCTGAACACAATATCAATGACTCATCCACGTCTCCCAATTGAGCACCCAAGCCGTTTGGTTGTCAATGATTCTGATTGCCTGCCTTTGCAGCCAGGCATATGGTTAGTATTATAATTATTCATTCCTATTCCATTATCAATCATTAACTTCCCATTATAATATGTTTCTTTTTTAACAACTTGGTTTCATTGGATAAAGTGGTTTCCACATGATGAGATAGGGTCTATATTCCATGCACGTGAACCAATTAGTGGTATTAAGTTAATAATACTATTTTATATTATTTAATGCAGGTATTACAAGATTGTAGAGGCAGATCACATATTGTTCATAGTGAATAGGGAAAGAGCAGGCGTCCAATTTGATCTGATATATGACAGCATATTTGAGCGTTGCAGAAAGCATGTGTTTAGAAAGACTCCACAAACATTACCCAATCAAGCTCCCTAAATAATAGTCTTAGCACCCTCTTATTTACTAATTCAATGTTTGCAGTTGGTAGAGAAAGTCCATCATAACCCCCCCGACCTTACTCCCCTGCTGTCAATGTAAATTATTTCCTTCTCATTTCTGTTTTTCCTCTTACCACTTTCACTCCTTTGTAGTTTTACGAGGGACATCACCAGATGTAGTTTATGTATCACTCTTGTTTTCTTAGATGTATTTTGGAAGACATTCATTCTCCTTTTATGTTTTTTTTCCTTACAATTTTATTCATTTTTAGAATTTAACGCTCTTGACCTATGAAAATGTGGGCAACTTCTAGATTATGATAAGATTATGGGTGAGAAGAATTATATAACAAATTATTAAAAATTGATATAACACATAAAATGTTATTTTAGTTAAAACGGTAAAATTGAGGCACTTATTATAATGTTTTTGTGTCCAAATTTCATAACTATTTATTATAAAAACATTAAAAAGTAATAAATTCCTATATTTATTTTTTTAAAATGAAGGGTATTTGGTAATTTTCTAATATTGTTGAGATTAAGTTGTTAGGTGACAGATAGTCTCTTATTGGTTGAATGAAATGGATCAATTTAACCCTTATACTATTAAAAAGAATCAAATAATGTTAAATTTTAAATAAGTTAACATTTTTTGTTTAAAAGGGTTATAGTTTGAAAGCTTTTTATGATTCTACATATGAAATATTTTGGTTGGAGTTGATTTGTAAATGAAAAAAATAACATTTTTCATATAATTTTGTAAACAATAAATTTTAACTCTATTCTAATTTTGTTCCTTTTAATAGTATATGGATTAAATTGATTTATTTAATAATAAAAGGATTAATTTAATTTGGTCCTTACAATAGAAGGACTTCTCAAGTGCTTTTACCTCTGTTAATATATAGTATAGATACTCTTAAGTTAGATACTTACGAGTTTTATTAAGTCTGGTTAATTACATGATTTACACTCTTTTACTTAAAATTTTAATGTTAAGTTTAAGAAATTTCCATTAACATCCCTCCTTTATTTTTGTTTATCAATTTATACACAAGATTAACACTGTCAAATGATGAAATGTGTCCAAATTATTGCATGTTTTGAACACGTTACTCATTTGGCTAACAATGCTAGTCTACAGAATGAAATCGAAATTTTGATTAATAATTTGGGTACCAAATGCAAAATTAACCCTTTTAAGTTATAACCATTAGGATTACTTATTGGAAACCGTAGCAAATAATGTTCACTTCAGCTAATTCTTGGCGCCGGGAAAATGCAAAGCTTCGAAGTTCTTTGAATATATTGGAAAGTGTCGAGTATGATTCCTATTTCAGTTAAATTTAAGAAACAATTTTGTAGTTAAATTTTGTTTATTTGTTTCAATCAAATTCTGATTAGTCTAAATTATTTTATTATTATTTGACCTATGAATTTAGTCTATAAAAAGGCTCTTTTACGATCTTAGAAAATACACATAACACATTTAGAGAATAATTTTTTTTGTATTTACGTTTTGAGAGTTTTTTTGTTTTTGAGTTTTCGGAGTTTAGTTTTTATCTCTATCTTTTGTACTCTTTGTTCTTTTACTAATTATGGTAAAATTATCTTTGCCCGTGATTTTTTATCCTCTTTGGAGGGGTTTTTCCACGTTAAATTTGTGTGTTCAATTTCTAAATTAATTCTGCTATTTTTTTTACTTATTACTTAATCGGGTCGATCTCAACAGAAAGTCCGGACTACTTTATACCATATTTTATCTTCTAAAAAACTAGTTTGTGACTTGTATCACGCACAAATTATAATTTTTTGGCAAAAAAAATAATTTTACTTATTTCTATAAATATATAGAATAATTTTATATATATAAATGTGATTTTATTTTAAGAAAAATAAAATAATTTTATATAAAGTATTTAAGTATATTTTTTCTTTCTTATGTTTAAACCGAGAAACTTAACAGTAAACATCTCCTCGTGCAAGACATTTATCGACAAGTCTCTCGATTTAGGCATAAAAGTCTATGGTCACTTGTAAATATTCTGGGCTATAATCCTGTACTAATTGACATGCCTTAAGGTAACCTTTCGCCGTAAAAGTTCACCAATGTTCACTCTTAAACTATCTTTTGAACCATTATAAAATGTTTGAAGTAGGACCAAATCCCGGAGACTATGATATAGGCATTTCCTAAGGAGCCTTTTGAAACGCTCCCATGCCTTATATAAGGTATTTGTTGGGGATAAACTCGTGTAAGCAACAAACAAGAAAAAATAATAAAGAAATTGAAAAGATTGAACACATAAATTTTACGTGAAAAATCCTCTCTGAAGAGGATAAAAAACTACGAATAAAGATAATTTCACCAAATCAGCAAAAGCCAATAGTACAAAGATGGAGATGAAAATTAAACTCCGAAACTCGAAAATAAAAACTCTCAAAACTTAAACACAAAATTTCTTGAAAACTTGTAAAAACTAATAATAATCTTAAAATAATCTACACTAATCAGAATTCGACTGGGACAAATAATCAGAATTTGACTGGAAGAAGAAAATCGAGAAAATTGCAT
The DNA here is from genome assembly GCA_005393395.2 of Gossypium australe. Lineage (NCBI taxonomy): Eukaryota > Viridiplantae > Streptophyta > Magnoliopsida > Malvales > Malvaceae > Gossypium > Gossypium australe. The sequence continues at coordinate 111,139,327 of CM016614.1, read as the reverse complement.
GACATGTTGTGATGAGCCACATCCCCTACCGTGTCGTCATGACATCGTTTCTGCTTGTGACATCCCCAAATCGAAGTTCGGAACTGTGACAAATAAATGATAAATCAGTCAAAATTTGATAAAGCCAGAAAATAAGAATTATCAGCATTATTAGATATTAAATACAAGTATTGAAGGTGGCCGGAAAAATATGCATATTAAAAGAAATAAATCTGGGGTATTGATTAAATTATAAGAGAGTGAAAAGTATTGGAGCTAAAGTGAGAAAATTTAAAGTTAAAATGATTAAATTGAATTGAAGGAAAAAAGGAGGAGAGACTAGAGGAGGAAATTTACTAAAAGAAAAGATGAATCATCTATGGAATTGCAGAAAAGTGAAGGGGTAAAAATGATAAGTATTGGAAAAGATAATTATGGAGATTTAATGATTAAGGATTAAAATTGGTGGTAAAACATGATGAGAGGGTGAGAATGTAAATAATTAATTTAAAAGATATTTTGATTAGATTTTTATATAGAAAAGACTAGAAAATTAGTCTAGAGAAATTGAGAGAAATGAAGGGAAAAGGGCTATAAATCAGCCATCACCCCATAGTTGTCACGTTACCCTCCATGCTATTAAATTAAGTTTTATTTTTCTTTTAATTTAGTCATTTTTACCATTTCTTAACCAATTTAGCTCCAACTTTCAAAATTTCTACATAAGTAGTAGATGAAATTAATAGAAAAGAGTACTAGCTACATCAATACCATAAGATTAGCAACAATGGATGTCTTAGAGGAGAGAGAAAATAAGGGATTGTAAAGAATACAAACAATTGAAGTACGTACTTCAATGTTTCTATTTTATTTAATTTAAACCAAGTATAGAGTATACTAAATTGATCTAATTAATTGTGAATGTGCAAATAATATGTATGAATTTAAATTAGTACAATGAAGTAGTAGGAAAGTGATTAAATTGTAGTTTATGTGTGAGAAATAATGTTGTGTTAGAAAGTTTAAAATGAAATATTGAGTGTTAGTGAATTAGTTACAAAATGATTTTATAGTGAAATTATATTAGATGATAAATTCTCATGATGGTAAGGATTAAATTGTAAAAGTTGTGAAATTTATAATTGAAATAAGAGAAGTTATTTTAAAGCTATAAATGAAAATTAATGCATCTTGAAAAAGTAAATATTAGCACCAAACAGTTTTGGATAGCAATAGTGGTTTCACTTTGAGAATTCGCCAAAAATTGTTTCAAATTAGAGGTTAAATCAAATATGAAATTAAAGATTATTAAGTCTAGTTTCACATAGAAGAAACAACAAAAGTAACGGAATTGTAGATTGTGAGATATAATAATTTATATGAAGCAAGGTCAGAATGATTTCAAGTTTTCCTATTCTAATTTTGAAAAATTATTATAAGTTGTACAAAAATGTTTAGAAGATGAAATTTATATGGATAAAATCTTAATAAGTCTAATTTGAAGGGAAACAATCAGTATCTTAATACAAGACTTGTACTAAAAGATAATAGATTTTTAGTGAAGAAGGGTTAGTGTTGTCTAGCGGTAGAACATGGAAAGATTTAAAGAATAAATTGTATTAATTGGCTTAAATAAAAATTCAGAAAATTTTATGGTTGAAGCTTCATCAAGTTTAGTTTCAAGAACAAAAGGCATAACTTAATTTCGAATCTTGTAGGCCGAGATATAAATATTTTAGTGATTATCACTCAATGGACAACTTTCATAAGAGTATGTGTGAGATTAGAGAAACATTAATTAATGTCACACCTAGGCATGGTATGTTAAGAGTCAAATATTTTTATAAATATATAAATAAGCATTAAGGATGTGGATTGGAGTGGAGGAGGAAGAAAATATTTGTAGAATTATTGTACTATCCCTAAACTGGGTCTAGTAGTTTCAGGTATAATTTTGGGGTTCCAAGTGTGAATTTAGGAATTTATCGGGTTAACAGTAATTTTTAATTTAATTTAGGAGGTCAATTTCATCTAAAATTTATTAAAAAATAATCGGAAAAATAAAAATATTTTTTGAAAATTAATTTTAAAGTAATTAAATAATTATTAGTGAAAATAATTAATTTGGGTCAAAAAAGAATTTTAAAAGAATTTTTATTGGGGGTTAATTTGAGTTAAATTTAAATATTAATTAAATTTAATTTAATTATAAAAAAAAAAGAGAATTTTTGGAGTTTTTATTTGGCAAATAAACCTTTAATTTCGGAATTTCGGAGGGAAAGGATCAATTGGTAAAGTAAGGAAAATGTGAGAGTGGCCATTGAGCAAATTTTTCAATTTTTAAATTTCTGGTGGGTTGTTTCAGTTTTAAACTTAATGCATCTAACCTATTTTTCACACCATTTACATCAGATTAGGGAGCTATAAAATTTGTTTTCTTTGCATGGTTTTAAATATCTATCATCAAAGAATAGATTCAACAAATTTCCTTCTCAAAATACTCTCTTTTTTCACTCGAAATTATTTACAAAAGTAGCCAAAAATATTCTGAAATTTCTCAAAATTCTTGAATCAAGATTTTCAATCAAAGGATTTAGAACGAATCAAAGGTAATTATTATTTCTAAACTTATTTGTATGATGATTAGAAACATATTTACATGATTTGAGTGATATTTACATGATTTTTATTAATGTCATCTTCTTCAAAAGCTTAAACTGCTTTAATGGTGGATTTTGAATTTTGAGAGGAAATCCACAAATCAATGGATATTTCAACTCAAAATGGATCTATTAGAAGGTTTTTTTATCTTCTTTATCAAGATTAAACATGTTTTGTAAGGTAATTTAAAGAAATTTGAATTTCATCATCTTCATGAACCAATTTTCCAGATTTAGTTACACGTTTTAGATATGTTAATTAGGCATTGTAGAACTTCCGAGACTTAGTTTAATTTTGGTTGTAATTGGAATTGGACATTTTTAATTTTGGATGGTTTTATAATATCATATATGCATGTTTGAGTTTGATTATTGAATAACTTGTGGTGTATTGTTGTTTGATAACTCGGTAATTGATAACACGGTGTGTGAGGCATGATGTTTACTCTAACCATTGTTTAAATGAAGCTTCCATGGAGTGGTTTATTAGTGACTAAGGTACGCCACTTGTTTGAATTAATCGGTGGGTGATATGCATGAAATTGAATGTTTAATTCTATTTAATTAAGGCTTAATCGGTGTTAATAAATTCAGTTGAAGGTGTATGAATATGTATGATATGTAAACATAGCTAAATCGGGTTTAATTGGCCATTAAAATACACAAGATCGGGTTTGAAATCGAATTTTTCACACACAAAAAAAAAAAAAAAACTGCAGTGGACTGTTGGGGATTTGAATTTTGGTCTTGTTAAATTGGTTCTCTAGTCCGTGTAAATTACAAATTAGTCCTGTAACTTGATAAGTCTAATTAGAGCCTTAAATGATAAGGAAACTTGATAAAATTTTAGGATTAGACCTGTAATTGATAAAATTTTTTAGAAACACACTCAATCTAAATTTCGAGTATAGTACTGATAGTTTAAAATTGTTACGATTTAGTCCTTAATGATAAAACTTGAATTAGACATCGAAAATAAACTCGGATTAAGCTAAAATTTTTAGGGTTTACATAAATTGACTAAAAGAGGGTTCGTAAATGTTTTGATCTAAATTCGGGTTAGTTTAATCGTAAGTGGTAAAATGACAAAAATGCCCTTAGGTTAAATTACTTATAAAAAGTTTAAAATTGGTTCACAAATTGTTTCCGCATTAATAAATAACTAATAAATTGATATGATTGACGTGTTATAAGGTTAGGGTGTGTCTTGGGTGGTCGTTAGCCAGGGAGTCACTTAGGTGGCTAATGTAACGCTTTGAATTTGGGCTGGTCCGTCCCGTTCGGGTTTGGAGTGTCACAATTATAAAAAATCATAAAGGAATTGTAAATGTTTTATTGAAATACAAAGTAAGTGACTGATATAAAATGAATTACGAAGACCCTAATTGACAAATTGATTATTAATTATTACTAATAATAATGAAAATAAGAGAGGATAAACTAATTTAAAGTAAGTCCTTTAAAGGATTTATTTGTAAAATGTTGATAATTGTGTTAATTTATCAAATTTGGAATTAATGGCATGATCATAAGGCTCAATTACAGAATATCATATGTTTAAGAATAAGTTGGGTAATGATTTTGGATAATAAATTTAGTATGTTTTAAGGCTGAAAAATAAAAAGGTAAAATATAAAGGATTACATTGGTAAATTAACTCAAGCTGAAAATGAAGCACAGAATGTCAATTTGGTATCGATACCAAGAAAAAAGTATCGATACTTTAAGGTAAGTATCGATACCTTGTGTTATGTATCAATACATTAGGTATTTATTTTGAAATTTTCAATTTTGAAGCTTAAAACAGTATCGATATCTTAGTGGTGGTATTGATACTTGGGCCCTATTTTGTGTAAAATGTGATTCTGAAACAAATTTTTAAAAAAAAAATTCACCTGGTGTAGTCTGATATTGTTGTATTATGGAAATAACACATTCATAAATTTAAAAAATGATCGGACAAGGAATCAGATTAAAGGATTTAGCCAAGAATTCAGTAGCACTCAAATGTGACATTCCTATTTTTGACTTGATAGTCAGGTTAGGTATAGGGGTGTTACATTGCTTCTCCCTTGTTTCGTTGTCAAGTTGTCGTGATTTGCATGGCTTCTCGTCGCTACGTCGTTTTCAATTTTTTCTTAATTTGTCTGAAATGTGAGGCATACTCCACAAATCTCCACCTTGACTCGTACTTCCACAATGTCTTATTTGCCGAGCCAACCACAAGCCTATCTTAAACTTTGAAAGATATTAATTGAGTCCAAGCCGTACTTGAACTTTGAAACCAGAATACTTCTAGTCTTCAACTTGTACACTACCAAATAAAAAATGACTCGGGTCTACTTTCCACGAACGTAGTGCTCTGTCTTTCCAAATCCTGCACCCAAAAGAGAACTTCTCTTATTCAAAATGGTCACATACATTTTCCCTTCTATGACCAAATTGCCTCTGCTTCAAACGAGTCGACTCCAACTTCTTAACAGATAAAGGACTTATTGTTTTACCAGTCACTGTTGAACCTTGTAGAACATAAAGACTGTTAGTATTTTGACCTTTACTGTTAGTATTTTGACCTTTCATCAGAACGATAGCCTCACGAGACACTTTAATATCGCTTGACTCGATTTTAATTCTACAACCCTTCAAGTCTAATATACTCAAGGAGATGAGATTCTTCCTTAAATTAGGTACATGTTTAACATCTGATAGTGTCCTTATTGTCTCGTCATGCATCCTAATTTGGACGGTACCTACATCGATTGTCTTATTGGATGAACCATTCCCCCTTATGAAGAACTCCACCTTCAATTGAACTGTATGTGGAGAACTAGTCCCTGTTGGGACACATGTGGAAAGAACACCCTGAATCTAGGATCCATTTGGACATAAACTTAGATCTTTCGGTTGTAGACACCAACAACCAATCATCACCCTTGTCGTTGGTCAAATTAGTGTTAGCTAATTCTTCCTCGTTGCTCAACAACCCTCTTATTTTGCATTTTGTAACAATTTGCCTTAATGTGACCTAACTTCTTGCAGTAGTGACATCTTTTATCTCGATTCTTAATGCTACAAAAATCGAGGCTTACCTATCTAGCTTGTTATCCGAACCAAACTCATTTTTGAGTTTGTCTTTTCTCAACAAGTGATACTTCACATTCTCAAAAAGAGTTATCTTTGCCATAAATCAGGGTCTCCCTGAAAGACTTATATGAAGGGAGTAAAGAGTAAAATAATAGCATAGCCTGATCTTCATCATCAATCTGAACCTCAATGTTCTTGAAATCATTTAAAAGAGTAATAAATTGACTGATATGACATCTAAGGTGCTCATATTAATCCATATGGAACGTGTATAATCGTTGTTTCAACACCAATCAGTTAGCTAGAGACTTTGTTGTGTAATGGGTTTCTAACCTTTTCCACAAGGCAAATGTCATTTTCTCCATCAACACCTCTTGCAATCCACTATTCATGAGACACAACTAAACTACAGACAAGATCTTCTCATCAAGCTTTTCCCATTCTGACTGATCCAGCTTATGGAGTTTTTTCTCGGTAATGACCTTTTTTAGACCGTTATGAACGAGAATTGTCGTTATCCAAACTTGCCACATATTGAAATTTGTGATGCCATCAAACTTTTCAATGTTAAACTTTATTATTGCCATTTTTTTACAGAGTTGGATGCGAAAATTGAACCAAGCTCTGATACCAATTTGTTGGAGATGAACTTGTGTAAGCAACAAAAAAGAAAAATAACGAAGAAATTGAAATGATCGAACACACAAATTTTACGTGAAAAATCTCCTCAAAAAATGATAAAAATCGCGATAAAGATAATTTCACTAAATCGACAAAAACGAAGAATAAAAAGATGGAGATAAAAACTAAATCATGAAACCTGAAAATAAGAACCCTCAAAACTTAAACACAAAATTCCCTAAAAGCTTGTAAAATCTAATACTTAAATGTGTTATGAGTTAATCTTTCTAGGTAGAAAGAAAGCCTATTTATAGGCTAAATTTGTAGGTCAAATAATCTGAAAATAATCTACACTAATCAGATTTTGACTAGAACAAATAATCAGAATTTGACTGGAAGAAGGAAAATGAGAAAATTGCATGACATGTCACGATGTCGCCACGTCCCTTATCGTGTTGTCGCGACGTCGTTTCTGTTTCTCCCCTATTTTTTTGTCACATCATTGTGACATCACATGGATCCTTGTGGCGACGTTGCTCTCTGTTTGTGTCTTAATTTGACCAAAATATGAGGCATACTCCATAGTATCTTCCATATATTGTTTGAAATTCATGATATCCATCATAAGTTTTACTATTGTGTTTGGGGGAAGTACTTAGCCAAAAAATTATTAGCCACATTCTATGAGGTAGTGGATTCCAAAGGTTGGGCATCAAGCCACATAAAAGCTTCATAAAGAAAACGAGAATAATATAACTTTGATAGCTTCTTTTGAAACCACATTAACCTTAAAGGTATTGCATATAGTGATAAATTTCTTCAAATGTTGGTTTAAATCCATTCAACAAAAATTCTTTTAGCATTTTGTAGTTTCTCTTGAAACAAGCCCCTTTCTATTCCCTACAATTGTTTCCACACATTTGAAGTCACTTCTACACTCTCTTCTTCTAATAGCCATTTTGATTTTTTTTTCATTTTCTCAGTTTTTCTTTTTTTTTATTGCAATAACTACTGGATTGTTGTTTGATTCGATGGTTGGTCAAAAAAAACCAGTGTTTGTTTTTAGAATGGTATTATGTTAGTTTGTGCAACAGCCTTCACCCATCCTAGCATACGGTATGAATGAGAGACGCTACCAGAGTATATACAAAACGAAAATCTTAGAGTTGATTAAAATTTTGAGCTTTAAACATTTTTATAAAATCATAAAAAAGTTAAAGACAATTTGAAGGCTTTATAAAAAAATTAAAATCATTTTGGAGTGGTTCGGGGAAGATGAAGTGTATGAGACTCAAAATGGGCAAAACAGTGTAGTTTGAACAAAGTGGTACAAAAATGTTAGAATAGCATGCGAGGTCGCAATGCCACTTGCTGTTTGGGAAAATTCGTGATGTTACAAGGACAACTTCGTGATGTTAGAGGTGAGCACCGCGACATTGCAAAAACAAGGTCGTGACATCACAACAGGCAGCCCAAAACCATTCTAAATTAATCCAAAATCACCTCAAACATCCACAAAATATACCAATAACATATCAATAATTTTAAAAATAATTATAATTGAATTTCTAAACTCATTTAACTCAAATACATGACATAAAACATTCAAACCAAATAAAGGATTAAAGCATGATTAAAAATAAAAAACCAAATTACTTGAACTATGTAAACGGAAAAATATATAGGATTTTTCCTATGTAATTTATCACCTTTTTACTTAAATCCGTTGTTAAAACTAAGTAATTGTTTAATAAATTAATGAAATATGTGAAAATATGAATTTAGGACATAGAAATTATTAAAATGTGATTTTATGCTTTATTATATAGTTTTCATGCAATAAATGGCTTATTTTATATTAATTTGAATATATTATATTTTTTAAGACATAAAGTGGGCCATGCATGATTAAATTAAATAATAAAATATAAAATTATATTTAATAATTTTTTAAAATATTCATTAATAATTTGGATTTTAATTAATTAATTAAATTGGATAAATTTTATTCTTTTGTCCTTTAACTTGTTGATTTATTCTGGACAGATCTGATAGCTTTGCTAGATTACAAAATCGTCCAAATTGGAGACCAAGTCAACCCAATATTTGACTACACATGGCTGTCCATTTAAACCATTATTTGGTTTAATTACACAAGGTCCTTGGAGTGTTGAAGAAATTAGAGATTTGCCCGAAGATTGACGTTGACTGAGTCTCAGTCCTGAGTTGTGTGGCATCCAACATTGCTTAAAAATCAAGAAAAAATCAAGTCAAAAGCCACTAAGCATGGCCGGCCACAATTTGAAGAGATTTGAAGAGTTAACATCCACTATTTTTAGCAAACTATCCCCCTCTCCTCACCTATAAATAAGACCCTCTCATTCCCTCATTCACCATCCCTCAATCATTCCTCATTCATTCTCATCATTCATCATTCTCTCTTCTCTCCAAATTCTCTTAGCCTTTTCCATTCCCACACTTAGCATCATCTCTTCATAGAGATTTTAGCAATTAAGCCTCTTAAAGAACCCTTGGTCGGCCACCTTGGAGAGCCATCAGGAAAGGAGCAAAGCAAAGGAACGAAAGAGCCTCGTCAGTCAGAGTCTTGGGTGACAGCCACTCTGAATTGGGTTTAATCTTTCTTTTCTTTAATTTAATATAAATATATTTGCTATGTGTTCTTTGTTCTTGTTTACAACAACTTTAGCTTAATTTTATTTAAGCTAGAATGGTTGCTTTGATTAAATAATATTTATTTGATTCATGCTTATAATGTTTGTGCCTCAATTGATCATGTTTTCAATTAAAATCAAGTCTGTATTTCGTTCATACGTGATTGAAATGCACCTGAATTAGCTGAGCAATCCTGACCAGACGATGGATAATGGACACATAATTGAAATGTGCATGCTCAATTTAGATCCTGACCCGATAAAATTGTAGGTTGCATAACAACTCTGACCAAGCTCTGTTATCTGCATAGTTTTTAGATTTGTGTGATTAAAATGTTTCAAACTTGATACGTCCCTATTACCTCACACGAATGCTAAGAAACCCTTAGTAAATAAGGATCAGTAAAATGCGTATTTACTAAGTAAAGGATTCCAAAAATACCTCATGTGGTTTTCAAACTCATGAAAGATCGAGTTGCCATGGTATGTTTTTCCGAATGTTATTAAGCATGTTGATAATAAACTGAGTTTAATTAAAGTAATTGCCCTAGTTTATTTATGTTATAATTGTTGCAAATTGTGTTTAATTTTACTAAAATCTATTTCATTCATATAGTTTGCATACTTAGGATAATTTGCATTAGGAATCATTGCATTTAGTTTAATATATTTTAATCACCACTTTTCAACTATATTGTGTTTTTATTTACTAAATTGTTAATATAATTTTACAAATTAAGTGACTCAGCACAAATACAATCCCTGTAGAGACGATAACTCGATACTTACTTATTACTTGATAACGACTATGTACACTTGCACAAACCTACGTGTTACAAACTACAATTCAAGTTTTACAAATACAATATCCAAACTAAGTCTTTATCTACATGTAAAAGTTCTTATACAAATGAAAACTAATATAAACACATTACAACCTCAATTGAAGAGTGATGTGAAGCTCCCAAGCCAAACCCACAACTTCTCGACAAATCTGATACCCATGCATTTAAACAACTAACGTGCGAATCCAAGGAGCTTAGTAAATATACAAGGATAAACCTGTTTATCCTATTTCTTATTAATGTTGAGCCTTTCAAAAGTAATCATTACTAGGTGATCTATCACAATTCGTTATGGCAAATTAGAGTCTTTTCAACACTTATCGTGTAACAGTCTGGTTTGTACCCTAGTCAGAACAGTGGTTTCGAGACCACAAATCCGAGTCCGTATAATATTTTTAAAATTATTTTCTATGCCTATGATATATGATTAAGCATGTGTTAAATTTCTATAAGCTAATTTGTCTGTTCGTGTGTTTAATTTGAGCAAAGGATTGAATTGCATTGAAGGTAAAACTAGCATGCTTTATGAAAAGATGCCTATTTGTTATGTCTTTATAAGTGTGAGGACTTATGTGGCAATTAAGCCAAAACTATTATAGTGGACGACATTAAGTGTGGCTATGTATATTTATATGTTTAGTTATTAATTTAAAATTTATATTATATATTATAAGTTATATTATTATAATGAAAACATTATAATAAAAGATAGGAAGGCCATTATTATCATATGTTTGCCGAAAAACAAAAGAAAAAGAAAGAACAAAAGCATCAGGGGTTTCGGCCATTTCAAGCTTAAATTAAGGTATGTTTTGGCTTTAGATTTTGATGATTTTTATGTTTTTGAGATTGTTGCTTAGTCTACTATCAAGCCCATGTTGTAATTTGAAGAATTGATGATATTTGTGAGTTGTGCCATGGATGAATTAGTGAGCTTTATGATGAATTTAGTTGTTAAATGAAAGATATGTGTAAGATGAACATATTTTATTCTTGAAATTTTGATGAATTTAGCTAAATAGGGCTAAATTGAGAAAATGTTAATTTGAGGGACTAAATTGTGAATTTGATGGAAAATATGGGCTTGTATGATATACATAAGCATTCGGCTAAGCATGAGTATGTAATGATTTTGTGTATTTGATGTTTTGAGAAAAATAGACTAAATTGATAAATGTGCAAATGTGAGGGCTAATTTGTAAATTGCCCTAAAAGTATGTATGTGGATCAAATTGAATAAATTATTGAATAAAAGGGTAAAATTTGAATATGTATAGATCAAGAGCCGAAGAAATCGAACTTAGATCGCAGGAAAGCGAAAGTAACCGTATAGCTGTTTCCGTTCAGTTAAATCGAATCCGAGGTAAGTCATTATGCAAATAAACATATTTGTATTGAATTGTGTAGGTCCTTATAACTATTGAATACAATGAATGACTATGCAATGAGGTGTACATGATTTCTGAGATAAAAACGACATAGTAGCAATGTCTAATAAGTCCCGTACGAACCTAGGAATGGATAGGATTAGCTATGTCATGACATAGGTATTTGTTCTGTTTTATCATGTAAGACCACGTCTAGGACGTTGGCATTGATTCAAGATTTCATGTAAGACCACGTTTGGGACGTTGGCATCGATATGATTTATACATGTAAAACCATGTCTGGGACATCGACATCGTATTAATTCGTGTAAGACCCTGTCGAGGACAGTGGCATCGACATCTGATTACATATAAGACCACGTCTGGGATGTTGGCATTGTGTGACTATTCTGAGTATCCTTATATCCTATTAGATTCCGAACGGTTCAATGGGAAAATTCTGAGCTATGAACAATTACGTGAATATATATTCGTTTCAGGTATGTTTGGTATATACACTAAGTGTGTATCAAAGGTAGGTACCTATATGCATTTGTTTTGAAGGAATGTATGATTGAACATGAGAATTTGAATGAGATACAAGAATGGATATGAATAAGCTAAGTATATATGTGATTTATGAAATGAAATATGTGGTAAGCTTTGTGTGAGTAAAAGTGCCAAAGTCTATGAAATGAAATGGCTATGAGATTTTATAAGTACCAATGATACAATTTGGTTATATGCATTGTGTATTAAGTTTATTTGTATATGACTTACTAAGCTTTTGGAAAGCTTACTCTGTGTATATGTTTTCTCTATTTATAGATCGTCAAAGCTATTGAAGGCTCATGGACCGTCGAGGATCGTCATCACACTACTCAACTTGTTTTGGTACATTTTGGAAATGTATATAGCTAGATATGACATGTATAGGCTAGTTATTTGTTTATGAATATGAAGTGAACTTAGCCATGTGATTTGGCTAGTTATGTGTTGGCAATATGCATTAATGAATATCATATGTGATGTATATTTTGGTATAGTTTTGATAGTATATGAAGTGGTTAAGTTCAAGGTAAGTATTTGAATGAATTATGCTTGTGTTTACATGAGTTTTAGTCTTGTAAATTGGCTTGGTTGAAGTTGGATTTTATATGTAGTGATTGGATATTTATTTTGATATGTTCTTGGTTGCCAAATGTGCATGAGATGTATTGGTAATTGCTTGTAGGTATGACCCTAATGTGGGTGGCATATTGGCCTTGCAAATGGCCTATTTTGCCACACGGTTGTGGCACACGGGCGTGCCTAGTGACCGTGGGACTAAGTCAGTAGCTAGTTAAGAGTACATGGCCTTGGCACACGGACGTGCCTGGTAGCCGTGTGGTGTAGTCAGGATCGACCACGGCCAAAGTGCAAAGGTGTGCTTGGTGGTTATGGAGCCCAGTCAGATTTGACCATGGCCAAGGTACACGGGCGTGCTTGGTGGCCGTGGAGTTAAGTTAGATTCGACCACGGGGGAGACACATGGGCGTGCCTAGCAGCCGTGGGAGGCACACGGCCTGCCTACACGGGCGTGTAACCCCTGAAACTTAGAAAGTTTAAAATTTTTCGAGACTTTCTATATATGTTCCGGTTTAGTCCCGACTCAATTTAAAGCACGACTAAGGTCTTGTTGACCTATTTAAGGGACATTATGAGTGTGTTTGATGAACGGATGTATGTAATGTCAGTAAAAGTTTCCGATCTGTCCGGTAATACCTTTAACCCTAGTCCAGCGATGGTCACAGGTTAGGGGTGTTACATATCGAGATTGTTTTCTAGCTCTTTTATATGTTTTAATTAGTTCAAGGTTAATTTTTAAAAAATCAACGTTTTACGTAATTTTAGCCATATTATGACCTAATGGGCCAATACGAGTTTAGGGATGAACTAACGAGCTATTCGAGTGTACAGAATAATGATTTCGGGTTAAGAACGTGAAGAACGATGGCAACATCGTGACACCAAGCTGTGGTGTTGCAACAGCGGACTTTGAAGCCAAATAATTTAGACTTAAAAGGCAGTGTCGTGATACCAATCCTGTGGTGTCGTGACACCGGCCCTGTGGTGTCGCAACACCGAGCGATGAATCAACATAAATTAATCAATGGCATTTTAGTCTGCACAATTTATAATTATCAGTTTTGAAGGTTGTAACTAACCTAATTAGGTAAGACATTTTTTTTTACTATAAATAGGTGTGTTTAGCCTCATTTTAAGAGGCTTGGTGAAAGGGGCCACTTAGTTTAGGTATAGGTTTTTATTTTTTATTTTTTTCTTTTTTTTTTAATTTAGTCCTAAACAAGATTTGTTCTTTTTTTATCTTGGATTTGATTTAGATCCATGTCTTTAATTAAGTAGTTTTTATTTATTTCTTTGTGGTTTTCAATTGCAATTGGAATTATCTTAGCGACTGTCAAAGGAAATCTAGCTTTTGCACGCAAATCAACATAAAAATGGATTTATTCTCTTATTTCCTTTATTTATTTATTTTTTTTGTTTTGCATGTTAAATAATAAATTAGAGATAATTGCATCTAGATCCATGAGTGGCTAGTTTTCTTAGGGAGATTAATGAACAAATTTGTGAATAATTAACGGAAGAATTATGCTTTTAGTTTGAGTTAGTTGGTTTAAATTATGTGCAATGAAACCCTAGGAAGTAATTTAGGATAAACAAGATTGAGAGATAAGTTTACCGAGTAAATCATAATTTATCCTGGTCAAGAAAGTGAGGTCGAGAGATAAGTGTGTATTGGTCGATTAGTTAATTAATTAGAGGTTAAGATGTAATAACTTGTTAATTAATAGCTAACTCGACAAAATTTGAGTTCTGAAGTTAATTAGGAACATTAAAGTGAGTTAATATTTTTTCTTGCTTAATTGGATAAACTTTGATTGTTAAATTTATTGTCTTTAATTTTAGTTAATTTATGTTATTTCGATTAATTATTTTTATTTTGATTTCTCATAATATAATTTTATATTATTACTATTTAGCCCTGTTAGTGTAGAAAATTAATTTTAGTTTAATTTAACCTCCCTTGGATACGATCCTCAAAATACTTCTTGAAGTGTTTCGTTGTACACTTTATTATATTACAATTTGACCCATATACTTGCTGTACCACTGCTTTTTGTATTATCTTTTTTGTTGTAGTATTACTAGTCTAGACGTTCAAATGTCTGATGGTGGTCAACTTGTTGGCGTCAGCCCAGGAGGTTTCGACATTAAATTAAAAATTTATTTTCTACACTTTAATAGGATAAATAGGAAAATTCAGTATTATAGATATGAATTTTTATTTTAGTTATTTTTATTTGATATAATTTTTAGGTTATTAATTTTATTTTAATTTCTCTGACTTTAGTATATAACTTGAAGAGAAACCATCCCAATCGAGTCAAATCCTGAACCAGAGAGAATTTGGAGATGAAGCCATTAACAAATGCAAAATAATCCACTCGTGGTAGCTAACTTACCTTGAAAAAAACCCTCTACTTTATGAACCACCTAAACCACTAGCATAGTTCCGAAAAGAGCCATTGTTGGCTTGACAAGAGCGAACATTGCGTGAATAAGCGCTAGCCACCTTAGATGGAGTTTGAGGCAGTATTGAGAGGTCGACGATTAACGCTAATAATTTGGAAATCAGGACAACCACCATCCTAATGATTCAAAATAATTTGCTATTTTGGGGCAATATGATGGAAGACATGAATCAACAGTTAAAGTGATTCCTGCAGCTCTGTGATACTTTCAAGTCTAACAGGGTTATCGGTGATGCCATCTGTCTTCGGTTGTTCCCTCTTTTGCTGTGCGACAACACAAACGAATGGTTGGATTTACAAGATCTTGGTTCTATCACGACATGTGATGAATTGGCCGGGAAATTTTTACACAAAATCTTCCCCATTAGTCAAACCATCCAATTGAGGTACGACATTGCCAACTTCAAGCAATTCGAAGGAGAAACCTTATACAATGCGTGGGAACATTTTAAGTCACTACTAAGAAAGTGCCTACATCACGGAATGTAAGAGTAGCTGCAACTTCAAATATTTTACAACAGATTAGATGGTAGCTTAAGAGCCATATTAGATGGTGCATCTGACAACACCTTCCTGAACAACACATAGGAGAGAGCCTATCAATTAATCGAGGACATGGCTATGAACTCATACATGTGGCCCAACGTGCGATTCTCATATAATCTGAAGGTGTCGATGGCTAAAGTGGTAAAAAAATACTACAAATATCAACAAATTTTGGAAAATTTACATTGTTTAAAGATCATTGTTAAACCATCCATGAACATTGTTGCTCGAAGCTACATGTCGTATTTTTAAACCCAACCAGAAAAAGTTAATTATTTGGGAAATAAGGGTGGAAATCCTTATTGAAACATGTACAACCCTGGTTGGAAGGACCATCTGAATCTAAAGTGGGGAGGCAATCAAGGTAGCAGAAAGCCGATTCAGAATAAAAAAATCCTCCATGTCAATCACTGCATATTCAACAATCTCAAGAAAAATCCATTAGCAACAATCACGTAAGTTGTGGTCAACAATTGGATTGTATCGAAGGTGAAATACAACTAATGAGATTCAACAATCAACAAGTGAAATTCAAATGTGCTCAAACTTGTGCCGATGTGGCTGAATTAAAGGAAGAGATATACAACATCGTAAGCATGTTGAACGAAATGAGAAGGCAAAGGGCTACGGACATTCCGAGCAATATGGAAAATAATCCCTGAAAAGAGGGAAAAGAACACGTGAATTCTAGGTAAGATATTAGTAAGCCCGAGTCTGCCCATGAAAAAGGAGGATGATAAGGTTGAGACGGTTGACAAAACCTTTGATGAGTCTGAACTTGAGAAATAAACAAAGAAAATAGTCGAACTAATAGTTGAACAAAAAATTGCACAACTCTCGGAAACAATGTCAAAAGCACATACCTTTTCCATCAAGGCTAAAGGACAAATGGATGAAGCAGAATTCGTAAGTTTTCTAAAATTATTTAAATCCCTTAATGTTAATGATAAAACATAATTTATACATATTTTGACCCCATGCTTGGCTTATTTTTGGATGAATTTCATTAGATTTGATGAATTCGATGCTCCTAATCCTGTAATTTCATGTTTTACACTCAGGAAAGCTTAGGGAGTCGAAAGAACGAGAAACAGCCAAAAAGGGACAAAATGGGCCTACCTTAGAAATCAACACAGCTTGGACTGTCAGACCACACGACCGTGTGTTACAAGCAGAATCAAACACGGCCTGGACTATCGCACATGAACAGACCACATGACCGTGTATGACGGGCAAAATCAAGCACGGCCTAAGGCTATCGAACACGGGCGTGTCACACGAGTGTGTCCCTGCCGAACCCAGGTTTAATTCTATTCGAAAAAGGCTACTTGTGGGCCAAGAAAGACATCCCAATGCCTATATAAACACATTAGGGGAGGTCCTAAGGAGGGACACAAAGTAGAAAGTAGAAAGTACTCGAAGACAACCATTGGAAGTAGCTTGGAAGAGGGATCTCCATCAAGACTGAAGATCTCCTATCAATTTCTCTTGAAGTTTTTGGGTTTTCTTATGTTT
Source organism: Gossypium australe (assembly GCA_005393395.2). NCBI lineage: Eukaryota > Viridiplantae > Streptophyta > Magnoliopsida > Malvales > Malvaceae > Gossypium > Gossypium australe. The sequence continues at coordinate 111,122,442 of CM016614.1, read as the reverse complement.
TGTAGTTTTCCTTATTTTAAGATGTTTTCTTCTATCAGTATGAACTAAATCCCTTAAATACCTGAGGGGATGAAACCTAAGACAGATCTTATTACTATTTGATTTATAAGATAAATACTGGTTCTTATTCTTAACAGCGAGCTCTTATTCTTGTTTTAATAATTCAGGTTATTGATTCAAGTCGAATGTGCTTATTCAGAGGAGAAAAAGTCCTTGTTTAAGAGTAGATCAACACAATTAAACGGGGTTGAATGCAATCCTAGATATAGGACGACGTAAATCTGCAGGATTAGAGTCAAATCTAATAAGGGAATCCATAGATCGAGTTAATGCGACAATATGGGTTTTAATTAGAAAGAGATTTCAATTAATCAACCTAGAGTCAGTTGTTTTTAGTCTTGAAAGAGATATTAACATAAATCAGGGATTTCTACGGATTAAGTCAAGTGAATAAATCGTATGAATCAAAAGTAATAAGTGAAGTCTAGGTGAATTCTTCCTTGGGTATTGCCTCTTTCATAAAAGTTGTCTAAAAGTATTTTTCCAATTCATTCTCTGTCGTGTTCTTAATTAGTTTTAGTTTAAAGGAAATCACTCCAATTCTTAGGCTAGATAATAGAAAGATAGTAATTACTAGTACTCTTGGTCCTCGTGGATACGATATTATCGGTCTTACCATAACTATACTATTAAACGATAGGTGTGCTTGCCTTTATTGTGATCATAGTTAGTTAAAGACACATCAAGTTTTTGGCGCCGTTGCCGGGGACTAAGATATTAGGAACATTAAATTTTTTTACTTTAGCCTTTTTTATTTTATTGCAATTTATTTTTATTTTTATCTTTATTTTTACTTTTCTAATTTTACACTTTGTTTGCTTCTGGCAGGAGTCTCTAATTTATGACTTGAATAAACCTGTCAGGACCATTGCTTTACTATAGTGAGATAGAGAGCACCGCTTGTAGAAATCGACGAGAGATAAGACGAAGTCTACAATACATAGAGGAAGAGCAAGAGGATTATAATAATACTACCGAGGAGATGGCTGATAACAACCCGCTACCTCCTGTGGTTGCCGCAAATCCAGTGAATCAAAATCCTACTCCTCGTACTATGTATAATTAGACTAAGCCTACTTTAACAGGAACTGAATCAAGTATTGTTAGACATGCTATTGCTGCTATTAATTTTGAACTGAAACCTAACACTATTCAGATGATTCAATAGTTTGTTCAGTTTGATGGTTTGCAGGATGAGGATCCAAACAATCACTTGGCAAATTTTCTGGAATTCTGCGGCACTTTCAAGATAAATGGCGTTTCTGATAATGCCATTCGCCTTCGGTTGTTTCCCTTTTCATTGAGGAACAAAGCTAAACAGTGGTTGAACTTGTTACCACAAGGATCAATCACTACATGGGAGCAAATGACCGAAAAATTTTTGTTAAAATATTTTTCGCCGGCTAAAACGGCTAAGTTGAGGAATGATATCTTTTTTTTTGTGCAGATGGATTCAGAAACTCTTTACGATGCATGGGAGAGATACAAGGATCTACTGAAAAGATGCCCTCACCATGGGTTACCTTTGTGGCTACATGTTCAAACCTTTTAGAATGGTGTGAACCCCTCAACTAGGCAGTTGATTGATGCAGCCGCCGACGGTACACTAAACAATAAAACACCCGAGGCTGCCTACGAATTCATTGAAGAGATGTCACTGAATAACTACCAGTGGCAAGTTATGAGGACGAAGCCAACAAAAGCAGCCAGAGTTTTCAACCTCGACGCAGTGACAATGCTATCAAACCAGGTAGAGCTTTTAAGTAAAAAGATTGATGGTTTGTGTGGTCCTTCGCAGGTACATCCAGTGATGCAGTGCGATGCAAATGGAGGAGGGACAAACAATACAGAATACCCGTCCTACAACCCTGGCATAGAAAACGAACAGATGAACTATATGGGTAATAATTCTAGACCTTAGAATAATCACTATAGTAACACCTACAATCCAGGTTGGAGGAACAACCCAAACTTGTGATGGGGTGGTCAAGGAAATCAAAGACAACAACCCCCTCCAGGATTCCAACAACAACCCTACCCATAGGAGAAGCCGAACCTTAAGGAGATGCTAACAAAATTCATCTCGGTGTCAGAAACCCATTTTTAAAACACTGAAACAACACTCAAAAATCAGCAAGCGTTGATTCAAGGGCTCGAGAACCAAATAGGACAGCTTGCCAAGTTGACCTCAGAATGACCACAAGGTAGCTTGCCAAGCAACACTGAAACTAACCCAAAGGAGCAACTTCATGCCATTACTGCTCATGATAGTGAAGGGTTAGACGAACCAAACCCGAGGCAAGAAAATGTGGTAGATAAAGGTAAGGTTGAGGTAAGCCATAATAAACCAAAACTGGTAAGTACAGAGTACCAACCTCGTGTGCCATATCCCAATGTGATGAAGAAAGACCACACAGATGAAAAATTCGGTAAAAAAAAATTACATATTAACTTACCGTTTATTGAAGCTCTTTCGCAGATGCCCAATTCAGCAAAATTTTTAAAAGAGCTTTTGACAAAAAAATGGAAGTTAGACAATGCATCGCATGTGGAGCTAAATGCAGTGTGCTCAGCAATTCTACAAAATAAACTACCTCGTAAATTAAAAGATCCAGGTAGTTTTACGATTCCTTGCTTAATTGGTGGTTTATCTGTTAATAATGCTTTAGCTGATTTAAGGGCAAGTATCAATGTTATGCCTTATAAAATGTTTAAACAGTTAGGTCTTGGGAAACCCAAACAAACTAGGATGAGCATTCAATTGGCTGATAAAACCATTAGAGTTCCCAAGGGTACATTGAAGATGTACTATTAAAAATTGATAAATTCATATTCCCAGTAGACTTTGTTGTTTTAGACATGGATGAGGATAGTGACGTTCCTTTAATTTTAAGACGACCCTTTTTAGCAACTGCTAGGACCATTATTGATGTTGATACAGGGGAATTAATACTTCGTGTAGGTGATGACATGATTAAACTCCAAGCACGTGGTTCTGACAGAATACTTAGTGATCAAGATGATATAAGTCCTGTTAATGTAAGTAAACTTAATGTTCAATCTTCTTTGTAGGAAATCCCTCGGGAAAAGATGACGGAGCCATGGTCTAGCTCTCATATTGAGAATAGAACTGCTCATGAGGAACGAAGGCTCCAGATCGAGGAACTAGATGAATGGCGGACACTCATCAAGGAGAACCCGAGAAAACACGATGAACCAAAGCGACTCCATACGAGCCTAAAAACAAAATGACCCAAATTAAGGTTGGAGATCGAGTTCTAATGGATAATGCAGACCCTCGTATTGCCACTTCTGAACCTAATGGAACAACCCCTTTCACGGTACTCAGTGTTTTCCCATACGGTACAGTCGAAGTAACTCATCCCAATTTGTTACCTTCAAGGTAAACGGTACTCGTTTAAAACCTTATTTTAACAAAATTGATAGCAAGAATGAGGAATTTCAACTCCTCGAACTTCCATGATTATGCGAAAGAAAGGTGAGTCGAGCTTAGACACTAAATAAGTGCTTCTCGGGAGGCATCCCGAGCACTAACCCCATTAATGTCCAAAATTTCAATTTTTAGCACCTAATTAAAAACTAACTAAATTAATAAAGCGCAGGTTTCCCTATCCACACGGCCTTGTATACGGGCGCGGCCGTAGCCGTGTGGACACCATGGGTAAGTACATTGGCATGGCGGAAGCCGTGTGGAAACAGGACGAAAATTACCCCCAAAACACGGACTGCGACAAAGTGCCACGACCGTACGATACGGTCGTAGTCGACACTGACTAAAGAACACGGGAAGCGATAAATCCACACGGGCGTGCCTTAAAACCGTGGGCAATACTGAATAAATGACACGGGTGTGTGACATGCCCGTGCCCAAAAGTTGTAGTTGAAGCTGAGTAAATCACACGGGTATGCGGCACGCCCGTGCCTATAAGTCGTGGTCGATACCGATCAATCAACATGGGCGTGAAAACCTTTATACAGGCGTGGAAAAATGAACGCAGTATCATACGGCCGTGTGAATCGGCCGTGTGACCTAACACGCCCAGGGCACAAGGGCGTGGGCCGCGACCATGTGCCCCAATCTCTATTTAAACCACCTTCTTTTGTTCACTTTTTCCCCCAAATCTTCTTTCCCCCAACCCCCAGCCACCCCACCCCTTTTCGACCACCACTCTCCTCCTCCACCTTTTTCCTTCCTCCCTTCTTCCCCAACCCAAAACCCCCCTTTCTCCCTTTTCTTTTCTCATTGTATTTCTTCCTTCTTTTCCCTTTCCCCCTTTCCCTTATTCCTTCTTTACACCGCCACCACACCAACCACCATCCTTGCCATCGTTGGTCACTCTTTTTCCCCTTTATTTTTGAAATCATATCTATTTTCCATTATTTATTTTTATTTTTATTATTTTGTTCTTATTCTTCACGCCATTTAGATTTAGCTTAGGGTACCATAAGTTAATATTGTTAATTTAAAAAACACTACTTTTGTTAGGAATATTCTATTATTTAGGACTATTTAGATATTACCTGTGGCGATACTTGAATTATTGCAACTCGTTTTTAGGCATATAATGACTATTACTTGAGGCAAGACCAAGGCCGCTGTCCCCACTTCAAAAAGTGGAATGATTCTGGCGCGGCCTCCCCGTGCGCGACCACTGTACAACAGATATACCACAACTTCCTCATAAGTTCATACCGGCTGCTTCATTGACTCGACAAGACAAGGACCTTTAAGTCCATTTATTTTTTCCTTTTCTTTTATTTTCATTTTTAAATTCTTCCCCTTTATCTTTCTTGTCTTTAATTTATATTAGTATATTTTGATTTTTTATATCTCTGGCTGTTTCTTATCGAGTACCAATAACAAAGTCAATTCCTAAAACTCCCTAAAACTTTATTGATGACTCCTCAGTTTCAAAAGGCTCAAGGTGCTATTAAGGAACAACCAAACTACTGGAGTATTCTCCCACTGTTCACCTCTGCCTAGTTCATCATGCTTATTTCTAAGGAGTTCATCCATAATTCAAGAAGTTTCACTTCTCTCCCTATCTTATGATTTTCTTCATCTATTTCATTATATATCTTTGTACATTGAGGACAATGTACATCTTAAGTGTGGGGAGGCTAACTATAGTATTATTTGAAAATCCCTGAATTATGTCTTGTTTTTAAGTAATTTTCTCATATTACTATTAGAATGAAACTTCTATTGAGTTATGATTTTCATCGATATGTTTTGAATTAAGTCATAGGTGATTGTGCATTGATGGTTTAAACTTTAAGACATTAGAGAATCAAGCATGATAAGTCTATTTTCAGAATTAAAAATTTATTAGGTTGTTTCCCTAAATTTAAATATTACTTTGAAGTTTGAAATTTGCAAGGATTACATAAAAAAACCATAAAATTTGTGAGGTTTTGAGCCTTTTAGAGCATATATTTTTCTTGCTCACTTTATTGTTGGTTATGAGTGTGTCAATATTGATTTGTTATTCTAGAACTTGCTTCGATTATGCATGTCGAGACCACACCCTTGATTTGATATACTGAGGTGATAAAGGCACCTAGGTTTTAACCCACTTATTCCATTAAAAGCCTACTTTCATAATTAACCCCTAGTGAACCCTTTTGAGCCTAATAAACCGTTTCTTGACCCACCCATTAATATTAATCCAAAACCAAATTTTTACTTCTCCTACTATATTGACTCCCCTTTTGTTGAGATTTGATTTGATCAGTTGCCTAACTATTTTCTTTATTTCAGTTGTTAAAATTTATCTTAAATACTTGTTCTTATTCAAAAAAAAAGTTGGAAATATATTCATTATTAGTGCTATGAGCTTAAATGGTTAATTTCACATCTTTAGAAGAAGCTCGTGTTATTAGGGATAAGTTTTCAATCGATGTAATTATTCAGTATTAGTTTATTTTTTTCTAGTAAGGTAAATTGTCAATTCAATCTCGATTCTAACCTTCTAATTCAGGCTTTATCCACACCTTTAACCCAAACCCCATTACAACACTTTTTAAAGACCTTTTGATTTGTGTATCATCTCATTTTATAGTGGTGGAGATTTGATTTTCATGCAAGCTTATGGTAATGACTTTTCGTGTTTAAATTTTGAGTGCTTAATTTGAACCTTAAACACTTTGAGTGATTTGAGTGAACCTTCAGTGAGGATGAAACACCCCAAACCCGGCCCACGAGCCTCGACCAGATCTGGTATGTTCCTCGAAAAACAGTTCAAGTTCTTTGAAAATCTTTGAGTAACTTTTGAGGAAAAACATGATTTGGGTTGGGCTTAAGTTGGAAAGCAATGTTAGGTTTCAAAATGTTAAGTAAAAAGGGATATGCCGAATTTGTTCAAGATTTTAACTTTAATGAGAAATCACATGAATCTTAGGCGTCAAAGCATTTAGGGTTTTATTTTTAAATAATATACTTAAACTTTAATTTGATAAATTCCGTAATATTGTGAAATAAATAATATGCATGCATAAACAGTTTATCACTATGGCCTTATTACATCAAATCAATCCCAAAATAAATTTAAAGTATTTAAAATAAAAATAAAATGTCCAAATCATAAAAATTTCCTTGCTGAGCATGGCCACCTTTAAGCTCCTGCCGACCCGGTCCATTACTGATCATCACTTGAAAAATGTTCCCCAACGGGGTGAGTCAAACAGACTCAATGTGTAACCAACACTAAAATTTAACAATTCAGGCATACATTATCATATCACATATATTCATATCAGAGATAGGAAATAATGATGCAACCCAAACCCAAATCTATATGCCATCCGCTACACATCACCCGTACCAACCTGCACACCGTGGGGACTACTAAGTCAACCCTCCATCCGCTACACACCATCGAAGGCAGTCGCTGCAGTCAACGTGCTCATTGCCCTTATAAAATTCATGGCATAGCCACCAGATACATATTTCATGTCATGAGACACCATATTCAGATATCATGGTCTTAAGTCACCACATTCACTTATCGTGGTCTTAGGTCACCACTTTCACTTCCCCTTTTCATAATATCCCATTTGCCCTATGTCATACATATTATGTAGTACAATGCCTTGTTTCACATTCTTTTTATATTCACAGTCATGGCATAACAAATCATTTCATACTCATAGTAGGAGTAGGAAAACGTACCTTAGTATTGTGTACCATAACAGGGTACTTAGCCATATTCACATTCTTATAAACATGTTCATTTAAGTATTGCCATAAATTTTATTAAAAGATAGTGTGGGGTACACACCTGATTAACTTAGCAACTTCACTTCAAATCCCGAAAATTCGATCGCACTGCTTTAGATCTCTTAATGCCTATATTCGGCCAACACTAGGAATATTTAATAAAAAGCCATTCGGCCATAAATCCAAATCCTAATAGGAGTAGTACACTTAAAACCTACCTTGGTGTCGATTTCACCAGATCCCGAAATTAATCCCTTGGCTATGAAGATGTCGCAAAACCTATAGGGTATGTGTTAGATTCGGCCTTTTTGCATAAAAATCTATTAAGATGGCCTATGGCTGAATATTACTTATGGCTTACCTTAGATCCTTAAATCCCGAAATAGTTGACTTGAACAAATCCCGAGAGATATCTTCCTTGTAGTCGACAACTAGCAAATCCCGGAACCTTTTTCCAACGTTTTGGCCAATATCATTAAGGTTAGTTTCCAACATTCGGCTATATAAAGAAAAGGAATGATCAAGACAATAATCGGCCCTTACCCTATTTATGGAAGTCGACAGCACTTCTTCTTGATATGCCTTGAGATATTCGGCTATAGGCTAGAATGAACTTGATTTTGGCTTCCTTGAATAATCGGCTATGGTCTTAAAAAGGCTTACTTCTGGCTTTTGAATGGTGTGAGGGAATCGGCTAGGGGTTGTCTTTGGGGTTTCGGCTTTTGATGAATTGAAACAAAGAAGAAGAAGAATAGAGATGGAGGGTTCGGCAATGGTGAGTCTTTGAGAGGGAGCTTGCGATTTTGTCAGAAAAAGAAAATAGAGAAGATGGCAAGAGAATTTCGGCAGAGGCTTCAAAAGAAAAGAAAAAGAAACAATGGCCTTTCTTCATGCTTTTGGCCGAAAATACCACACTTAGTTCCCCCCTAGTCGGCCAACTCTCTCTATTTTGATAACTTTATCTCTTTAATTATCACTTTATTCAATAATAGAATTAATCCTTCAATTATCTCTTATCTCTTAATTAAAAAAAATACCAATAATTATCCATCATTTATCCATCTATTTGCCAAATTTTAACAAAAATAAAACACCTCCCTTTAGTGCCTTAATGCCGTCCACTTCTCCCTCTTAATGCCGAAAAATAAAAGCTCCTTTTGTTTTCCTTGTGTCTCGAACCTAGGCCCATTTGCATAGCTTGTGGCGTCACTTATGTGGGCCTTTAAGTGGCGCCTTGTAGCCACTTTACCAAGCTCATTTCCATGTCAAAACTCCCCCCATTTATTTTCTTAAGACCACCTTGCTTCAATTTCCTCTTTTAATACTTAAAACTTCATATTTCTAAAGACATTTCCTTACATTTCCAAGGTTCTATAAATACACACAACACATTCATAACACATAAGGCATACTATTTCATAAAATTAAGCAAAAATGCACTAGCCCAATTTCAGGATATTACAGTTCTACCCCCCTTAAAATAAGTTCGTTCCCGAAATTACCTGGCTGAAATAGGTGAGGGTATTGCTGTCGCATTGCTTCTTCTGGCTTCCACGAAGCTTTTTCTGATCCATGGTTTCTCCATAATACTTTGACTAGAGGAACTGACTTCCTCCTTAACACTTTCACATCACGTGCTAGAATCTGAATCGGCTCTTCCTCGTAGGATAAGTCTGGTGTTAGCTCCACCTCCTCGACTGGTACCACATGAGATGGATCCGATCAATAGCGACGTAGCATGGACACATGGAACACGTCGTGCATCTGCTTCAACTCTGGTGGCAACTCTAACTGATATGCCACTGGCCCAATTCGCTTCAAAACCTTATAAGGTCCTATAAACCTTGGACTTAACTTCCCTTTTCGACCAAATCTCATCACCCTCTTCCAAGGCGAAACTTTGAGAAACACTTGATCTCCCACATCAAATTCTATCTCTTTCTGTTTGAGATATGCATACGATTTCTGCCTATCAGATGCTTCCTTCAACCGAGCTCGAATTATTTCAACCTTCTCTTCAGATTCTGCCACTAACTCTGGACCCAAAACGCGACGTTCCCCTGATTCCGTCCAGCACGTAGGAGTGCGACACTTCCGTCTATACAACGCTTCATACGGTGCCATTTGAATACTGGCCTGATAGCTGTTATTGTAGGCAAATTCCGCTAATGGCAAATACTCTTCCCAACTTCCTCTGAAATCCATCACACAGCCCCTCAACATATCCTCTAACACTTGGATTACCCGTTCAGACTGCCCGTCTGACTGTGGATGAAAAGCCGTAGCAAAATCCAACTTGGTACCCAAAGCCTGATGTAGAGCTTTCCAAAACCGAGAAGTAAACCTTGGGTCCCTATCTGAGATAATCGACACCGGCACTCCATGCAACCTTACAACTTCCGCCACATACAACTTTGCCGACCTCTGCAAAGAATAGTCAACTCTCACCGGAATGAAATGCGCGGACTTAGTCAACCGATCTACTATTACCCATACCGAGTCCTTCTTAGTAGGCGTAAGGGGAAGCCCACTAATGAAGTCCATGGTAATTCTCTCCCACTTCCACTGCAGAATCATGATTGGCTGAAGCAATCCTGACAGAACTTGGTGTTCAGCCTTAACTTGCTGACACGTCAAACACTTGCCAACAAATTCTGTAACTTCTTTCTTAAGTCCAGGCCACCAAAACTGTTCCCTTAAGTCTCTATACAACTTAGTGCCTCCAGGATGCATAGCATAAGGGCTACCATACGACTCCTGAAGAATCTTCCGTCTTAGCTCCGGATCCTTAGGCATACAGACTTTACCTTTGAAACACAACACTCCCTCGTCATTAATACCATAATCTTCTACCTCCTCGTTCTGTACTCGCTGTAGCTTAGTACTTAGTTCCTCATCAACCAACTGCCCCTCTTTCACTTCATTCAACCATGTCGGCTTAATTTACAGCTCTTCCAGCAAACTTCCATCATCATACAAACTTAGATGTGCAAACATCGCCCTTAGATCTGACGCCACCTTCCGACTTAGGGCATCTGCCACTACATTCGCCTTGCCCGGATGATACTCTATAGAACAATCATAATCCTTCAATAATTCCACCCACCTTCGTTGTCTCAAATTTAATTCCTTCTGAGTCAATAAATACTTAAGACTCTTGTGGTCTGTGTAGATTACTGACTTTTCCCCGTAAAGATAGTGCCTCCACACTTTAAGAGCAAAGACCACTGCTGCCAATTCCAAATCATGAGTTGGGTAGTTAACCTCATGTGGCCTCAATTGTCGAGACGCATACGCAACTACTTTCCCATCTTGCATCAACACGCATCCCAATCCTGTATGAGAAGCGTCACAATACACCACAAAACCCTTCCCTGCCTTCGGCTGAATCAAAACTGGAGCTTCAGTCAATACCCTCTTAAGCTTCTCAAAACTTTCCTGTTGCTTATCTCCCCACACGATAGGTACTTCCTTCCTCAATAACTTCGTCAAAGGCGCGGCAATCGACGAGAACCCTTCCACAAACCTTCTGTAGTAGCCTGCTAATCCCAAGAAACTACGAATCTCTACCACCGACCTAGGTGGTTTCCAATCTAACACCGCTTCAATCTTCCTAGGATCCACCCTTATTCCTTCTGCAGACACCACATGTCCTAAAAACGCAACCTCCTTAAGCCAAAATTCACACTTGCTGAATTTGGCATATAGCTTCTTCTCCCTCAACACTTGCAACACAATCTGTAGATGCTCATCATGCTCCTCTTCAGACTTGGAATACACCAAGATGTCGTCGATGAACACCACGACGAACCTATCCAAGTAAGGTTGAAAAACTCGGTTCATCATATCCATGAACGCAGCTGGGGCGTTCGTCAATCCAAACGGCATTACAACAAACTCAAAATGCCCATACCTTGTCCGGAAAGCTGTCTTATGGATATCTACCTCCTTCACCTTAAGCTGATGATATACAGACCTTAGATCGATCTTAGAGAATATCGCTGCCCCCTTCAGCTGATTGAACAAGTCGTCTATCCTTGGCAAAGGATACTTGATCTTGATAGTCAGCTTGTTCAACTGACGATAGTCTATGCACATACGCATAGTTCCGTCCTTCTTCTTCACGAACAGGACCGGTGCTCCCCATGGAGACACATTGGGTCGGATAAACCCACGATCTAGCAATTCTTGGATTTGAGCCTTGAGCTCAACCAACTCCTTTGGTGCCATTCTGTACGGGGCAATTGACACAGGAGCTGTTCCCGGCAGCAAGTCAATTCCAAACTCCACCTCCCTATCTAGGGGTATTCCTGGTAATTTCTCTGGAAACACATCCTCAAAATCCCTTACCGTTCTAACTCCACTAGCCCCTTCTTCCTTTCCATCTAACGCACTTACGAAGGCTAAAAACGCCTTGCACCCTTTTCGAACCATCTTTTCAGCTTTTAGCGCCGAAACTACATTAGACAAGTAGTTTCTTCTTTCTCCTATCATAATGACCACTTCATCCTCCGGGGTCCTTAACTCCATTCGCTTAGCTGCACAGTCTAACACAACCCGATGGTCCACTAGCCAGTCCATTCCAAGTATGAGATCGAATTCTCCAAAGGGAAGTTCCATCAAGTCGGCAGAAAATACTACGCCTTGAATTTCTAAAGGCACTTTCCAAAAGATCTTATTCACCACTACATTTTGACCTAGTGGGCTTACTACAGTCATCTCCCTATCAGAAAGTTCAGAGGATATATCTAAAGTCTCAACTACTCTACATGCAACATACGAATGGGTCGAGCCCATATCAATCAAAGCAAAATAGGGCTTGCCAAAAATAAGGAACGTACCGGTTATGACGTCTGACGCGTCTCCATCCTCCCTACGGCGAACTGCATATACCAAGCCCGGTTGCCTTGCCTCAGTATTATTATTAGCACCTCTACCAGGTGTTCCACGTCCTCTTCCAGCACCGCTACCTCAGCCATTCGGACCACGGCCTCGCTGAGGTTGCTGACCACCTCTACCAGCCTGATTCACATTCTGAGCCACTGGTCGATTTCCATCTGGCCTCATAGGGCAATCCTTAATCATATGGTCCTTGGACCCACTCCTAAAGCATCCTCCTGTCTTTCTCCAACACTCTCCTAAGTGTTTCTTCCCACACTTATCACCAGTGCGATATTGCCCTCCAGTACCAGCTTGTTGACCTCGCGGCCCATCAACTCTAGGCCTTTTCTGAACATTCCCAGCTGATCCTGACGGTCCAAATCCTCTTTTTGGCCTATTCTGATCAGTGTTCTGCCTTGCAGAATCCTTAATTCCCTCGGCTACCTTAGCCTTTTCCACCAATGCAGAGAACTCCCGCTCCTGATGTGGAGCAATTAACAGCCTCAGATAATCCCTTAGTCCGTCCTCAAACTGGACACAGCGCTCATGCTCAATAGCCACTACTCCTCGAGCATACCGGCTTAACCTCAGAAATTCAGCTTCATACTCCGCTACGGACTTGTACCCTTGAACCAGCCCCAGAAATGCCTTCCTCTGCGCATCAGTATATCTGGTTCCAACATACTTCTTTTGATAAGCCGCCTTAACATATTCCCAAGTAAGATCCTCAGCTGTGGTACCATCCCGAACTGTGAGCCACCACTGATACGCTTCATCGCGTAGCAGCGCCACCATTCCTTTCAGCTTCTCCTTAAGAGTCAGATCTAACTCTTCCATAATGCGCTCGGTTGCCTCCAACCAATATTCAGCTGTACTGGGTGCCACACCAGATACTCCTCGAAACATTTCAGCCCCATTCGCTCGGAGTCGCTCGGGTACAGATTTCTGAGCTCCCATATTTCCACCTGCTCCAGCCACCATTTCAAGAACTCGCAGCATAGCCTGCGATACGGCATCATCCCCCGTCTGAGCTTGCTGCTCAACACCAATAGCTGGGGGTGGTGGTGGCGGTGGTACCTCATTGTCAGATCCTTGACCCGATCTAACGGGTTTCGACACGGTCATTCTTCCTCTACCATGTCCACGACGATCGCGTCCTTTAGAACTCATATCTAACGTCACACTTTAATCTGATTAAGAAAGTTTTATGAATTAGTCCTCGTTTCACTGATTATTCGCGAAGAATTTTATGGAAAGAGCTTAATAGGGATTCTTTCGATCATTCCAAGTCTCAAGTCTTCTATCCTAATTCACAGAAAAGCACATCCATTCCATAGTATCTCCCATACACATTCACTCTTTGGACATTTCTGTCCGTTCCTATCCCAGGGGTATTTTCGTCATTTGTCCTACAAGGGTATTTTGGTAAATAATCGGGGTCAATTTGAAAATTACAAAAGAAATTTCAAAATTTTCCAAACTCATGGGTATTTTGGAAGAAAGATTTTCCAAATCAGGGGTATGGTTAAAATTTCAGAAAACAGGGTCATTTTGGTAATTTTGGTAAACCAGGGGTAATTTCGTAATTTTTTTTCAAATCGGGGTATTTTGGATTTTCGCAAACTAGGATTCTTAAATACTTTTACAAAGTAAGGAAATTTTTATTGAAATCAAGGGTAATAAGGTAATTTTAAAACCAAGGGCATTTTTGTAATTTTACCTCTAGGGGTATTTTAGTAATTTTCATAAATCAAGAAATGTTTCAAAAAATTTTATAGAATCAGGTTTGCAAATCAAAAGGGTGATTTAAGGGTTTTAAAACTAGGGTTTCCATAAAAACACAGCTAGTCCCTTTCGGTTTTAGTTAGGGGTTTAGCCCATGAATAAGTCCTCTTGGTTAGGGTGAACCGAAGCTACGCACCAGGTAGGATTCGAGTGGAGAGGAGGTGAGTCACGCGGACTGCTTAAATACTAAGCTCCCATCGAATACCAATCCTAGACATGCGCACAATGGTCGCCACACCCTAACTCGGCGACTTAGTCACAGGTTTGTTTAAATAGGCAATTAAGTCTTATGTAATTGTTGGGGTAACTAGTCCTAGGGTTCAAGTACCTATCATACTATTCTACGTTCCATTCCACTTCTACCCTTCTACATAATATAAATCACACAAAGGATAGGAGTACTTACCTGGTGGACTTCGGGTCGGAGACTTAGGTGCCATGCCAGAAAAACCTGCTTTTCACAAAATTTCTTTTGGACTTAATTTTGAAAACGTTTTGGGCCTTAAACCCAAGGCCGAGAGTTTAAAACTGGGCTCTGATACCGAAATGAAACACCCCAAACCCGGCCCACGAGCCTCGACCAGATCTGGTATGTTCCTCGAAAAACAGTTCAAGTTCTTTGAAAATCTTTGAGTAACTTTTGAGGAAAAACACGATTTGGGTTGGGCTTAAGTTGGAAAGCAATGTTAGGTTTCAAAATGTTAAGTAAAAAGGGATATGCCGAATTTGTTCAAGATTTTAACTTTAATGAGAAATCACATGAACCTTAGGCGTCAAAGCATTTAGGGTTTTATTTTTAAATAATATACTTAAACTTTAATTTGATAAATTCCGTAATATTGTGAAATAAATAATATGCATGCATAAACAGTTTATCACTATGGCCTTATTACATCAAATCAATCCCAAAATAAATTTAAAGTATTTAAAATAAAAATAAAATGTCCAAATCATAAAAATTTCCTTGCTGAGCATGGCCACCTTTAAGCTCCTGCCGACCCGGTCCATTACTGATCATCACCTGAAAAATGTTCCCCAACGGGGTGAGTCAAACAGACTCAATGTGTAACCAACACTAAAATTTAACAATTCAGGCATACATTATCATATCACATACATATTCATATCACAGATAGGAAATAATGATGCAACCCAAACCCAAACCTATATGCCATCCGCTACACATCACCCGTACCAACCTGCACACCGTGGGGACTACTAAGTCAACCCTCCATCCACTACACACCATCGAAGGCAGTCGCTGCAGTCGACGTGCTCATTTCCCTTATAAAATTCGTGGCATAGCCACCAGATACATATTTCGTGTAATGAGACACCATATTCAGATATCGTGGTCTTAAGTCACCACATTCACTTATCGTGGTCTTAGGTCACCACTTTCACTTCCCCTTTTCATAATATGCCATTTGCCCCATGTCATACATATTATGTAGTACAATGCCTTGTTTCACATTCTTTTTATATTCACAGTCATGGCATAACAAATCATTTCATACTCATAGTAGGAGTAGGAAAACGTACCTTAGTATTGTGTACCATAACAGGGTACTTAGCCATATTCACATTCTTATAAACATGTTCATTTAAGTATTGCCATAAATTTTATTAAAAGATAGTGTGGGGTACACACCTGATTAACTTAGCAACTTCACTTCAAATCCCGAAAATTCGATCTCACTGCTTTAGATCTCTTAATGCCTATATTCGGCCAACACTAGGAATATTTAATAAAAAGCCATTCGGCCATAAATCCAAATCCTAATAGGAGTAGTACACTTAAAACCTACCTTGGTGTCGATTTCACCAGATCTTGAAATTAATCCCTTGGCTATGAAGATGTCGCAAAACCTATAGGTATGTGTTAGATTCGGCCTTTTTGCATAAAAATCTATTAAGATGGCCTATGGCCGAATATTACTTATGGCTTACCTTAGATCCTTAAATCCCGAAATAGTTGACTTGAACAAATCCCGAAAGATATCTTCCTTGTAGTCGACAACTAGCAAATCCCGGAACCTTTTTCCAATGTTTTGGCCAATATCATTAAGGTTAGTTTCCAACATTCGGCTATATAAAGAAAAGGAATGACCAAGACAATAATCGGCCCTTACCCTATTTATGGAAGTCGACAGCACTTCTTCTTGATATGCCTTGAGATATTCGGCTATAGGCTAGAATGAACTTGATTTTGGCTTCCTTGAATAATCGGCTATGGTCTTAAAAAGGCTTACTTCTGGCTTTTGAATGGTGTGAGGGAATCGGCTAGGGGTTGTCTTTGGGGTTTCGGCTTTTGATGAATTGAAACAAAGAAGAAGAAGAATAGAGATGGAGGGTTCGGCAATGGTGAGTCTTTGAGAGGGAGCTTGCGATTTTGTCAGAAAAAGAAAATAGAGAAGATGGCAAGAGAATTTCGGCAGAGGCTTCAAAAGAAAAGAAAAAGAAACAAATGGCCTTTCTTCATGCTTTTGGCCGAAAATACCACACTTAGTTCCCCCTAGTCGGCCAACTCTCTCTATTTTGATAACTTTATCTCTTTAATTATCACTTTATTCAATAATAGAGTTAATCCCTCAATTATCTCTTAACTCTTAATTAAAAAAAATACCAATAATTATCCATCATTTATCCATCTATTTGCCAAATTTTAACAAAAATAAAACACCTCCCTTTAGTGCCTTAATGTCGTCCACTTCTCCCTCTTAATGCCGAAAAATAAAAGCTCTTTTTGTTTTCCTTGTGGCTCGAACCTAGGCCCATTTGCATAGCTTGTGGCGTCACTTATGTGGGCCTTTAAGTGGCGCCTTGTAGCCACTTTACCAAGCTCATTTCCATGTCAAAACTCCCCCCATTTATTTTCTTAAGACCACCTTGCTTCAATTTCCTCTTTTAATACTTAAAACTTCATATTTCTAAAGACATTTCCTTACATTTCCAAGGTTCTATAAATACACACAACACATTCATAACACATAAGGCATACTATTTCATAAAATTAAGCAAAAATGCACTAGCCCAATTTCAGGATATTACAGTTCTACCCCCTTAAAATAATTTCGTCCCTGAAATTACCTGGCTGAAATAGGTGAGGGTATTGCTGTCGCATTGCTTCTTCTGGCTCCCACGAAGCTTCTTCTGATCCATGGTTTCTCCATAATACTTTGACTAGAGGAACTGACTTCCTCCTTAACACTTTCACATCACGTGCTAGAATCTGAATCGGCTCTTCCTCGTAGGATAAGTCTGGTGTTAGCTCCACCTCCTCGACTGGTACCACATGAGATGGATCCGATCAATAGCGACATAGCATGGACACATGGAATACGTCGTGCATCTGCTTCAACTCCGGTGGCAACTCTAACTGATATGCCACTGGCCCAATTCGCTTCAAAACCTTATAAGGTCCTATAAACCTTGGACTTAACTTCCCTTTTCGACCAAATCTCATCACCCTCTTCCAAGGCGAAACTTTGAGAAACACTTGATCTCCCACATCAAATTGTATCTCTTTCCGTTTGAGATCTGCATACGATTTCTGCCTATCAGATGCTTCCTTCAACCGAGCTCGAATTATTTCAACCTTCTCTTCAGATTCTGCCACTAACTCTGGACCCAAAACTCGACGTTCCCCTAATTCCGTCCAGCACGTAGGAGTGCGACACTTCCGTCCATACAACGCTTCATACGGTGCCATTTGAATACTGGCCTGATAGCTGTTATTGTAGGCAAATTCCGCTAATGGCAAATACTCTTCCCAACTTCCTCTGAAATCCATCACACAGCCCCTCAACATATCCTCTAACACTTGGATTACCCGTTCAGACTGCCCGTCTGACTGTGGATGAAAAGCCGTAGCAAAACCCAACTTGGTACCCAAAGCCTGATGTAGAGCTTTCCAAAACCGAGAAGTAAACCTTGGGTCCCTATCTGAGATAATCGACACCGGCACTCCATGCAACCTTACGACTTCCGCCACATACAACTTTGCCAACCTCTGCAAAGAATAGTCAACTCTCACCGGAATGAAATGCGCGGACTTAGTCAATCGATCTACTATTACCCATACTGAGTCCTTCTTAGTAGGCGTAAGGGGAAGCCCACTAACGAAGTCCATGGTAATTCTCTCCCACTTCCACTGCGGAATCATGATTGGCTGAAGCAATCCTGACGGAACTTGGTGTTCAGCCTTAACTTGCTGACACGTCAAACACTTGCCAACAAATTTTGTAACTTCCTTCTTAAGTCCAGGCCAACAAAACTGTTCTCTTAAGTCTCCGTACAACTTAGTGCCTCCAGGATGCATAGCATAAGGGCTACCATGCGACTCCTGAAGAATCTTCCGTCTTAGCTCCGGATCCTTAGGCATACAGACTTTACCCTTGAAACACAACACTCCCTCGTCATTAATACCATAATCTTCTACCTCCTCGTTCTGTACTCGCTGTAGCTTAGTACTTAGTTCCTCATCAACCAACTGCCCCTCTTTCACTTCATTCAACCATGTCGGCTTAATTTGCAGCTCTTCCAGCAAACTTCCATCATCATACAAACTTAGATGTGCGAACATCGCCCTTAGATCTGACACCACCTTCCGTCTTAGGGCATCTGCCACTACATTCGCTTTGCCCGGATGATACTCTATAGAACAATCATAATCCTTTAGTAATTCCACCCACCTTCATTGTCTCAAATTTAATTCCTTCTGAGTCAACAAATACTTAAGACTTTTGTGGTCTTGTAGATTACCGACTTTTCCCCGTAAAGATAGTGCCTCCACACTTTAAGAGCAAAGACCACTGCTGCCAATTCCAAATCATGAGTTGGGTAGTTAACCTCATGTGGCCTCAATTGTCGAGACGCATACGCAACTACTTTCCCATCTTGCATCAACACGTATCCCAATCCTATATGAGAAGCGTCACAATACACCACAAAACCCTTCCCTGCCTCCGGCTGAATCAAAACTGGAGCTTCAGTCAAGACCCTCTTAAGCTTCTCAAAACTTTCCTGTTGCTTATCTCCCCACACGAAAGGTACTTCCTTCCTCAATAACTTCGTCAAAGGCGCGACAATCGACGAGAACCCTTCCACAAACCTTCTGTTGTAGCCTACTAATCCCAAGAAACTACGAATCTCTACCACCGACCTAGGTGGTTTCCAATCTAACACCGCTTCAATCTTCTTAGGATCCACCCTTATTCCTTCTGCAGACACCACATGTCCTAAAAACGCAACCTCCTTAAGCCAAAATTCACACTTGCTGAATTTGGCATATAGCTTCTTCTCCCTCAACACTTGCAACACAATTCGTAGATGCTCATCATGCTCCTCTTCAGACTTGGAATACACCAAGATGTCGTCGAGGAACACCACGACGAACCTATCCAAGTAAGGTTGGAAAACTCGGTTCATCATATCCATGAACGCAGCTGGGGCGTTCGTCAATCCAAACGGCATTACAACAAATTCGCTTAGCTGTACAGTCCAACACAGCCCGATGGTCCACTAGCCAGTCCATTCCAAGTATGAGATCGAATTCTCCAAAGGGAAGTTCCATCAAGTCGGCAGAAAATACTACGCCTTGAATTTCTAAAGGCACTTTCCAAAAGATCTTATTCACCACTACATTTTGACCTAGTGGGCTTACTACAGTCATCTCCCTATCAGAAAGTTCAGAGGATATATCTAAAGTCTCAACTACTCTACATGCAACATACGAATGGGTCGAGCCCACATCAATCAAAGCAAAATAGGGCTTGCCAAAAATAAGGAACGTACCGGTTATGACGTCTGACGCGTCTCCATCCTCCCTACGGCGAACTGCATATACCAAGCCCGGTTGCCTTGCCTCAGTATTATTATTAGCACCTCTACCAGGTGTTCCACGTCCTCTTCCAGCACCGCTACCTCGGCCATTCGGACCACGGCCTCGCTGAGGTTGCTGACCACCTCTACCAGCCTGATTCACATTCTGAGCCACTGGTCGATTTCCATCTGGCCTCATAGGGCAATCCTTAATCATATGGTCCTTGGACCCACTCCTAAAGCATCCTCCTGTCTTTCTCCAACACTCTCCTAAGTGTTTCTTCCCACACTTATCACCAGTGCGATATTGCCCTCCAGTACCAGCTTGTTGACCTCGCGGCCCATCAACTCTAGGCCTTTTCTGAACATTCCCAGCTGATCCTGACGGTCCAAATCCTCTTTTTGGCCTATTCTGATCAGTGTTCTGCCTTGCAGAATCCTTAATTCCCTCGGCTACCTTAGCCTTTTCCACCAATGCAGAGAACTCCCGCTCCTGATGTGGAGCAATTAACAGCCTCAGATAATCCCTTAGTCCGTCCTCAAACTGGACACAGCGCTCATGCTCAGTAGCCACTACTCCTCGAGCATACCGGCTTAACCTCAGAAATTCAGCTTCATACTCCGCTACGGACTTGTTCCCTTGAACCAGCCCCAGAAATGCCTTCCTCTGCGCATCAGTATATCTGGTTCCAACATACTTCTTTTGATAAGCCGCCTTAACATATTCCCAAGTAAGATCCTCAGCTGTGGTACCATCCCGAACTGTGAGCCACCACTGATACGCTTCATCGCGTAGCAGCGCCACCATTCCTTTCAGCTTCTCCTTAAGAGTCAGATCTAACTCTTCCATAATGCGCTCGGTTGCCTCCAACCAATATTCAGCTGTACTGGGTGCCACACCAGATACTCCTCGAAACATTTCAGCCCCATTCGCTCGGAGTCGCTCGGGTACAGATTTCTGAGCTCCCATATTTCCACCTGCTCCAGCCACCATTTCAAGAACTCGCAGCAGAGCCTGCGATACGGCATCATCCCCCGTCTGAGCTTGCTGCTCAACACCAATAGCTGGGGGTGGTGGTGGCGGTGGTACCTCATTGTCAGATCCTTGACCCTATCTAACGGGTTCCGACACGGTCATTCTTCCTCTACCATGTCCACGACGATCGCGTCCTTTAGAACTCATATCTAACGTCACACTTTAATCTGATTAAGAAAGTTTTATGAATTAGTCCTCGTTTCACTGATTATTCGCGAAGAATTTTATGGAAACCGCTTAATATGGATTCTTTTGATCATTCCAAGTCTCAAGTCTTCTATCCTAATTCACAGAAAAGCACATCCATTCCATAGTATCTCCCATACACATTCACTCTTTGGACATTTCTGTCCGTTCCTATCCCAGGGGTATTTTCGTCATTTGTCCCACAGGGGTATTTTGGTAAATAATCGGGGTCAATTTGAAAATTACAAAAAAAATTTCAAAATTTTCCAAACTCATGGGTATTTTGGAAGAAAGATTTTCCAAATCAGGGGTATGGTTAAAATTTCAGAAAACAGGGTCATTTTGGTAATTTTGGTAAACCAGGGGTAATTTCGTAATTTTTTTTTCAAATCGGGGTATTTTGGATTTTCGCAAACTAGGATTCTTAAATACTTTTACAAAGTAAGGAAATTTTTATTAAAATCAAGGGTAATAAGGTAATTTTAAAACCAAGGGCATTTTTGTAATTTTACCTCTAGGGGTATTTTAGTAATTTTCATAAATCAAGAAATGTTTCAAAAAATTTTATAGAATCAGGTTTGCAAATCAAAAGGGTGATTTAAGGGTTTTAAAACTAGGGTTTCCATAAAAACACAGCTAGTCCCTTTCGGTTTTAGTTAGGGGTTTAGCCCATGAATAAGTCCTCTTGGTTAGGGTGAACCGAAGCTACGCACCAGGTAGGATTCGAGTGGAGAGGAGGTGAGTCACGCGGACTGCTTAAATACCAAGCTCCCACCGAATACCAATCCTAGACATGCGCACAATGGTTGCCACACCCTAACTCGACGACTTAGTCACAGGTTTGTTTAATTAGGCAATTAAGTCTTATGTAATTGTTGGGGTAACTAGTCCTAGGGTTCAAGTACCTATCATACTATTCTACGTTCCATTTCACTTCTACCCTTCTACATAATATAAATCACACAAAGGATAGGAGTACTTAACTGGTGGACTTCGGGTCTGAGACTTAGGTGCCATGCCAGAAAAACCTGCTTTTCACAAAATTTTCACAAAATTTCTTTTGGGCTTAATTTTGAAAATGTTTTGGGCCTTAAACCCAAGGCCGAGAGTTTAAAACTGGGCTCTGATACCAAACTGAAACACCCCAAACCCGGCCCACGAGCCTCGACCAGATCTGGTATGTTCCTCGAAAAACAGTTCAAGTTCTTTGAAAATCTTTGAGTAACTTTTGAGGAAAAACACGATTTGGGTTGGGCTTAAGTTGGAAAGCAATGTTAGGTTTCAAAATGTTAAGTAAAAAGGGATATGCCGAATTTGTTCAAGATTTTAACTTTAATGAGAAATCACATGAATCTTAGGCGTCAAAGCATTTAGGGTTTTATTTTTAAATAATATACTTAAACTTTAATTTGATAAATTCCGTAATATTGTGGAATAAATAATATGTGTCGTAACCATTTTTGACAAAACGGGAATCGACTTTAAAAAAGGGAGTCGCCACCGATCTGTTATTTGAGGTGCGATCGGGTCACCTTGAAATGGGATATTTTAATAAAGCATTTCGATTTATTAAAATAAATTTGGTCTACGAAATGTGAGAAAACAGGTTCGGGAGTCGGTTACGTGCGAGGAGGGATTAGCACCCTCGCAACGCCTAAAATCGGTACCGAATTGATTGATCAATGTCCCAATGTTGAAAACTTGAAAATACTTAGGAAAAAAAAAAGGAATAGGTTAATTGAGTCAGGATTGGATCTCAAGATTAACTCGTTTCAAAGAGAGTGAGGTTGTCATACCCAGCACGTTAGGATATGAAGCCTCTAAACTCTGTCGGCGAGATCATCTTTGATCTTCAAATCGTGCGAAGAAGGGTATTTGAATATTTAGTCGGACGAAAAAATCGACACCCAGCACGTTAGGATGTGATCTTTCGATCTTCTAAACACAAAAATATTGCCTTTATGAAAGAAATCAATTTTGTGTGGGGTAAAATGTAGCACGAATTTTGTGACAAAATGCAGAAAATAAAATATAATGCTAGCAAGCATATAGAACAAATATGTTAAATCCAAGTGATGATAAAATGAGTAAAACCAATATGCCACAAAGAATAATAAACGGGAAAGAATGATAAGCTAAGTGAAAGCTTTACGAGAAGACAGGAGAATAAAATTAATAACAATAGTAATGACGATAATGTGATAATAATGAAATAACACTAAATATGTGCAATAGGCCAATATGAATATGATACTGATAACGAGATGATAATATTAATGCAAAGTATATATAATAATCCTAATAATAATAATAATAATGATAATAATAATAATAATAATAATAATAATAAGGATATGTACAAAACAATAATATAAATAAAGTATAATAGTGGTATATACATATATACATATATATATATATATATATATATATAAAGATAAGCGGCAATAACAACACAAATACTAATAGTACAATATAATATAAATATAGCAATAATAATTATAATAATAATAAATGAAAATAAATAAATATATAAACATTTTAAATAAGTTGGAAATTAAATTGAAATGGGATTTAAACGACGAGGACCGAAATGTAGCACGCATCAGTTTACAGGGGTCAAAGTTGAAATTATAATAAACTTTAAAACAATGTCGTTTGGATTTAAACCACTGAAGATCTGTAGGACCGGATTGAGATGAGATATGAGTTTTGGGGCCGAATTTAAAATAAAGAAAGTTCAAAACCAACGGGGTTGAGAATAGTAAAATGCGGAGGGACCAGGATGGCAATTAGACCACTCGATAGAAGTGCGCGGATCCTTCGGGTCACAAGCGGGTCGACGCGCGGACCTGAAGAAGGCTAAACGGCGTCGTTTAATCTCCAGTTTTAAAACCCAAAAAAAATCCTTCTTTATTCATTTGCAGATTTGGTTTTTCAAAAACACAAAAAAAATGGCGTTCTCTCTCTCTCTCTCTCTCGGACCCGACGGTAGGACCTCCGTCCGTTTGTTCGCCTCAGACGGTGGCTGACCTTGCGGATCGGGGGGTTTTCTGACCCCTTTTCAAATAAGTCCAGAGGTAGGACTCTTTAAACCCACAAATCGCAGCAGAAACGCCTCCCTCTTTTTCATTTCAGATTCCAACCCCGGAGGGAAACCTTCGACGGCGGATCACTGGGCGAGGACGCGATCGTAGGGTAACCCCGGTGAGCCCTCTTCCTCTTTTCTTTTTACCTTTACAAATCTCTATATATTGATGAACCAATGAGTTTCGAAATAAAGAAGAAATGTAATCACCTTCTGCTTGTTCGGATCTGATTTTTTTCTCCTTGATTTTTTTGGATTCAAAGTCTTTTTGTACTCCGTTTATTCCACAAATCAGAGGAAAAAGTCCCCTGTTTTCAAATATTTCCTATTCGGCTCCCCTTTGTGGTATTCGTTTGCTTGTGCAGATTTGAAATAATAAACAAATAAAAAGAACAGTAAATGACGATAGAAAGACAAAAGTAAAATCAACCTTTTCAAATTTCTGGTTTCGACTTTTGATTGATTGTTGATGATTCGTAAAGGAGTACAAGAGTTCTGTTTTCTTTCTATTTGATTATCTTCTTTTTCTCTATTCTCTCAGTGCTTTTTTAAAAATCATGAATCCCCCCTTTTTTTTACAACGGTTTCGGTTTTTTTTTATATAACCGATTTGCAGATTTTGTTTTTATCATTTTTTCTTGGTTTCCTTGCTTGTGCGCTGCTTCTTGTCTTCTTTCTGTTTGCAGGGTATGGCGATGGTGGAGGTGTGCAGGCGGCCGTTGGTCTGTGTGTAAAGTGCGCTTATGGGGTGATGAGCATGATGACGACCGAGACAGTGGACGATGGAGGCCGAGGTGCCTAGGGCATGCGACGGTCAGAAGGGCGAAGGCCGAGGCACCTAGGGAGCTGCTGTTGGGAAGCCAAAACGATGTCAGGGCGCGTGGGGAGCTAGACCGTTGAGCGCGTGGGGGGCACGTGATGGCCCAAGGGTCACGCGTGGGGGATGGGGAGGTTAGGAGGCGGCGCTGAGTGAGGGAACCCTAGGGTTTCCTTTCTGCCAAAATCTCCTAAGGTTTTGGGCTATTGGGCTGTAGTTTTGGGCTAGCTTGGAAATAGGTCATTTGGGTTTGTAAACTTGGGCTGATAGGTTAGGTTAAGTTTGGGCTTGTAATTGTAAATGGGCTGCCTTCTGTTGTAATTGGACATTTATTGGACTGATCTTATTTATTGGGTTTAATGGTCATTACTTTTGAACTGCTATTTGTATTTGGGCTTGGTATTGCATTGGGTTTAATTTGTTTTATTTTTGGTATCGGTTTCTTAATGGGCCCCGGGTTTGATTGAGGATCCGGGCAAAATTTGGTTATTACAGCTGCCCCTCTTTGCTCATGGTCGTGAAACGAGAATAGAGCAAAGACAAAAGAAGAACCAATTTTGCCCGGTCTTGGTCTTCCCCACACCTCTTCGATCTTTACTGAATTCTATCGCTTTGATCCACTCCACTGTTGCTTTTGCGTGTCATGACCTGTAGCTTCAATCTGTTTTTCCTCAATCTTAAAAAGGATGAGATTTGTTTGCTTCACAATACTGAGATTTGTAGCTTCGATATACCAAGCGCTCCACTGGGAATCTGAATTTTTCGAACCGCTTCCCTGTTCTCACCACATGAATCGACTCTTTTTTTTTTGAGAAAACGAGAATTGAAAAACAGAAAATAGAATTTGAAAAATAGAATTTGAAAGAACGAAAATTAAATATCTCGGCGTGCCCCGATGCTCTTCTCACCTTACATGTTATGAGTTGATTTTTGAACAGAAATTAAAAGACAGAAATTAAAGAAATTAAATACCTCGGCGTGTCCCGAGGCCCAACTCACCCCTCGCATTATGAGTTGATTTTTGAACGGAATTTAAAAACAGAAATTAAAGACAGAAATTAAATACCTCGGCGTGTCCCGAGGCCCAGCTCATCTCTCGCATTATGAGTCGATTTTGAACAGAATTTGAAGACAGGAAATACCTCGGCGTGCCCCGAGGCCCAACTCATTTCTCGCATTATGAGTTGATTTTGAACAGAATTTAAAGACAGAAAATACCTCGGCGTGCCCCGAGGCCCAACTCATTTCTCGCATTATGAGTTGATTTTGAACAGAATTTAAAGACAGAAAATACCTCGGCGTGCCCCGAGGCCCAACTCATTTCTCGCATTATGAGTTGATTTTTGAACAGAAATTTAAAGCGTATCTGGTGGATGTCTTCTTTCTCCTTGGTTCGGCAAAGCTACAGTTATCGTCTAAACTTCTTGCTTTGATGGTGTACCTGTATGTATTATGCGTGATGTTATCATGATATGTACGTGTTTAGTCTTAAATGCTCTTATGCCTGTAATGATTATGCCATGCGTTCTCGGTTTGTTTGTCGTGTATCTCTTGTTATGATGACTTGCACCCAATGCTTCGATTCTTGACTTCCTTTCAGTTTTTTGTACTAGTGCTCAAGTTTTACTAGTAGTCTGTACCTCTCATATATCACCCATTTTGTCCCCTGGTTGAACTTTTATCTTTGCTTTGAGGTTCTTGTACTTACCAGGTTCTCGTCCAGGTAATGCTCAACGTTTCTTTTGTTCAGAGTATGCAATTTCACTGTTTACCATTTAAATGAACCAAACACGAAATGCATGATAATGGCCAGGTAGGTGTGAAAGAGATACCTTATGTTCGTATTTATTTCAAAGCAACAAGGAAAGAGAATTGACAAGGAATGATTCAATAAGGAAAACATAAAAAGAAAGTAGATTCAATTGTCACTAATGCTCTAGATATCTAACGCATGAACTTCTCCATGCTCATTCACCCTGAACCCCCTTTGAGTGAAGCTCCTTGCGTAGAAGACCCTGAGCTTCTGAGTCCGCTTCAAATATTATAAACTCACCCCTTGACTCCTCGTTCAAAACGTTCTTGCTCTTTATGTGCGAATCCCCTTCGTTAGGACGCCTTTTCAGGTTTTCATCCCAATTGTGTTTATCAAGACGCCCTTTCGGGTTTTCATCCTGATTTTTTCTTTTCTCTTTTTTTTTAGGCGTAGTACTTCTTCACGGCGTCCGAGTTTACTGGATTCGGTACCTCTTTCCCATCCATCTCAGTGAGAATCAAAGCTCCACCTGAGAAGGCCTTCTTTACGACATAGGGTCCTTCCCAATTCGGTGCCCATTTTCCTCGAGAATCCTTTTGTATTGGGAGAATCTTTCTCAACACGAGCTCTCCTTCGCGAAACTCTCTTGGTCGTACCTTCTTGTCGTGGGCCGTGATCATTCTCTTCTGGTACATTTGTCCGTGACAAATTGCCTTTAAGCGCTTCTCCTCAATCAGATTCAATTGGTCATATCGAGCTTGTACCCATTCTGATTCTTCGAGTTTTGACTCCATTAAGATTCGTAAAGAAGGGATTTCCACCTCGATGGGTAGTACAGCTTCCATTCCATATACTAGAGAAAAAGGAGTTGCCCCTGTGGAGGTCCGCACACATGCACGGTATGCATATAGAGCAAACGGGAGCTTCTCATGCCAGTCTTTGTATGTCTCGGTCATCTTTCCAATGATCTTCTTAATATTTTTATTGGCTGCTTCTACCGCTCCGTTCATCTTAGGGCGATAGGGTGAGGAATTGTGATGCTTTATTTGAAATTGTTCGCATACTTCCTTCATCATCTTATTGTTCAGATTCAAAGCGTTATCCGAGATGATTTTCTCAGGTAGCCCGTATCGACATATAATCTCCTTTTTCAAGAATTTGCAAACCGCGGTTTTTGTCACATTTGCAAACGAAGTGGCCTCAACCCATTTTGTGAAGTAATCTATGACCACAAAGATGAATCGATGGCCGTTAGAGGCCTTCGGGGAAATTGGACCTATAACATCCATGCCCCACATGGAAAAGGGCCACGGGGAGGTCATCACGTGGAGGGGCGAAGGTGCTGCATGAATTTTGTCGCCATAAATTTGACATTTGTGACACCTTCGTGCATAGCTGATACAGTCACTTTCCATTGTCAACCAGTAATAGCTGAGTCTCATAATTTTCCTGGCCATGGTGAAACCGTTGGCATGTGTTCCACAAGTTCCTTCATGCACCTCTTCAAGTATTTTTCTGGCTTCGACATTATCCACGCATCTTAGAAGCACTTGATCTTTTCCTCTCTTGTATAGGATGTCCCCATCAAGAACAAATCCTGCTGCCTTTTTTCTGATTGTTCTTTTGTCGTTCTCGTTTGCTTGCTCTGGGTACCTTTGATGTTTGACATATCCTAAGATATCATGGAACCATGGTCGTCCATCCGCCTCTCTTTCAACGCTAAAATAATGCGCCGGGCCCTCATGTGTGCTCATCTGGAGAGGCATTACTTCCGCTTCTCGATTCGCTTTGAACATAGAAGCTAAGGTGGCCAAGGCATCAGCCAATTGGTTTTCCTCTCGTGGGAAGTAATTAAAGGTCACCTCTTCGAATTCTTTGACCAGATCCATAACAAGATCGTGATATTTGACCAGCTTTGAGTCTCTCACTTCCCAATCTCCACGGATTTGGTAAATCACCAATGCTGAATCCCCTGATACCTTTAGGATTTTGATGCCTCGTTCATTAGCTGCGCGGAGCCCCATGATACAAGCCTCGTATTCCGCTATGTTATTGGTACAGAAGAAGTTTAATCGGGCAGTGAATGGATAATGACTCCTTCTGGTGACACCAAGACTGCTCCGATCCCATGTCCTAATGCATTTGATGCCCCGTCGAAACTCATTTTCCATGACTCTTCTTTTGACGATTCGCATTCTTTTTCTGTGATGCACATCAAATCTTCATCCGGGAAGTCAAATCTTAATGGCTCGTATTCTTCTGTGGTTCGGGCTGCTAGGAAGTCGGCTATTGCGCTCCCTTTTATCGACTTTTGGCTTACATAGATGATGTCGTATTCCGATAGCAGGATCTGCCATCGCGCCATTCTTCCTGAGAGTGCAGGTGATTCCATCATGTACTTTATTGGGTCCAATTTAGAGATTAACCATGTCGTATGATACAACATATATTGTCTAAGCCTTCGAGCTGCCCAAACCAGAGTACAACAGAATTTTTCGATTGATGGGTATTTTGCCTCTACTCTGTGAACTTCTTACTGAGGTAATAGATTGCCCTTTCTTTTCTCCCCGCCTCGTCATGTTGCCCCAGTACACAACCCATTGAGTTTTCGAACACCGTTAGGTACAGTATTAACGGTCTCCCTGGAGTCGGTGGTACTAGCACAGGTGGGTTAGACAAATATCGTTTTATTTTGTCAAAGGCAGCTTGGCATTCCTTATTCCATTCCCCAGGGTTATGTTTTCTCAATAGTCGGAAAATTGGGTCGCATTGGTTGGTAAGCTGGGCGATGAACCGAGCAATGTAGTTTAATCTCCCTAGAAACCCTCTGACTTCTTTTTGTGTTCGCGGAGATGGTAAGTCTTGTATGGCCTTTATTTTGTCGGGGTCGACCTCGATACCTCTCTCGCTAACGATAAAGCCCAGTAGTTTCCCCGAGGTTACTCCAAATGTACACTTAGCCCGATTAAGCTTCAGTTGAAACTTTCTCAGTCTTTCAAACAATTTCCGGAGGTTTCCAACATGCTCTCCTTCTCCCCGAGATTTGGCTATCATATCGTCGACATAAACTTCTATCTCTTTATGCATCATGTCGTAAAACAACATCACCATTGCCCTTTGATATGTTGCCCCAGCGTTTTTCAAACCGAATGGCATCACCTTGTAGCAGAAGGTTCCCCACATCGTCACGAATGTAGTTTTTTCCATGTCCTCGGGGGCCATCTTTATTTGGTTATAACCCGAGAATCCATCCATAAAGGAAAATAATGAATGTTTTTCCGTGTTATCTACCAACGTATCGATGTGTGGTAAGGGAAAATTATCCTTGGGGCTTGCTCGATTCAGATCGCGGTAGTCCACACACATTCTCACCTTGCCGTCCTTCTTTGGTACTGGGACTATATTAGCCACCCATTCCGGATATTTGGAGACTTGTAAGAAGCGGCGTCAAACTGCTTTTTGACTTCCTCTTTTATTTTTAAGAGCATCTCGGGTCTCATCCGTCTTAGCTTCTGCTGAATTGGCCTGGATTCTGGCTTCACAGGGAGCCTGTGAACCATTACATCTTCGCTTAAACCGGGCATGTCCTGATATGACCATGCAAACACGTCTTTGTATTCATGAAGCAAGGTGACCAAGTCGTGTTTGGTGGACTCTGAGATGGAGATCCCAATCTTCACTTCTTGCCTCTTTTCTTCGTTTCCCAGATTCACCGTCTCGATAGATTCTTGATGAGGGAGTATCTGTTTATCCTCCTGTTCCATTATCTTTAGTAAGTCAGGGGTCGAGACAAAATCTTCGGCATCCTCGTTGGCTTCGAATTCTCCTAAACAAATCACTTGCTCAAAGTCGATTTTAGGATCAGTAGCAGGATTGTTCACGCTGTCGTTATCTGAGCACCTGACAAGTAAAAAAGAAACTATAGAGAAATATCGAGGTATTGGAAACAAAAATGTGCTTCTATGACATGAATGTATAATGTATAAGGACAGATTGTGAGAAGAGGGAATAGACATGAGGCTAATGGGAATGAGAGACAGTGACAAAATGCATCTTCATTGATTGTTCATTTAAAAGTTAGACAGCTGATACAAACTTTTATAACAAATTCCCCTTCGACTTAGAGGAATAACGAAGGTTGTCATTGAGAATTACTTTGGAGGGATCCTAGAAACTACAAGAAGATCTTCAGCGGTCCAATTGTTCAACACATGTCCAGGAGGGCCAAGGCGTATCTTTGAAAGACCTCTCGTCGCATCGTTCGCTTTGTCGATGACGTTTATGTGGAAGTTCTGGAGATCCCTCACGACTAATAGCAGCGTGTTTTGTGAACTACCTCCCTCTGGGTACATCATTCCTGCGGACGTAAAGGTTTTCACTAAGGGTGGGTATGTCATGGGCTCCCATTCTACCTCCCGGCCTGAGGCTCGGGTGATCCTTTTTCTTTGATCTTTCTGCAGTTGTTTCTTTCTTTGCCGTCCATCAGGTTTGAATCCTAAACCATACGGAACCTTGTGGTGTACAGGGTTTAACGCTCTAGCTATCCCTTGTTGATATCTTCCTAAACCCTTTCCTGCTCGGGCACCTCTTCCTACTGTCAATTTGACTCCCATCTTGGTGCTTCTTGACAGCTTGGGTGTGGGAGCCTTATCTCCTTCAGCGACAAATGTGGCGTTGATGAATTCGAAGGAACGGAAGGAGCATTCTGGCACGTCTCTGTTTGCCTCAATGTAGGGTGTGTCGGTAGATAGCGATGCGACGATGTCCTCTTCACCGGCGATTGTGATCAGGCGGTTGTCAATAATTAGCTTTATTTTCTGATAAAGAGATGAAGGGATCGCTCCTGCGGAGTGGATCCAGGGCCTTCCTAAGAGGCAATTATATGAAGGAGCAATGTCCATGACTTGGAATTCCACATTGTACGTGCACGAGCCTACCTCCAGAGGGATCTCAATTTTTCCCATAACTTCTAGCCGTGTTCCGTCGAATGCCCTCACCACAGAATGGCACGGCCTCAGATAAGACATGTCAACGGGCGTCCTTGATAATGTAGCCAATGGCATGACATTGAGCGCGGACCCGTTGTCAATAAGCACATGCGGTATTATATATCCTTTGCACTCAGTTGTGATGTGCAAAGCTTTAACAGAGCCCCTACCATTAGGTGGTATTTCATCATCGCTGAAGGAAATGAAATTATCTGCGTTTAAATTGTTCAACCACCTATCGAGTTTTTCAATGGGTACATTACTTGGCACATATGCTTGGTTCAACACCGTCAGTAATGCGTTTCGATGTGGCTCTGAGTTCAACAACAAGGATAATACTGAGATTTTTGCCGGTTGTTTATTCAGTTGTTCCACAACACTGTATTCGCTGTGCTTAATGAACTTTAAAAATTCCCGTGCTTCATCCTCGGTCACTGGTTCCTTTACTCCTCGTTCAGATTGTATTTCACCCTCACCCTCAGCCTCGGGTATCGGTGCCTTCCCTTTCTGACTCGTTCCAATGGTTTTCTTCTTCATTTCAACCACCTCAGGGGAATAGCATCTCCCACTGCGGGTAAAATGCCCCACCTCGCTGATGCTTCCAGTTGTAGCCTCAGGTGTGGTGATGTTGACATCATACTTCCATGGCACCGCTTTACTATCTGTGTAAGGGAAAGGGGAAGGTACTCGGATTATCACTTTTGGTTTCTTCTCTTCCTTCTTTGCCTCGTAGTAGATTATCAGAGGCCGATCGGCACTGTAGGGAGGGCCTGATGATTGGCCCTCAGATGCACATATATCTCTTCCACCGGTTTCTTCCATCTTATTGAAGATTTCCACCTTTTTATTGTCCATCATGCTTTGAAGCAGTTCTCTGAACTCCTCGCAAGATTGGATATGGTGTCCTGACATGCCGTGAAAGACACAGAAACTTGGACTCTTCACGCTTTCCTCCTTGACATTCCTGTCGAGCATGCCTTTCTTAACCATTACTTCCCAGACCTTCTCCAAAGGTGTCCTTATTCTAGAAACACAACTTCTGACTCGCCACCTATCTTCTGGCGTCACCATATTTACGTTCCCTGTAGCGTGATTAGGTAGCGGGTTTCTCGCCATATTGTTGGTACCGTCAAATCGCAAGATCCCGGCGTCGATGAGGCCTTGAACTCTTCTCTTAAAGGCTAAACAGTTATCTGTAGAATGCCCCTGATTCCCGCCATGATACATGCAATTGGCGTTGGGGTCGTACCACTTTGGGAATGGGGGCTTCAATGGTGCCATGTAATGTGGTGAGATTAACTGCTTTTCCAGTAGCTTCGGGCACAATTCTCCGTATGGCACGGGAATGGGGGTGAACTGGGGTCTATCGGGGTTGGGTTTTACTGGTCTTTGTTCGTTTTTTGGCTGATTTTGGGCAGACATGGTATTTGGTGGGATTATAGTGAATGGTCTTTGAGTGTCGGTGGCATAAACGGGATAGGGAGGAGGGGCTTGATAGTAAGGGCTTTGTGGAGGAAAGTATGAACTTGGCGGTGGGCGAAACTGAGGTCGTGGTCGAGTCGGATATGGATTAGGAGCATAGTGGCTCCCGGTCCCCACCATATGGGCTTCGGGGTCTTTCTTCTTTGCAGGTGTTGGTCTTTTAGAGCTCTCAGGGCCTTCCATTCTTCCACATTTAATGCCGTTTTCGATGAGTTCGCCAGATATTACGAGGTCGGCGAAGTCTTTCGTGGCACTTCCCACCAGTTTGTCGTAGAACGGGGCCCTCAAAGTATTGATGAAAAGGACCGTTACCTCACTTTTAGTTAAAGGGGGCTCGACCTGGACTGAGAGATCCCTCCATCTCTGAGCGTATTGTCTGAAGGTCTCCGTTGGCTTTTTTTCCAACATTTGCAGTGTCATCCGGTCGGGAGCCACATCAGTAACATGCTTATATTGTTCGCAGAATGCAGTTGCCAGGTCTTTCCATGACCGTATCTTCTCTGTGCTAAGCTGATCGTACCATCGGAGGGCTGTTCCGATCAAGCTATCCTGGAAACAGTGTATTAATAGCTTGTCCTCATTCAAGTGTCCGGCCATCTTTCGGCAAAACATGATAAGATGTGCCTTTGGACATCTCGTTCCCTCATACTTTTCAAAATCCGGTACCTTAAATTTTGGGGGTAGAACCAGATCAGGCACCAAACTAAGCTCTTTGGCACTTAGTGCAGAGAAGGTTCCAGTACCTTCCACGGCCTTGAGTCTTTCTTCTAGACTCTTATATTTTTCTTCGGCATCATGGCCATCCCTCTTTAACCTAGCTATTTCCATCGGATCATCCAAATCCGGAACCAACGGGTTAGCAGAATTATCCCCAGCGTTTGATACGTATATACCTTCCCCCAGATGGGTAGGTGGGACGGGTCGTTGCTCCAGGCCTACTGGGTTCCCTTGAGGATATCCCCTTTGCGTTGCATGAGCGTGAGGTGGCGTGGATCCTGGGGGATAGAGCGGATCTTGATTATCCCTCGAATGGGGCTCCGTAATGTCAGGACTTTGCGCAAGTCCTTGTCCGTTGGACATGGCCGTCAACATCTTCAACATTCTATCCATTTGATCCTTATGTTCTCGCGATTCCTCGCGAGACCTCATCATCTGGTCCCTCGCTTCTTGCTGTGCCTTGGCTAACTGTTCTTGCAGCTCTTTCTGGGTTCTTTCCATCCTTTCAATCCTCTCTTGAGTTCGGCGTCCATAGCTCTAGTTCTTAAGCGTGTCCTATAGGGATGATGTGATTCCAGGTTCGTAATGTCGTAGCTGCGGATTATGTGATTTTAAGTTTAGCGAATAGTTTAGTGATATGATGCTAATGTATGTAATGCAATGCAAATGCATGGTATGAGTGCAAAAAGGTGTCAACTCTGATTCAATTCCCCATAGAAAACTTCCTTAGATAACAAAGCTCTTTACATAAAATAGATTACAGAAATGGCCTTGCTCTAACACCTAAGGCTTTAATCTTTGTCAGTAGGGAAGCTAATTCTCGCCCACGATCCGACTGTGTCTCGAATTGTATGCTCAATGTGTCGGCTTGTATAGCTAGAGTTTGTAAATACTCAGCTATCTCTCGTATTCGGATTATAGCCTCCCCTATGAGGTAATCTCTATCCCTGACTTGACTCTGGGAATGGCACAGCTCCGCTTTCCTTCGTTCCTCGTTCTCTTTTAAATGCCCAATATGATTTTGACAGTGCAGTAGCTCCATTTCTAACTCTTCAGTCCTCTTTTTCATTTCTTCGATTCTACTCAGACTTGCTTTTAACTCTCTTGCTGAGTTACGGTTTCGATAATGGTCGAGGGACTTTTCCAACTCTGACACCCTTGTCTTCAATTCGTTTCTTCTATTCTGGCCTTCTGATATTTGCTTTTCAAGGATCTCATTTTGAACCTTCATTTCTCGAAATTTCTTTTCCCATTGCTCGGCTTTAGCTCTTTCTTCTTGCAACTCTTGTCGCCATTGGCTCGAAGTCTTTCCTAGTCCGGCAGTTCTCATCGAGAGGCGCATCTTCTTGTAGTCCCCCTTTAAGCTATCCAATTCTTCTTCGGCTTTGCTCTTCCCCTTCTGCACCTTTTCCGTCTCTGATTTCTGTATCTCTACATTTAACTTCAAAAACATCTTTTCCTCCTCCAACTGCTCGATTCTCTTTTCAAGCTCGGAACTTCGCTGTACGAAATCTTGCTTTATAATTTCTAATTCTGTTGGTATCACTCGCAACCGTTCCTCCAAAGACTGAGCATTATCTAAGTTTGGTCCCGGGATATTATCATTGATTCTCTTGCTTAGCCATGCTTTGTATTCAGAAGTTGCCGTTTCGCCCGCAGCTAGCCTCTTCATTCGGCGTGCTTGTTTCCAAGCATTTGCTATTTCTTTGATCTTCTTCTTGTATCCCTCTCCCGTATAAGAGAACTCACTTCGGTTTAACCCATGTGTTACCGGCACGAATTGTCTAGACTGGTATTGTCTCGCCGCTAGCAATGGGGCATACCCGAAGACTCCCCAAATTCCGGGTAGAGGTACCCAATTGAAGTCTCCACACCTATAAAGTATCTCTCCAGGCATCATCCAGGGGGCTCTCCACTCAATGTCTTTTCCTTGAAGGTTCTGAAAAATTGCCATCCATCCCTCTTCTGTTACGTCCTCTATCCTTGACATAGCCGCTTCCTCTTTTATTGGAGAATAGTCTCTATGAAAAGGTCGACAAGAGACTTTGTCCACCTTCCAAAAATGCCCGTGAAACCATACCATCAATAGTTGGGCGCATCCGATAAACCTTCCCTCTCCCGTTCTTCTGCATGCATTTAGCGATCTGAAAGTTTCTGCGAGAATCGCTGGGACAGGTGTGACTTGCTTATCCAATCGGTCGAACAGATCCACCACCGCTTCATCTACGTGCCTCAGAGCTTTTGGGAAGATGACTAAACCGTAAAGGCTTAGGGCGAAAATATCAACCTTCCTCCCCACGTCGGGGTGTGTCGAAATCAGATCCCTTAAATCCACCCAAGGAAAGCATCTCCCTTCACCCTTCTGTTGAATCTTGGCTGAGATCCACTGCTCACTCATTCCCGTAATCTTCATCAACTTCTTTGCCAAAGGAGGGACATAAGCAGGCCTAATATAGACCTTATCGACTTGCATATCGGGAATACGAAGCAAAGCGGTGTATTCCTCTATGCGGAATTCCAAAAGTGAAACAGCTGTATGCGGAATTCCAAAATTGGACCATAGCCCGAAACAAGTGTTTATCTATTTTGACATCCAACAAGTGAGATATATCACCATAGCAGCGGTAGAACATCTGTTTGACTTCGTCTTTCCAATGGGTCCAGATATCCCGCAACTCTCGAAGCTCGTTTTGCGTCACGCTAACGCGGGTAAAGTCCCACAGTTCTGACGTATGACCCTCAACTAAACTATCTCCTTCCCCGGTTTGCAACCTTTCTGACCATGTGCGCACGGCCGCATTGTCCTCTACTTTATCAAGAAAGTCGTTTTCCATAGCAAACTTCCTATTTCGGCAACCGAGCAGAAATTGACACCTCTGTTATATGAAATGTCATGCAAATCAACAAACAAAAATAAGTTAGTATTGCACAGTCAAACAAGCAGAATATCAATAAACGCTTATCCGGGTAACTAATTCGACACTATGCCTAGGGTAGGCTCTAGGGCTTCTATATGGGGTTTAGTTCTATAGAGGGGTACTTGAACCAGCAGATTCCTCGATCCTCACCCATTATAGGCTCATACAGACCAAGTTCAGTTCAGGGGGATACATTTCCCTATGGCCATGCGGAGGTGAAAACCTCACGAAACACGTAGGTACGTATGTCTCCCGGAAGTAATCCACTAGCCCATGCAGATGTGAAAACCTCACGAAAGCTTAGTTTCTTACTCCCACTTAAAGGTGTGACCGACGGTCATGCAATGCAATGCCAAAATATTTCACGGGACTCGACACTATGGCACAAACAAATGCATCAACGAGAAACATGATTTTTCAAAGACAAATTTTCCAAATTTTCAATCAAAAAGGACAAACATCAATCGATTTAAGGCCTGACTCTCGAGCGTCCCCAGTGGAGTCGCCAAGCTGTCGTAACCATTTTTGACAAAACGGGAATCGACTTTAAACAAGGGAGTCGCCACCGATCTGTTATTTGAGGTGCGATCGGGTCACCTTGAAATGGGATATTTTAATAAAGCATTTCGATTTATTAAAATAAATTTGGTCTACGAAATGTGAGAAAACAGGTTCGGGAGTCGGTTACGTGCGAGGAGGGATTAGCACCCTCGCAACGCCCAAAATCGGTACCGAATTGATTGATCAATGTCCCAATGTTGAAAACTTGAAAATACTTAGGAAAAAAAAAGGAATAGGTTAATTGAGTCAGGATTAGATCTCAAGATTAACTCGTTTCAAAGAGAGTGAGGTTGTCATACCCAGCACGTTAGGATATGAAGCCTCTAAACTCTGTCGGCGAGATCATCTTTGATCTTCAAATCGTGCGAAGAAGGGTATTTGAATATTTAGTCGGACGAAAAAATCGACACCCAGCACGTTAGGATGTGATCTTTCGATCTTCTAAACACAAAAATATTGCCTTTATGAAAGAAATCAATTTTGTGTGGGGTAAAATGTAGCACGAATTTTGTGACAAAATGCAGAAAATAAAATATAATGCTAGCAAGCATATAGAACAAATATGTTAAATCCAAGTGATGATAAAATGAGTAAAACCAATATGCCACAAAGAATAATAAACGGGAAAGAATGATAAGCTAAGTTAAAGCTTTACGAGAAGACAGGAGAATAAAATTAATAACAATAGTAATGACGATAATGTGATAATAATGAAATAACACTAAATATGTGCAATAGGCCAATATGAATATGATACTGATAACGAGATGATAATATTAATGCAAAGTATATATAATAATCCTAATAATAATAATAATAATAATAATAATAATAATAATAATAATAATAATAATAATAATAATAATAATAATAAGGATATGTACAAAACAATAATATAAATAAAGTATAATAGTGGTATATACATATATATATATATATATATATAGATAAGCGGCAATAACAACACAAATACTAATAGTACAATATAATATAAATATAGCAATAATAATTATAATAATAATAAATGAAAATAAATAAATATATAAACATTTTAAATAAGTTGGAAATTAAATTGAAATGGGATTTAAACGACGTGGACCGAAATGTAGCACGCATCAGTTTACAGGGGTCAAAGTTGAAATTATAATAAACTTTAAAACAATGTCGTTTGGATTTAAACCACTGAAGATCTGTAGGACCGGATTGAGATGAGATATGAGTTTTGGGGCCGAATTTAAAATAAAGAAAGTTCAAAACCAACGGGGTTGAGAATAGTAAAATGCGGAGGGACCAGGATGGCAAGTAGACCACTCGATAGAAATGCGCGGATCCTTCGGGTCACAAGCGGGTCGACGCACGGACCTGAAGAGGGCTAAACGGCGTCGTTTAATCTCCAGTTTTAAAACCCAAAAAAAATCCTTCTTTATTCATTTGCAGATTTGGTTTTTCAAAAACACAAAAAAAATGGCTTTCTCTCTCTCTCTCTCTCTCGGACCCGACGGTAGGACCTCTGTCCGTTTGTTCGCCGCAGATGGTGGCTGACCTTGCGGATCGGGGGGTTTTCTGACCCCTTTTCAAATAAGTCCGGAGGTAGGACTCTTTAAACCCACAAATCGCAGCAGAAACGCCCCCCTCTTTTTCATTTCAGATTCCAACCCCGGAGGGAAACCTTCGACGGCGGATCACTGGGCGAGGACGCGATCGTAGGGTAACCCCGGTGAGCCCTCTTCCTCTTTTCTTTTTATTACCTTTACAAATCTCTATATATTGACGAACCAATGAGTTTCGAAATAAAGAAGAAATGTAATCACCTTCTGCTTGTTCGGATCTGATTTTTTTCTCCTTGATTTTTTTTGGATTCAAAGTCTTTTTGTACTCCGTTTATTCCACAAATCAGAGGAAAAAGCCCCCTGTTTTCAAATATTTCCTATTCGGCTCCCCTTTGTGGTATTCGTTTGCTTGTGCAGATTTGAAATAATAAACAAATAAAAAGAACAGTAAATGACGATAGAAAGACAAAAGTAAAATCAACCTTTTCAAATTTCTAGTTTCGACTTTTGATTGATTGTTGATGATTCGTAAAGGAGTACAAGAGTTCTGTTTTCTTTCTATTTGATTATCTCCTTTTTCTCTATTCTCTCAGTGCTTTTTTAAAAATCATGAATCCCCCCCTTTTTTTTACAACGGTTTCGGTTTTTTTTTATATAACTGATTTGCAGATTTTGTTTTTATCATTTTTTCTTGGTTTCCTTGCTGGTGCGCTGCTTCTTGTCTTCTTTCTGTTTGCAGGGTATGGCGATGGTGGAGGTGTGCAGGCGGCCGTTGGTCTGTGTGTAAAGTGCGCTTATGGGGTGATGAGCATGATGACGACTGAGACAGTGGACGATAGAGGCCGAGGTGCCTAGGGCATGCGACGGTCAGAAGGGCGAAGGCCGAGGCACCTAGGGAGCTGCTGTTGGGAAGCCAAAACGATGTCAGGGCGCGTGGGGAGCTAGACCGTTGAGCGCGTGGGGGGCACGTGATGGCCCAAGGGTCACGCGTGGGGGATAGGGAGGTTAGGAGGCGGCGCTGAGTGAGGGAACCCTAGGGTTTCCTTTCTGCCAAAATCTCCTAAGGTTTTGGGCTATTGGGCTGTAGTTTTGGGCTAGCTTGGAAATCGGTCATTTGGGTCTGTAAACTTGGGCTGATAGGTTAGGTTAAGTTTGGGATTGTAATTGTAAATGGGCTGCCTTCTGTTGTAATTGGACATTTATTGGACTGATCTTATTTATTGGGTTTAATGGTCATTACTTTTGAACTGCTATTTGTATTTGGGCTTGGTATTGCATTGGGTTTAATTTGTTTTATTTTTGGTATCGGTTTCTTAATGGGCCCCGGGTTTGATTGAGGATCCGGGCAAAATTTGGTTATTACAATATGCATGCATAAACAGTTTATCACTATGGCCTTATTACATCAAATCAATCCCAAAATAAATTTAAAGTATTTAAAATAAAAATAAAATGTCCAAATCATAAAAATTTCCTTGCTGAGCATGGCCACCTTTAAGCTCCTGCCGACCCAGTCCATTACTGATCATCACCTGAAAAATGTTCCCCAACGGGGTGAGTCAAACAGACTCAATGTGTAACCAACACTAAAATTTAACAATTCAGGCATACATTATCATATTACATACATATTCATATCACAGATAGGAAATAATGATGCAACCCAAACCCAAACCTATATGCCATCCGCTACACATCACCCGTACCAACCTACACACCGTGGGGACTACTAAGTCAACCCTCCATCCGCTACACACCATCGAAGGCAGTCGCTGCAGTCGACGTGCTCATTGCCCTTATAAAATTCGTGGCATAGCCACCAGATACATATTTCGTGTAATGAGACACCATATTCAGATATCGTGGTCTTAAGTCACCACATTCACTTATCGTGGTCTTAGGTCACCACTTTCACTTCCCCTTTTCATAATATCCCATTTGCCCCATGTCATACATATTATGTAGTACAATGCCTTGTTTCACATTCTTTTTATATTCACAGTCATGGCATAACAAATCATTTCATACTCATAGTAGGAGTAGGAAAACGTACCTTAGTATTGTGTACCATAACAGGGTACTTAGCCATATTCACATTCTTATAAACATGTTCATTTAAGTATTGCCATAAATTTTATTAAAAGATAGTGTGGGGTACACACCTGATTAACTTAGCAACTTCACTTCAAATCCCGAAAATTCGATCTCACTGCTTTAGATCTCTTAATGCCTATATTCAGCCAACACTAGGAATATTTAATAAAAAGCCATTCGGCCATAAATCCAAATCCTAATAGGAGTAGTACACTTAAAACCTACCTTGGTGCCGATTTCACCAGATCCCAAAATTAATCCCTTGGCTATGAAGATGTCGCAAAACCTATAGGGTATGTGTTAGATTCGACCTTTTTGCATAAAAATCTATTAAGATGGCCTATGGCCGAATATTACTTATGGCTTACCTTAGATCCTTAAATCCCGAAATAGTTGACTTGAACAAATCCTGAGAGATATCTTCCTTGTAGTCGACAACTAGCAAATCCCGGAACCTTTTTCCAACGTTTTGGCCAATATCATTAAGGTTAGTTTCCAACATTCGGCTATATAAAGAAAAGGAATGATCAAGACAATAATTGGCCCTTACCCTATTTATGGAAGTCGACAGCACTTCTTCTTGATATGCCTTGAGATATTCGGCTATAGGCTAGAATGAACTTGATTTTGACTTCCTTGAATAATCGACTATGGTCTTAAAAAGGCTTACTTCCGGCTTTTGAATGGTGTGAGGGAATCGGCTAGGGGTTGTCTTTGGGGTTTCGGCTTTTGATGAATTGAAACAAAGAAGAAGAAGAATAGAGATGGAGGGTTCGACAATGGTGAGTCTTTGAGAGGGAGCTTGCGATTTTGTCAGAAAAAGAAAATAGAGAAGATGGCAAGAGAATTTTGGCAGAGGCTTCAAAAGAAAAGAAAAAGAAACAAATGGCCTTTCTTCATGCTTTTGGCCGAAAATACCACACTTAGTTCCCCCTAGTCGGCCAACTCTCTCTATTTTGATAACTTTATCTCTTTAATTATCACTTTATTCAATAATAGAATTAATCCCTCAATTATCTCTTATCTCTTAATTAAAAAAATACCAATAATTATCCATCATTTATCCATCTATTTGCCGAATTTTAACAAAAATAAATGCCGTCCACCTCCACCTCTCCCACTTAATGCCGAAAATAAAAGCTCCTTTTATTTTCCTTGTGGCTCGAAACTAGGCCCATTTGCATAGCTTGTGGCGTCACTTATGTGGGCCTTTAAGTGGCGCCTTGTAGCCACTTTACCAAGCTCATTTCCATGTCAAAACTCCCCCCATTTATTTTCTTAAGACCACCTTGCTTCAATTTCCTCTTTTAATACTTAAAACTTCATATTTCTAAAGACATTTCCTTACATTTCCAAGGTTCTCTAAATACACACAACACATTCATAACACATAAGGCATACTATTTCATAAAATTAAGCAAAAATGCACTAGCCCAATTTCAGGATATTACAGAGGATGTCAATTCTTGAAGTTTTGAATCAAAGGTAATTATTCAGATAAGGGGAAACACCTATGTTTTCGTGCTACAAAAATTTGTGACTTAGATTGTTTGAATCTTTAAGACACTTTTAGTTAAATTATCAATGTATAAATTATCTGTGAATTATGATGAGACATTATTGATTAGAATTATGAATTGAGAAAGTTCATTTTAATTGTGAGTTGAGGATTTTGCTTGAGGACAAGCAAATGCTTAAGTGTGGGGATATTTGATAAACCATAATTTATACATATTTTAACCCCATGCTTGGCTTATTTTTGGATGAATTTTCATTAGATTTGATGAATTTGATGATCCTAATCCTGTAATTTCATATTTTACACTTAAGAAAGCTTAGGAAGTCGAAAAGAACGAGAAACGAGCCAAGAAGAGGTAAATGGGCCTACCTCAAAAATCAACAAGGCCTAGACTATACCACACGGGTAGACCACACAGCCGTGTATGACGGGTAGAATCAAGTACGGCCTAAGGCTATCGAACACGGGCGTGTCCCTGCCGAACCCAGGGTTAATTCTATTCGGAAAAGGCTACTTATGGGCCAAGAAAGGTGTCCCAAGGCCTATATAAACACCCTAGGGAGGATCTAAGGAGGGACACAGAGTAGAAAGCGGAAAATACTCGAAGACAACCATTGGAAGCAGCTTGGAAGAGGGATCTCCATCAAGACTAAAGATCTCCTATCAATTTCTCTTGAAGTTTTTGGGTTTTCTTATGTTTTTTAGTTTTCCTTATTTTAAGATGTTTTCTTCTATCAGTATGAACTAAATCCCTTAAATACCTGAGGGGATGAAACCTAAGATGGATCTTAATACTATTTGATTTATAAGATAAATACTTATTCTTATTCTTAATTGTGAGCTCTTATTCTTCTTTTAATAATTCAGGTTATTGATTCAAGTCGAATGTGCTTATTCAGAGGAGCAAAAGTCCCTGTTTAAGAGTAGATCAACACAATTAAGCGGAGTTGAATGCAATCCTAGATATAGGACGACGTAAATCTTCCGGATTAGAGTCAAATCTAATAAGGGAATCCATAGATCGAGTTAATACGACAATAGGGGTTTTAATTAGAAAGAGATTTCAATTAATCAACCTAGAGTTAGTTGTTTTTAGTCTTGAAAGAGATATTAACATAGGATTTCTATGGATTATGTCAAGTGAATAAATCGTATGAATCAAAAGTAATAAGTGAAGTCTAGGTGAATTCTTCCTTGGCTATTGCCTCTTTTATAAAAGTTGTCTAAAAGTATTTTTCCAATTCATTCTTTGTTATGTTCTTAATTAGTTTTAGTTTAAAGGAGATCACTCCAATTCTTAGGCTAGATAATAGAAATATAGTAATTACTAGTACTCTTGGTCCTTATGGATACAATATTATCAGTCTTACCATAACTATACTATTAAACGATATGCGCGCTTGCCTTTATTGTGATCATAGTTAGTTAAAGACACATCAGTTAATTTGCCACTTCTTGAATTAATAGATAAGATACCAAAGTATGCCAAATACCTAAAAGAAATAATGTCTTGCCATAAGAAATTAAAGAAAGGTGAGCAAATTAGTATTGACGCTTTTTATAATGTGACAATTGCTCAAAAAATCTGTAATACCCCCAAACCCGGCCCATTCACTACGACCGAATCTGGTTATGTCACTGCGGAAAACGGTGGAAAATTCTTTTTGACTTAAAATAAAATAGTAAATTTATTAGCCTTTGAAAATCCATGTTTATTTGATATTGTATGAGAAAAACTTTGATATCATATAAATATTATAAAATGCCAAAAAGTAAACTTTAGCGAATATATAAGACTAATT
The DNA here is from genome assembly GCA_005393395.2 of Gossypium australe. Taxonomy (NCBI): domain Eukaryota; kingdom Viridiplantae; phylum Streptophyta; class Magnoliopsida; order Malvales; family Malvaceae; genus Gossypium; species Gossypium australe. The sequence goes on along the minus strand of CM016614.1, from coordinate 111,078,142 downwards.
TTGAATAAATAAGTTGTCATAATAAATTCTTTTCCACTTAGTAACTTAATATAATCCAATCATAATTTAAAATAATAATAAAATAATTCCCAAAGTAAATAAAAGTCAAAAGGCCCTTATTACATCAATATTTAAAACCAATTACTTAATATAAACAAGCTTTAAAATATTTAAATTCCTCTTTCTGCATGGGCCACCATGTGTCCTCTCCGATCCCGGTCCAATTCTACGCATCACCTGAAATAGTTAGGAAATAGAGTGAGTCCACTGACTCAGTGCATAATCACAACACAGATTTCCACACGTATGGGCTTGGCCCAATACCATACTAATCTCATAGCAAGTCATGCAAATATGCATATCAGCCCAACCTACAATCCAACCGTAACACCAACCTTAGCAGACTCCCTGCCTAAGGCCGTGGCTAATCCACCACTGATCACATCGTGATCCACAAAATCTCACCTTGGCTAATTCACTGCTCAAGGCCGTGGCTGAGCCACCGATCACCCAAAGTGATCCCAAAACCATAATCTGTCTACGGTGATGCACATAGCCATCAACCGCCGAGATGGGCACCGAGCCAACATCTCCCTTGAGGTTGCACACAGCTAACCCTCAAGCGCTAATGTAGCCGAGGCTAACATTAGACCACGTACATCATATGTACCCTCTTCCTTCATCGATCCAATCCACCTCCCATGTATGTATGTAAAAAGGTAATATGTCAGATCATAACAAAAGAGTAGGCATCTCATGTTAAATACCATATCATGTGTATATCATAAATAATTTCATACCAAAGACTTTACTCACCTGATATACGATTACCCCATATAACCATTCACCACACAAGCCATCATAATCGGCTACCACACATCATGCATATGAATAAACATTAGCAAGCAATAACCGAGAAATAGTGCGATGATTACGCACCTAATTGATACAAATGACTCAAACCCGAAACGCTACTCTATGCCTCTGCAACCGCTGACTATACCACCTCCCGAAAGATCTCCTGCGCTAGGCTCTTCTCCCCCCTACAATCGGCCTTAGCATCATATACTTAACAACCTTAGATAACATCGAAATACCAAATACATAGCTTACCCAAAACCTTACCACCACTTACCAAGCTGACTGCCACAAACGGAGGCTTGACTGACTACTTAAACCCCAAAGTACCCTTTAACAACAATTGCTACGGAACCCGAAGAGATCTATGCTAACATTCGGCCAAAGTGTTACCAAATAAGGGAAAAGGAACACGGCACAAAGGTGGGGTGTAAATTCGGTTAACAATGAAAAACAAAGGAAAAGGGAGTAGGGGTTTCGGCCAAAGGTTTGAGAAGAGGGAAAGAAAAGTATAGGGTGTACGTTCGGTTTAGCAAGATGGAAGAAAAGAGAGATGAAAGATGAGTGGTTCGGCCAAGAGTCTAAAAGGAAGAGAGAAAGGATGGCAATAAAGGTTTCGGCTCAAGTGAAATGGAAGAAAATTCATGAAGCACTTTTCGGTAAGCAAGCAAATGGAAAACCAAAAAGGTGAGCACTTTCCCCCTATTTATACTACTAAAAACGGCACCCCCAACACCCTCCAAAACAGAAATTGCCCTGCCCCAAGCTCCCCATAACCGGCCACTACTCAAACCCTCACACAAAATCCCAAAATTCACTCCTAAAACACCTCCCTATCATCCATTCAAAAAGGTTTAAATGAGTCAAACCTTACTCCTTACCTACCTAGCCGAATTCAAAATGGAAGACCAAGTCTTCCTCCATCTTTTAAGCCTTCAAAAACCGTCCACCACCTTACCTTTATGACGCAAAAACAAAGGCCTCCCTGCTGCCCTTGCGAATCGAACCTGAGACCCCCCTCCAGCTACCTGAGGCGTCACTTCTCCATGCCTTATGTGGCGCCTCCTTGCCACTCTGCCACACCAATCTTTGTGCCAAAACTCCACCAAAATTTCTCTTAAGGCCCGCTCTATCCAAGCTCCCCTTTTTAACCCCTAAAACTAAAAATTTTCCAAAGCATTCCACCACTACCTAGGGTTCTCAGGACCCCTAAAACTAACCCAACCACACAAAGAAGTGTGCCAACACCTGAGCTAAGCACCAAAAGCCTAACCCCTGGAACCAGGGTGTTACAATTCTACCCTCCTTAAAAATAATTTCGTCCCCGAAATTACTTGTCTAAACTAACAGTCCAATTCCTCCCACTACGCTATGGCTGCGCACTCTGATCTTAAAGAGCTAACATACTGTATCTATCATATTCAAGGTTCCACACACTTTACGAGCAACAAAACAAACAGCCACCCAAAACGAACAAAACAACAGAGAATATTCCAAACATAAGGAACTTACCAGCTGACACATCAGGCACATCATTATCCTCCCTCCGACGGACTGCATAAACCAGACCTGACTGTCTTGCCTCAATGCCACCATTACCGCGACCTAATGCTCCATGACCTCGGCCGGAACCAGTTCCTCCATGGTTCGGACCACGACCTCTTGTCGCTTGCTGACCACCTCTGCCTGGTTGCACATAACCTTGACCTACTGTCCGAGTCCTATTTGAATTCTGGGGACAATCTTTAATCAGATGAGACTTGGACTTGCATCTGAAGCATTCTCGAACACGATTCCAGCACTCGCCAACATGATACCTTCCACACTGCGCACACGGACGATCTGGATTTCCGGCGGCTAGCTTAGCAATACGAACATGAGTCTCGACTCTCGGTCTTTTCTGAACCCTCTCAAACACTTCTGGCGATCCAACCCTTCTCTTATCACGGTTCCTTTCTCTGTCCCTATTCTGTCTCTCAGCCTTCTTGACCTCCTCAGCTATCCGAGCTTTCTCCACTAATACAGCGAAGTCTCTTTCCCGTTGTAGAGCAATCAAAACTCGTAGCTCATCCCGTAGCCCATCTTCAAATCTGACGCATCTCTCATAATCTGTTGCCACGATGCCCCGAGCATACCGGCTCAAACGCAGAAACTCAGCCTCGTACTCCGCTATTGACTTACTACCTTGCACCAAATTGAGGAACGCCTTCCTCTGAGCATCCACATAGCTCGCTTCGACATGCTTCCCTTCGAACTTGATCTTAAAGTAACCCCAATCTACTCGATTCGCAGGGGTACTTTCCTTAACAGTGAGCCACCACTGGTAGGCTTCATCCCGTAGCAATGAAACAACACCTTTAAGCTTCTCTTCTGCAATCAAGTCTAAGTCGTCCATAATCCTTTCAACAGCCTCAAGCCAGTACTCTGCCACGTTCGGAGCTACCCCAGACACTCCTCTGAAAACCTCGGCTCCATTCGCCCTAAGTCTTTCGGGTACTGACTTCCGAGTCCCACTGCCCCCACTGGCTCCTGCCACTCGCTCAAGCACCCGCAGCATAGCCTGCGATACTGCGTCGTCTCCTCCAGTCTGATCCTGCTGTTCAACCTCAACAGCTGGTGGCGGCACATCGCTCTCTGACCCATGGCGAGACCCAACCGGTTCCGATACTGACATCCTGCCTCTACCACGTCCACGAGTATTGCGACCACGCCCCCTAGAACTCATATCTAGCGCGTCGATTTAGTCTGTTTAAAAAGTTTTATGCATTAGAAATTTTGTTCCACTATTTTATCCACGAGCAATTTTATGAAAAGAGGTTTCTGAGAGTAATTCTTTCGAGCAATCAAGTTTCATTCCCTACCCAGGGTAATTCCGTCATTTCCTAAAGAGGGGTATTTCGGTAATAACCCAGGGTCACTTTTAAAAACAATAGTTTTCCAACTTAAAGATATTTCAAAATTTACAAAATCACGGGGCCATCTTGAAAATTTTGTTTTTCAAACAAAGTGTGTTGCAAAAATTTCAGAAAGCAAGGTTATTTTTGTAATTTTGGAAATCATGGGCATTTTCGTAAATTCTCCAAATCGAAATATCACAATATTTCACAAAATAAGATTTTCTGATCTTTGGCAAAATAAGAATATTTCAGTAAAAATCGAGAGAAATCTAAAAAAATTTAGGACCCAAGGGCATTTTGGTAATTTTATCAACCAGGGGTATTTTCGTAAATTTCCACAAACCAGAGTATCTTAATATTTGAAATTCCGAGATTTTGGTATTTTACAAAGTAAAAATCATTTTATCAAAAGTCGAGGGTAGTACGGTAATTTTATAACACAAGGGCATTTTTGTAATTTTGCCACTAGGGGCATTTTGGTAATTTTGTAAATCGACAAACGTCTTTCAAAATCAGATTTAGGGTTTCACAAATCAAAGGGGTAAGTTTGAAAAATTTTAAAACAGAAAGTTTAAAAAAAACAGCAAGGCTAATTCCCTTTCGGGTTTTAATAATCGGTTCAGCCTATGAACAAGTCCTCTTGGTTAAGGTGAACCGTAGCTACGCACCAGGTAGGATTCCTGCGAAGAGGAGGTGAGCCACGAGGACTGCTTAAGTACCAGGCTCTTCCGGATCCAATCCTAGACATGCGCACACAGGTTGCCACACCTTAACTCGGCGACTTATTTCACAGGTTTGTTTATTAGGCACTTAAAGTCTTATGCAAGTGTTTGAGTAGACTAGTCCTAGGGTCCAATAGCCCTATCATTCTATTCTACGAGCCCAAATAAACCCATCACAATTCATATATAAATCACTTCAACAAATAGGGGTACTTACCTGGTGGACTTCGGGTCGGAGGTACAGGTGCCATGCCAGAAAAACCTGAAAAATTTCTTAGAAGCCCATATTTTTGAAAAGCCCATTTTTGAAAATGTTTCTGGGCCCAAAACCCTCAAAGCCGAGTTTTGAACCGAGCTCTGATACCAATCTGTAACACCCCCAAACCCGGCCCATTCACTACGACCGAATCTGGTTATGTCACTGTGGAAAACGGTGGAAAATTCTTTTTGACTTAAAATAAAACAGTAAATTTATTAACCTTTGAAAATCCATGTTTATTTGATATTGTATGAGAAAAACTTTGATATCATATAAATATTATAAAATGCCAAAAAGTAAACTTTAGCGAATATATAAGACTAATTTTGAATAAATAAGTTGTCATAATAAATTCTTTTCCACTTAGTAACTTAATATAATCCAATCATAATTTAAAATAATAATAAAATAATTCCCAAAGTAAATAAAAATCAAAAGGCCCTTATTACATCAATATTTAAAACCAATTACTTAATATAAACAAGCTTTAAAATATTTAAATTCCTCTTTCTGCATGGGCCACCATGTGTCCTCTCTGATCCCGGTCCAATTCTACGCATCACCTGAAATAGTTAGGAAAATAGAGTGAGTCCACTGACTCAGTGCATAATCACAACACAGATTTCCACACGTATGGGCTTGGCCAAATACCATACTAATCTCATAGCAAGTCATGCAAATATGCATATCAGCCCAACCTACAATCCAACCGTAACACCAACCTTAGCAGACTCCCTGCCTAAGGCCGTGGCTAATCCACCACTGATCACATCGTGATCCACAAAATCTCACCTTGGCTAATTCGCTGCTCAAGGCCGTGGCTGAGCCACCGATCACCCAAAGTGATCCCAAAACCATAATCTATCTACGGTGATGCACATAGCCATCAACCGCCGAGATGGGCACCGAGCCAACATCTCCCTTGAGGTTGCACACAGCTAACCCTCAAGCGCTAATGTAGCCGAGGCTAACATTAGACCACGTACATCATATGTACCCTCTTCCTTCATTGATCCAATCCACCTCCCATGTATGTATGTAAAAAGGTAATATGTCAGATCATAACAAAAGAGTAGGCATCTCATGTTAAATACCATATCATGTGTATATATCATAAATAATTTCATACCAAAGACTTTACTCACCTGATATACGATTACCCCATATAACCATTCACCACACAAGCCATCATAATCGGCTACCACACATCATGCATATGAATAAACATTAGCAAGCAATAACTGAGAAATAGTGCGATGATTACGCACCTAATTGATACAAATGACTCAAACCCGAAACGCTACTCTATGCCTCTGCAACCGCTGACTATACCACCTCCCGAAAGATCTCCTGCGCTAGGCTCTTCTCCCCCCTACAATCGGCCTTAGCATCATATACTTAACAACCTTAGATAACATCGAAATACCAAATACATAGCTTACCCAAAACCTTACCACCACTTACCAAGCTGACTGCCACAAACGGAGGCTTGACTGACTACTTAAACCCCAAAGTACCCTTTAACAACGATTGCTACGGAACCCGAAGAGATCTATGCTAACATTCGGCCAAAGTGTTACCAAATAAGGGAAAAGGAACACGGCACAAAGGTGGGGTGTAAATTCGGTTAACAATGAAAAACAAAGGAAAAGGGAGTAGGGGTTCCGGCCAAAGGTTTGAGAAGAGGGAAAGAAAAGTATAGGGTGTACTTTCGGTTTAGCAAGATGGAAGAAAAGAGAGATGAAAGATGAGTGGTTTGGCCAAGAGTCCAAAAGGAAGAGAGAAAGGATGGCAATGAAGGTTTCGACTCAAGTGAAATGGAAGAAAATTCGTGAAGCACTTTTCGGTAAGCAAGCAAATGCAAAACCAAAAAGGTGAACACCTCCCCCCTATTTATACTACTAAAAACGGCACCCCCAACACCCTCCAAAACCGAAATTGCCCTCCCCCAAGCTCCCCATAACCGGCCACTACTCAAACCCTCACACAAAATCCCAAAATTCACTCCTAAAACACCTCCCTATCATCCATTCAAAAAGGTTTGAATGAGTCAAACCTTACTCCTTACCTACCTAGCCGAATTCAAAATGGAAGACCAAGTCTTCCTCCATCTTTTAAGCCTTCAAAAACCGCCCACCACCTTACCTTTATGACGCAAAAACAAAGGCCTCCCTGCTGCCCTTGCGAATCGAACCTGAGACCCCCCTCCAGCTACCTGAGGCGTCACTTCTCCATGCCTTATGTGGCGCCTCCTTGCCACTCTGCCACACCAATCTTTGTGCCAAAACTCCACCAAAATTTCTCTTAAGGCCCGCTCTATCCAAGCTCCCCTTTTTAACCCCTAAAACTAAAAATTTTCCAAAGCATTCCACCACTACCTAGGGTTCTCATGACCCCTAAAACTAACCCAACCACGCACTGAAGTGTGCCAACACCTGAGCTAAGCACCAAAAGCCTAACCCCTAGAACCAGGGTGTTACAAAATACCCCCAAAATTAAAAGATCTAGGTAGTTTTGCAATTCTTGTTGAGATAGGGGACAAACATTTTAGTAAGGCCCTTTGCAATTTAGGGGCCAGTATTAATTTGATGCCTCTGACGACTCATTTAAAACTCAGATTGGGGGAATTGAAAAACATGACGATCCCACTACAATTAGACGATAGGTCTTTAGTTCACCCAAATGTGTGCTCAAAGATGTATTAGTTAAGGTGAGGGGTTTTATTATCCCCGTCAGCATTTTCATCCTTGACTTCGAACAGGAACAAGATATTCTCATTCTATTAGGTAGGTCATTTTTAGCCATGTTTAGATCGACCATCAATCTAGAGAAAAATGAACTAATAGAAAATTGATGGCGAGATAGAAGTGTTCAAATGTGACCATGATTCCCAAAATGAAGAATTAGGAAATAAATTAGAGGAGTATTTTTACACAATTTTTTATATCACCCTTAACAACCTTGATCGAAGGTATGGTTCTGGTTTAATGTGTGTAGGAATGCATGGACCGAGAGAGAGCGACAAATGGAAAGACCACGTATTGAAGGGTAAATGTTGGACAGATTGTGATGAGCGACAACAGAAGAAGAATTCGATGAAAGGAATTTATGGGATATCGGATGAGTCCGGTAGCCACACCTAATTAATTATCAAAATCTTTAATCTGTGTTCTAAATTAGTGTAAATTAATTATTATTTTTGTTTTTTTAAAATTTAAATAGGTTTATTAATTCTAATTAGGATAGGATTACGGTTGTAGGACGCCAATGGGTGGCTAGTTAGGACATATTTTCAAGTTAGGAGTAAACGGAAAGGACTGATATGCCCAAAAATATGAATAACTTGAAAAATTAGGGTCGTGTCACAACACGGAACCTCGGTGTTGTGACAAAAAACTTCGAACACTCTAGTATTTTAAAAATTAGGGTCGTGTTTTGACATTGATTCTCAGAATCGTGACACGGTACTTCAAAACCAAAAAAACTTAAAATTCCAAACTTGTAACAGCCCTTCCATGCATTCATTGTTGGAATCGGATTACGAGAAAATAAGAACATGTGAATTTAATAAAAAAATCGGATCAATCATGCATCATATCATAAAAATTCAAACAAACATGGTTATTATACAAATACAAACACAAATTGAGTTTACAGAAGCTCTTAAAATAAACCGCAGTCAAAAGGGGACTTAATTAAAAACTTAAAAAAAAGTGGGGAAAAATAATCAAACAATGTTACATGGTTGTGCGACTAGCACGTATGATAGGCTGAGGCCATAGAGCTTGACAACACAACCTTGTGTTTAGACCATGTCACAAACTAAAGCGGTGTATAACACGGTAACACGACCTGTCGCCAGGCCGTATAATAGACTAAATTTGTGTGGACCTAAATGCAAAATTCCTAACAAAAATCACACGGCCGTGCCTTGAACCGTGTAACTGTAACATCTTGCCCAATATAATCTTAGTATCTGAATACTTTTTAGAGAACGGGTTGGATAAGATGAGTTAGAAGTGAATGGTGTTAAAGCTAGTCTAAAGATAAGAACCATTTGGGTATGCCCGTGATGGAAAACACAAAAATATAGACTTTATCAGCACCTTTTGAGCTCTAATTCATGTTGTTTCGTAGTAATTTATGTCAAAATTCATACTTTAATTATAAAATAATTAATTTGCATCTAAATTATTAACATAATGAATTTTAATTTTTTATAATAAATTTTCACAAATTTGTTTTATTTTCGACAGTTTTGCACAAAAGGTGAAAACTGGTTCGATAGTCACCTCGAAAGGCTTGAACCGTTGGGACAATTTTATACATCAAGTGAATCAAGGGCAAGACTAATTAATTTTCAAGCCATTGGCGGTTCAAAAATAGTTATTAAACATAATTTCTATTTAATTTTTATCCAACATTAATTGGGTTAAAAATAAATATAAAGTCTGAAGGAGAAAGAAGGCCCAGTTGTGATAAGTAAAGAAGACTGATCCACCAAGAAAATTGGAAGCCCAAAACTGTCCCTATAGCTGAACCAAACATCTTATTTATCTGATTTTATTAATTGAAAAACATCCCTTGAATTTTCTTTAAATCCTGTTCAAGCCCCTCCACCTTTTGCCCCAAGCTAAAAATAACAAGTTTAAGCCCATTCAAACTTGCACCATTCATGGCCGGCCAAGGGAAGAGGAGTGGCTGAAATTTATTTGATATTTTAGCATCCATTCCCACCTATAAATACCCCTCTTCCTTTCCTCAATTCACACACAACTCATTTGCATACATCTCTAACTTTCACCCACTTTCTCTCTTCCATTCCCTTCTTTGCTTTCCCATTTTCCTTTGTTTCATTCCATTGCTGATTTCCGTTTTGAAAAAGAGATTTCATCCACCTTGGAGTAGTAGCATTCAAGAGTTCCTGAAGGCCTCGGATCAATAGAAGAAGTAGAGAAAGGAGAGGAGCGCACTAGTCTGGCTTTAAAGAAATACTAGATTTGCTTCTTAGTTTCCTTCTCTTTAATTTTTTTGTTTATGTTGTGATCATGAATATGAATACTTTTTGTGTTGTTATTCTTGATTTAATTAAAATTTTTTAAAATTAATTCGTGTTAGATTGACTGCATTCTGTCCACTTAAATTATTATAATCATGTTTATGTTGTTATTAGGCCTTGGTAATTTGTTCAATTAAATAAAATCATGCCTATGTTATACTTGCATTATAATTATAAGGTAACAAATGAATTAATTATTAACCGTATTGAAATTTTAATTAATTGTCACAATATTTAATTGATGCATGTTTAATCTTCTAAGGTAATTGAAGGTTAAATTAGCGACGGTATTAAATGATACATTAGTCTTGCATAACTTTCAAGATTATTGTGATTAAATTGTTTCAATATAGGACTATGTTGTTACTTCACTTAATCTTATACTTTCTTATGAAAATTGATTAATTGTTTGAATTGACATAGTAATGTTTTTAAGAGATTAATTGGTTTAGTAAGTTTGTATGTGCATTAGTTAGTAAAATACCAAGTTACCGTGAAATTATTCTTAATATTTAAGTTAAAGAATGTTGTAATAGCCCGATTTTGGATCTAGTCAAAATAGTGGTTTCGAGATCATAAATTCGACGAAGAAAAAAATTATTTTTATTATTATTTTATGGTCTACAATTTTATGGAATAATTTCGTGAAATTTTCGTTCAAAAATTTTGACGTTTGAGCGCTCAATTTAGCTAGAAGGACTAAATTGTAATAAATGCAATGTGTTCTAGAAGCTAGAGGTGTTTAAATGCTATGAGATTTAAATTGGAGGTCCTTAAATGGACAAAAATGGACAAAAATGGACATGGATAGGTGAAATTTTGAAGTTTTTCATTATGGGCATTTTAGTCATTTGGTTAATAAACACAAAATTTAACAAATAAAAGATGTTCATCTTTCTATTTTCATCCCCCATGGCCGAATCTCACAAGGAGAAGACATGGCTAGGGTTTGCCAAGCTTCCAAGCTCGATTGTAAGTCCGTTCTTGTCCCGTTTTTAACGATTTTTGTATTTTTGAGATCGTTGTAGCTTGATTTAGCTATTTCAAGGAATAATTTGGAAGAAAGGTGAAGTTTAAAATTTTACCCATGTTGAACATGTATGTAGTTTGATTTTTGATGGTAGAAAATGCATGTTTTTTGTTTGTTAAATGACTTTTCCTAAGCGATTTTCGGTAAAAATGTCAAAAAGGACTTATTTGTGAAAGTCTATAAAATGAGTAGAAAAATGTGAGTAAATGAAAAATGTTGGCTGTTATGAGCAAGAAATAGTTTCGGGTAGACCAGGGTGTGATGAAATTGAAAGAAAATCATTTTACGAGTCTAGGGAGTAAAATGTAAAATGTTAAAAGTTTAAGGGCAAAATGTAATTTTTGCCATAGTGTGTTTTTGGGTTGAAATGAATAATGTGATAATTAAATGAGATGAATTTGGTATTATAGATCAAGACAAACGAAGTCCGGGTCTAGATCGGGGGAAAGCCAAAGTGTTTGACGATTAGGTCCATTTCCACTATTTTTGTATCGAGGTAAGTTCGTATGTTAATAATGCAACGTTATAATTGTATTTATAATGTTTTGATTATGCAGAAATTGTATGATTGACTCTACGGGTGTAATTGACGAAGTTCCAACAAGCGAGAAAATCCTAGTTGAACCTTAGGAATAGATTAGGATACAAGTGACATGTCACTAGGAACCCATGGGATTATGTGATTTATGTGTCCCGGGTGCTGGTCTAGTACGTCCTACCGGTGGCTGAGTATATGTGACAGCCCAATTTTAGGGCTAGTCGGAATAGTGGTTTCGAGACCACTAATTTGAGGTTAAAGAAAATTATTTTGACATTATTTTATGTGTTATAGCATGATTATAAGGATGTATGAAAATTTTGGTGCATTAATTTTGGTGATTTCATGCTTAATTATGAAAAAGGACTAAATCGCATAAATTGCAAAAGTTCTATTATACAAGGTAGAGGTGTCTAATAGCCATAGAATATTAAATTGAAGGTCCTTAAAGTGCAATTAGGCCATTAAGAGAGTGTGGTCGCCCATAGGGAACAAGGGAGACAAGAAAATTAATTTTAGTCAAAATTTTGGTGAAATTAGGTGATAAAAAATGAATAAAATAAGATAAATAAAAGAGATATCATATTTCACTATTCACACTTCTTGTCCATCGAAAATTGAAGAGAAAATAGGGGATTTTGGAGTTCAAACTTTCAGCCAAGCTATTCTCTTACAAGTAAGTGATTTTAAAGGTCTTTCTTGATAATTTTTGTACTTTTGGAACCCCCAAAACTTGAGCTAGCTAATGAGGGGACTATTTTGCTAAATTTTTGAAAGTTTAAGGACTTTCCATGAGAGTTTTCATGTTGTTTATTAAGTTTTTATGGAAGAAAATGAATGTTAGTGAGTTAAGGAACAACTTTTGTGAAAGGTGTTATCATGAAAACACCTAAATAGGACTTATTTGTAAAGGTTGTAAATGAGTAATAAATGCATGAAATAATTGGTTTTGTGAGTGGCTGTAAGAGAAATAAATGTTCAGCTAGGCTTGTTTAGTGTGAAAATATGATGAAAAATGATTTACGAGCCTAGGGGCAAAATTGTAATTTTACCAAATTATAAGGGCAAAATGGTCATTTTTGCCTAAGTAGAAATTTTGATGTATCATGAGTTATAAAGTGATTGAATGAGTAAATATTATTATTATAGATCAAGAAGAACGCGGAAACAACCTTGGCCGAGGAAAAGGCAAGGTTACGGACTAAGTCGTCGACTAATACATTTTGCACCGAGGTAAGTTTACGTGTAAACGATACATCTTTAATACATATGTTGTTACTTATTGGTGCATTGTATGAATAAGATCAATGATGATTGAGATTGATTGAAATTGATAGATAGTGAGTAATTCTCGTACGAACCTTGGAATAGATATGTAAGTGCGGAAAAATATCCGTAATAATTATTTGGTGGGCTATGTGCGATACCACCATAATTATTCTTTTTGGTGGGCTGTGTGCGATACCACCTTATTATTTATTCACAATCACCGCAAATATTCTTGTTGGTGGGCTTTGTGTAATACCACCCTATTATTGATTAATGGTGGGCTGTGTGCGAAACCACCAGGGACTTAGTATTATTCCAAATGGTTCATTGAGAAATTGTCTAAGTAAATGTTTTATGTGGCTTTGTGGTGATGAGTGCAGGATATGTGTGCAAGTAAATGTGAGCAATATATATGTTATATGATTGGAATGTGGTAAGAGATGAAATGAGTAAGCATGATTATGGAAATGTGAATTATCCTTGCTTAGTATGAAATGTTATTGATTAATTAGCACATGCTATGATGCTTATTGTTTACATGTAAACTTACTAAGCTTAAAGCTTACTCCCTTTCTTTTCCCTTGTTTTATAGTGTCAAAGAGCTGGCTCGAGATACGAAGATAATCGGAAGATCACTCACACTATCAGCTCATCTCTGTATATTTAGACTTAGCATTTTGTGTATGGCATGTATGGGGGCTAGACTTAGTGAAATGTCTCGTTATTTTGGCCAAGTGTGTTGGCTCCTTCAAAGATGAACTTTTTGTAAATAGCCATAGTTGATGGCTCATTATTATTAATATATGAAAAGATGAGGTTATTCATGAATGTGTATGATGCATGATTGGGTTGTTTGATAAATGGTTGAATGTGATTTATGTTGTAGGGGTTTGGGTGATAAAAAGAGTTCGGCAAATAACCTTATTCTTGTCCATACGGGTAGGCACACGAGCATGTGTCTAGGCCGTGTGTGAGACACGGTTAGTCCCAGGGGCGTGTGGCTGGGCCGCGTGTCCCCTGCATGTTAAAGTTGCAAGTCAGTGTCGACCACGGGCTAGACACACGGGCGTGTGCCTAGGCCGTGTGCCCTTTATAAGGTTGTTGACATCATAAATAGAATACCCAAGTTTTCACACACGGGTGAGGACATGGCCGTGTCTAGGCCATGTGGAGGACACGGGCGTGTGTCTTGCCGTGTGAAAACCCCTATAGGTTCGAAACGAAAAATAAATTCCACACAGGCTAAGGACATGGGTGTGTGTGACCACATGGCCTGCCCACACGGGCGTGTCCAATTTCACACGAATGTGTGGCCCTATTTAGGCAAAATTTATCTAAGTATACAAAAGTTCCCGAGACCCTCCGTTTGCATGTTTAAGGCCTCGTAGGCCCATAATAAGGATGTTATGAATTTGAATGGGAAGTATTAAGTAAGAATGAAATTTTATAGCCCAAAGTTGTATACTCAAGCGAATTAAGTCCGGTAATGCCTCGTACCCTGTTCCGGCGTTGAATATGGGTAAGGGGTGTTATAGTATATCGACATATGTTGTGGATACTTGACAGCATGTGTGAGCAGCACTGAGTAGTTACGTCTTGACTGACAGCTTGTGTGAGTAGGCCCGTGGATAGCTCGAGAGCAAGCCTAGGTGTGTTACGAGATTGGTGGTAGATTTGGCTACATATGGGGCTGATAAACCATAAAAGTAACACATTTTAATCCCACGCTTAGTGTGTTTTTGGATGTTTATCTACATAATTTTGTGAATTCGATGCTCCTAATCCTTTAAATTTGTATTTCTATACTTAGGTGGGCATAGGAAAGTGAAAGGAGTGGAAAACGGGCCAAAATCGGACAAAACGGGCCACCTCAAGATCCACACGGCCAAGCCAGAACCACACGGGTAGGGTACATGCCCGTGTGAACCACACGGGCTGGACACACGCCCGTGTCGCTCGCGATTCACTTAAATTCCCACACGGGCTGAGCACACGCACGTGTCCCTGCCGCACCCTGCTTTGTTTTCACGCGAAAAAAGCAAATTTTTAGGGTTTCTAAGCCTTCTAAAGTCTATAAATACAAGCTAGAGGAAGACCTAAGGGAGAGACGCAGAGTAGAACGCAGAGATTACTCGAAGGAAACCGTCCGAATCATCTCGAAAGTGGATTCACTCCAAGATTGAAGATCTCCATCAAGTTCTTTAGAAGTTTTTAGGTTCTTTATGTCTTGCTGTTTTCTTAATTCTATGATGTTTTCCTTTTACGTTATGAACTAAACTTCCTAAATACCTAGGGAGGATGAAACTTTGATGAATATTATTATTTAATAAATCCAAATTACGTGATAAATACTTGTTCTTGTTCTTAATTATGTGTTCTGAATCCTTGTTTTAATGTTTTCAGGAATATTAATTCAAGATTGACGTACTTATTCAGTGGAGCAAAAGTCCCTGTTTAAGAGAAGATCTAGCATAATTAAGCGGAGTTGATTGCAACCCTAGAAATAGGGCGACATAAATCTGCTGGATTAGAGTCAAATCTAATAGGGGAATCCATAGATCGAGTTAATGTGACGATAGGGGTTTTAATTAGAAAGAGATTTCAATTAATCAACCTAAAGTTAGTTGTTCTTAGTCTCGAAAGAGATATTAACATAATTTAGGGATTTCTACAGATCAAGTCAAGTGAATAAATCATTTAATTCAGAGTCAGAATAATAAGTGAAGTCTACGTGGATTCTTTCTTGGGTATTGTCCTTATCATTGGTTTATTCGATTATTTCTTCACTCTCAGTCGCGTTCATAATCAATCAGTTAGTTAAATTTTAGATTGAAAACAAAACCCTTTAATTGTTAGGCTAGATAATAAAAAGATAGTTATTACTAGTAATTTTAGTCCTTGAGGATACGATAGTTTAGACTCACCATAACTATACTACTGTTCGATAGGTGCGCTTGCCTTTGTCGAAATATTAGTTAGTTTTGAGGTCCATCAAGTTTTTGGCGCTGTTGCTGGTGACTAAGATATTAGGAACACTAAATTTTTATTACTTTAGCCATTATTATTTTTTTTTCAATTTATTTTTATTTCTATTTTAATTTGCTAACTTTTCTTTTATTTGCTTCTGGCAGGTAATTTTAGTTTATGACTAGAAGAAATCCGTCAGGACCCTTGCTTTTTGATTGTGATATAGAAGGTACCACTCGCAGAAATTATAGAGAGATAAGGCGAAGTCTACAATACATAGAGGAAGAGCAAGAGGACGATACCAATATCACCGAGGAAATGGCTGATAATAATCCGCTACCCTCTGTAGTTGCCAAAAATCCTGCTCCTCGTACTATGTACGATTATGCTAAGCCTAATTTAAATGGGGCTGAATCGAGTATTGTTAGACCTGCTGTTGCTGCAAATAACTTCGAGCTAAAGTCGAACACTATACAGATGATCCAACAATGTGTTCAATTCGACGATTTACAGGATAAGGATCCAAATACTCATTTAGCCAATTTTCTAGAATTCTGTGATACTTTTAAAATTAATAGCGTTTCTGATGATGCCGTCCGCTTATGGTTATTTCCCTTTTCATTAAGGAATAAAGCTAAACAGTGGTTGAACTCGTTACCACGAGGTTCCATCACTACTTGGGAACAATTGACCAAAAAATTTTTGTTGAAATATTTTTCGCCGGCTAAAATAGCAAAGTTGAGGAATGATATCTCTTCTTTTGTGCAGATGGATTTAGAAACACTTTACGATGCATGGGAAAGGTACAAGGACTTGTTGAGAAGGTGCCCTCACCATGGGTTACCTTTATGGCACAGGTTCAAACCTTTTATAATGGTTTGAACCCCTCAACTAGACAACTGATTGATGCAGCCGCCGGTGGAACCCTGAATAAAAAAGCCCCAGAAGTGGCTTATGAGTTTATAGAGGAGATGTCACTGAATAATAGTCAGTGGCAAGTAATGAGAATGAAGCCAACAAAAGCCGCTAGCATTTTTAAGATCGACGCAGCCACCATGCTATCGAATCAGGTAGAGCTCTTGAACAAAAAAAATGATGGTTTATGTGTTTCTACGCAGATACATCCGGTGATGCAATGCGACACAAATGGAGGAGGGATGAACCCCACAAAATACCCATCCTACAACCCGAGCATAGAGAATGAACAAGTTCACTATATGGGTAACAATTCTAGACCTCAGAATAATCCTTATAGTAACACTTACAATGCAGGTTGGAGG
This sequence comes from Gossypium australe, assembly GCA_005393395.2. NCBI lineage: Eukaryota > Viridiplantae > Streptophyta > Magnoliopsida > Malvales > Malvaceae > Gossypium > Gossypium australe. Next base: position 111,061,263 of record CM016614.1, on the reverse strand, counting down.
AACCATCCCAATTTCTCATGGGGTGGTCAAGGAAATCAGAGACAACAACCCCCTCCAGGCTTCCAACAACAACCCTACCAACAGGAGAAGAAGTCGAACCTTGAAGAGATGCTAACAAAATTCATCTCGGTGTCAGAAACCAATTTTCAAAACATCGAAACAACATTCAAAAACTAGTAGGCATCAATTCAAGGGCTTGAAAACCAAATAGGTTAGCTTGCTAAGCTGATCTCAGAACAACCACAAGGTAGCTTTCCGAGTAACATTAAACCTAATCCAAGGGAGCAACTCCATGCCATCACAGTGTGTGACGAAGAAGGGTTAGTAGAATCTAAAGCTGAAACGAGGCAAGAACCTATGGTAAGTAAAGGTAAGGGCGGGGAAAGCCACAATATGCGAAAACTGGTAAGTAAAGAGCATGTACCTCGTGTACCATACCCTAATGCGACGAAGAAAGACCATACTAACGAGCAGTTTGGTAAATTTCTTAAACTCTTAAAAAAACTACATATTAACTTACCGTTCATTGAATCTCTTTCGGAGATGCCCAACTCAGTTAAATTTTTGAAGGAGCTTCTAGCAAACAAACGGAAGTTAGATGACGTGTCGCACATGGAGCTAAATATAGTTTGTTTAGCCATTTTACAGAATAAACTACCCAATAAATTACAGGATCCAGAGAGTTTTACTATTCCTTGCTTAATTGGTAGTTTAGATGTTAATAATGCTTTAGCTGATTTAGGGGCAAGTATTAACGTCATGCCCTATAAAATGTTTAAGCAACTAGGTCTTGGGAAACCTAAACAAACTAGGATAAGTATTCAACGTGCAGATAAAACGATTAGATTTCCTAGAGGAATTGTTGAGGATGTGCTTGTAAAAATTGATAAATTTATATTCCCAGTTGACTTTGTTGTTCTAGATATGGATGAGGACAATGACGCACCGTTAATCTTAGGGCGATCCTTTTTAGTAACTGCTAATACTAGAATTGATGTTGGTACAAGTGAGCTCATGCTTTGTTCAGGTGACGAAATGATCACTCTTCAGGCTCGTGACTCGGTTAGGACATCAAGTAATAAAGGTGAGTACATAAATTCTATTAATAATCATTCAGTCCAACCCTTTTTTCAGGAAACACCTCGAAGAAACACAAATGAGCCACATCCTAGTTCTCGTGCCAACAATGAAATAACTCATGAGGAGTGAAGGCTTCAGATTGATGAACTAGACGAATGGAGGACACATGCCAAGGAGAAACCAAGAACACACAAAAAAAACCGAGGCAAATCCATGGCGAGCTTAAATGTGAAGCAAACTATTTCAAGGTTGGGGACCAAGAATTGTTAGATGCAACCTATCCTAAAAAACCACCTTAGAGCTTAAAGCGAACGGAGCAACTGATTTTATGGTACTCAAGGTTTTTCTATACGGGACGGTCAAGGTAACTCACTCTAATTTTGGCACTTTTAAGGTAAGTATTACTCGACTCAAACCGTATGTTGATAGATTTAATAATGAGAAAAAGGAGTTTTGACTCCGCGAACCACAGTGACCAAACAAAAACGAGGTAAGTCTAGCTTAAGACTTTAAACAAGCGCTTCCCGGGAGGCAACCCGAGCACTAACCCTACTAATTAGTTTATTTTCACTTCCGTTCATGTTTTAAATGCAAGTTTTTGACCCACATGGCCTAGACACACGGGCGTGTCCCTGGCCGTGTGGATGTGGGGACCTAGTTTTTGAAAACTAAAGAAATTGACAGAGGGCAACACGGCTTGGCTACATGGCTGTGTCACCCATACGGCCTAGACACACGGGCATGTCCTTGACCGTGTGGACCCTGGAGCTTAAAATCCCCAAAAATCAACAGAGACATGGCCTAAATATAGTCCACACAGGCTTGTGACACAGCCGTGTGGACCACACGGCCTGGACACAGGGCGTGTCCAAGGCCATGTGAAAACTGGAGCCTAATTTTTCAAATTTTAAACAAGTCAGGGGGCTCCACGGGCAGGTCACACGGCCGTGTGTGCGATCACACGGGCGTGTGGAAATCCACATGGGCGTGGGAGAAGCGAAGGGCTTAGCACACGGGCGTGCGACACGGCCGTGTCACCCACACAGCCTGGACACACGGGCGTGTCTAAGGCCATGTGAAAACTAAGCATTTGCAAATCGTGACGAACAAGGGCTAAGGACTCGACCACACGAGCGTGTGACACGGCCGTGTGACCCAACAGGGGCCATTATACGACCGTGTCCCTATTTAAAGCTGATTTTTTTTCTTTTTTCTTCCTTCCCATTCCAAAACTTCCCCCCAAAACCCTAGCCATCGCTCCCCATTTTCGGCCACCGCCCTCCTCCTCCACTTTCTTCTTTTCTCCCTTCTCCCCCAACCCGAAACTCTCCTTCCCTTTTCCTTCTTCTTTTCTTTTCCTCTTTTCTCTTTCTTTTCCCCCATCCCTCTTTGCACCCTCACCGCCACCCCTTCTCCTTTTTCTGGCCACCCACCCCCTTTCGCACACACCACAACCCCTCACGAGGATCCACCACACCCTCCACCACCGAGTCACCGACCCCTTTCTTTTGCTGCCACTTTGAACGACATATCCAAGTGACTCATTCGCTTTGAGCAGCAATGTTATCAGCGGTTTGACAGTCTCGAGGCCACTTTACAACAGATATGCCACCATCTCCACATTTCACCTTCAGCATTGCCACCTCGCGACGCATCTGATGATGAGGACCTTTGAGTCCAGTCATTTTATTTTTATCTTTATCTTTATTTTTATCTTTATTTTGATTTTTATTTTTATTTTTAGTCTATTTTCCTTATGTTTCTTATCATATGTTCAAAGACTTCTCTTTGATATTTCGAACTATATTTTAGCTTTTATACTTATTCCTAATCGAGTAATCCCTTAATCGTCTTCCACAGTTGTGTTTATGTTCTTATTAGTTGCTCAGAATTATGCACTTCACTATGTTATATCTACAATTCTGTGTTAACTATTCCACGAATTTCGTCCAAAATTCAAGAAGTTTCACTGATCTCCCTCTCTTATGATATTCTCATTATTTTGTCATTATCTATTTTGGTACATTGAGGACAATGTACATCTTAAGTGTGGGGAGTTTAATTATAGCATTATTAGAAAAAATCCCTGAATTATATCTTGTTCTGAAATAATTTTCTCATATTACTATTAAAATAAAATTTCTATTAACTTATGATTTTTATTTATATGTTTTGGATTAAGTCATAGGTAATTGTGCATTGATGGTTTAAACTTTAAGACATTAGAGAATCAAGCATGATAAGTCTATTTCAGAATTAAAAATTTATTAGGTTGTTTCCCTAAATTTAAATATTACTTTGAAGTTTGAAATTTGCAAGGTTGACATCAAAAACCATATTTTTGTGAGATTTTGAGACTTTTAGAGCATACACTTTTCTTGCTCACTTTATTATTGGTTATGAGTGTGTCAATATTGATTTGTTATTCTAGAACTTTCTTCGATTATGCATTGATAAGCCGTAATAGTAACATATTTTAATCCCGCATTTAGTATGCTTTTGGATGATTTAAGCCTCGATTTATATAAAAAGGTGCTCTTAATCCTTTCTTATCATGTCTTATACTCAGGAAAGCACCCGAGGATAAAAAGAACGAGAAACGGGCCCAAAATGGAGTAAATTGGGCCACGGTGGAAATCGACACGGCCTGACCCCCGACTCACACGGCTGTGCCTCATTAAAGAAATCCGAACACGGCCCAAAGACTAGTCACACGGGCGTGTGACATGGCCGTGTCCCTGTCGTGGCAATGAACAATTTCATTTGGATTTGGATACTTTGGGGCAAAGAAACACATTCCAAGAACCTATATATACCCTCTAAGTTCATCCTTGAAGGGGGCAGTTAGCTAGGCCAAGGAGCCAAGTCGAAAAGGTCAGATTTGTGGGAATCACTCGAGGATAGCCAGTTGATCCATCCCAAGAAGCCGAAATTCTACTCAAGGTGGTGGATTTCTCCTTCAATTCCTTCAGGGAGTTTTAGGGATTTCTTATATTTTGTTTTATCTTTTCTCTTGAGATGTTTTCTTTATTTGTTATGAACTAAATTATTCAGATACCTGAAGGGGATGAAACCTAGATGAATCTTGTTATTAATTTCTAAATTATATGATAAATACTTAGTTTGTTCTTAATTATGCAAGCTTAATCCAAATTTGATGTGCTTAGGTGGAGGAGGAATAGACCCTGCTTAAGAGTAGATCTAGCATAATTAAGCGGCGTTGATCGCACGCCTAGAGATAGGGTGATGAGATTTTGCCGGATTAGGCTGAAACCTAATATGGGAGTCCATAGATCGATTTACTACTATTCTTGGGGGTTATTATTCGAGAAAGAGATTTTCGTTAATTAACCTAGGGTTAGATGTTATTCTCCTCGAGAGAGGGTTTAATATACGTTAGGGAGTCTTACGGATCAAACTAAGTCAATAAATCGTATGGTTCAGGGTTAAATAACAAGTGAAGTCTAGGTGGATTCTTTCTGAGGGTATCGTCTTAATCAACTGAGTTTTTCCTAAAGTTATTTTCCCAATTCATCCTTTTTGTCTTTGTGTCTTTGGCTTAGTAAATAGTTTAGATTATATTAAAGCAACTTCACTTATTTTAGGCTAAATAATAAAAAGAAGGTTAGTATTAGTACTTTTAGTTCCTTTGGGTTCGATAATCCGGTCTTGCCTAAGCTATAATACTATTCGATAGGTACACTTGCCTTCAGTCGTTGTCAGAGTTAGTTTCCAGGTTTGATCATTCTCTTTATAAATTTTTAAAACTCGACAGACATACGATCATGCATGTCGAGACCACACCCTTGATTTGATATACTGAGATGATAAAGGCACCTAGGTTTTAGCCCACTTACCCCAAAAAGCCTGCCTTCATAATTAACCCCTAGTGAACCCCTTTGATCCTAATTAACCCCTAATATTAACCCAAAACCCATTCTTTTTGATTCATTGAGAATTTTTCCTATTATATTAACCTCTTTTTTGTCGAGATTTAATTTGATCAGTTGCCTAACTATGTTTTCTATTTCAGTTGTTAATTTCTTTTTGATTAATGATAAAAAAAAGTTGGAAATATTTTCATTATTAGTTCTATGTTATTTGAGCTTAAACGGTTAATTTCACATTTTGAGAAAAAGCTCGTGTTATTAGTGATAAGTTTTTTAATTGATGTAATTATTCAGTATTAGTTCATTTTTTCTAGTTAGGTAAATTGTTAATTCGATCTCAATTTTAACCCTCTAATTCAACCTTTATCCACATCTTTAACCCAAGCCCCATTACAACCCTTTTTAAGACCTTTTGATTTGTGTATCATCTCATTTTATAGTGGTGGAGATTTGATTCTCATGTAAGCCTATGGTAATAACTTTTTATGTTTGACTTTTGAGTGCTAAATTTGAACCTTAAACACATTGAGTGATTTGAGTGAATCTTAGTGAGGATGTCAATTCTTGTCGGTCTTGAATTAAAGGTGATTATTTAGGTAAGGGGAAACACCTATGTTTTTTTGTGCTATAAAAATTTGTGACTTAAATTGTTTGAATCTTTAAGACTCTTTTAGTTAAATTATCACTGTATAAATTATTTTTGAATTATGATAATACACTATTGATAAGAATTGTGAATTAAGAAAGTTTAATTTTAATTGTGAGTTGAGGATTTTGCTTGAGGACAAGAAAACGCTTAAGTGTGGGGATACTTGACAAACCATAAAAGTAACACATTTTAATTCCATGCTTAGCATGTTTTTGGATGTTTATCTACATAATTTTGTGAATTCGATGCTCCTAATCCTTTAAATTTGTATTTTTATACTTAGGTGAGCATAGGGAAGCGAAAGGAGTGGAAAACGGGCCAAAATCGAAACACGGGCCACCTCAAGGATCTACATAGCCAAGCCAGAACCACAAGGGTAGGGCACATGCCCGTGTTAACTACACAGGCTAGACACATGCCCGTGTGCCAGCCCGTGTCGATCGCGTTTCACTCAAATTCCCACACGGCCTGCGCACTCTCACACGGGCTAAGCACACGCCCGTGTCCCTGCCGCACCCTACTTTGTTTTCATGTAAAAAAAAGCAAATTTTTAGGGTTTCTGAGCCTTCTAAAGTCTATAAATACGAGCCAGAGGAAGACCTAAGGGAGAGACGCGGAGTAGAACGCAAAGATTACTCTAAGGAAGCCGTTGGAATCATCTCAAAAGCATATTCACTCCAAGATTGAAGATCTCCATCAAGTTCTTTAGAAGTTTTTGGGTTCTTTATGTCTTGTCGTTTTCTTAATTCTATGATGTTTTCCTTTTATGTTATGAACTAAACTCCCTAAATACCTAGAAAGGATGAAACCTAGATGAATCTTATTATTTAATAAATCTGAATTACGTGATAAATACTTGTTCTTGTTCTTAATTATGTGTTCTTAATCCTTGTTTTAATGTTTTCAGGAATATTAATTCAAGATTGATGTACTTATTCAATGGAGCAAAAGTCCCTGTTTAAGAGAAGATCTAGCATAATTAAGCGAAGTTGATTGCAACCCTAGAAATAGGGCGACATAAATTTGCCAGATTAGAGTCAAATCTAATAGGGAATCCATAGATCGAGTTAATGCGACGATAGGGGTTTTAATTAGAAAGAGATTTCAATTAATCAACTCAAAGTCAGTTGTTCTTAGTCTCGAAAGAGATATTAACATAATTTAGGGATTTCTACGGATCAAGTCAAGCGAATAAATAATTTAATTCAGAGTCAGAATAATAAGTGAAGTCTAGGTAGATTCTTTCTTGGGTATTGTCCTTATCATTAGCTTATTCGATTATTTCTTCACTCTCCGTCGTGTTCATAATCAATTAGTTAGTTAAATTTTAGATTGAAAACAAAACTCTTTAATTATTAGGCTAGATAATAAAAAGATAGTTATTACTAGTAATTTTAGTCCTTGAGGATACGATATTCCAGACTCACTACAACTATACTGTTGTTTGATAGGTGCGCTTGCCTTTGTCGAAATATTAGTTAGTTTCGAGGTCCATCAGTGGCAGTTATGTGAAAAGTTTTCCGTGTATCCGATAGTATTCCAAGGGGTTCAACGGATGTGTCAATGATGAGAAAGTATGTCATTATGTTACGAGTTGGTACAGGTATGTACGAAAAACACAAAGGATATGGATTTTGTGTATGATGAACTATTGGTAAGAAAGTGATTGAGTAAGTTATGCTCATGAAGTTTAATGACATTTATGTTGATATATGTTATGTTATTCATATGATGAGCTATTGATAAGATTGTGATTGAGTAAGTTGTGTTTATGAAGCTTTAATGACATTTATGTTAATATCTGTTAAGTCATTTATATGACAAATGTAACACCCCAAACCCGGCCTAGGCGTTATGGCCGGATCTAACATGTCACATTGCAAGGTTATTTAAAACTATGCGTTAAATGAAAACCCTTCCTCAATTTAAAACTTTCTACCGTTTATAAATCCCGAATTTCGTTGCTTACAAAACAAGATTT